>OY101443.1:35826032-36360843 GCA_956483585.1 Gymnocheta viridis
AAGTGGTCTTGAGTCCTTGTCCAACTGAATTTGGTGAAATGAGCTAGTCATGTCAAGAGTCGAAAACCATTTAGCTCTTCCTAGTTTATCCAAAATATCCTCTAATCTAGTTAGTGGAAATTTGTCATTAACTATTTTGTCATTTAACTTTCTAAAGTCTACTACAAGTCTCCATTTTCGTTTGTCTTCTGTATTCTTTTTGGGTACCAAAAGAAGTGGGGCATTGTAGGGGCTAATTGATGGTTCTATTATATCGTCATGTAACATTTTATGTACTTGTTCGTTTATTATGTCCGTGTGCGAGTGGGGTAGTCTGTAGTTTTTTATATACACCGGAGTGTTATCTGAAGCTGCTATGTTTTGTTTATAAAAATTGTTTACAGTTAATTTCTCATTCTCCAAATGAAATACATTTTGATATCTTCTGAATATGTTTATTAATTCTGATTTTGCATATTCATCAGTATTATTTAATTGCAAGTCATTTAGAATTTGTTTAAAACGTTCGTCATTTTTTTTCATTTGTGTAATTTAATATGTCATAGTTTTTTAGTGGATCAGTATGCCCTGTAAAATTTGTGTATCATTTGTTGTGTTTAAAATTTTAATGTGTGTCATTCCGTTTTTTGGTGCTATTGAATTACTTAAAAAAATACCGCTTTTTAATTCATTATTAAGTATTACGCAATCTTCTGTAAGGTTTAATTTCAATGGTTGTATGATTTCTGTTCGTGGTGGTATAGTTATTTTTAATGTGTCGAATGCTTTTGATTGCATTGGCAGAATTATGGTTTCATTATTGGTATACAAAGAAATTGTGAATGTCTCGTAATCTATTTTGCATAAGTATTCTCTTAAAAAGTCTCTCCCTATTATTCCGTCTGTCTCTATTGGAAAATTGTCATCTACTAGATGGAATTTGTGTTTGCATGTTTGGTCTGCTAATGAAAGTTCAAGTTCAGTTGTCCCTAAGGAATATATTTCTTCATTAGTGATGCCTGTTAATTTGCATCTGTTTTCTATATTTAGTGGTTCATCATCAAAAGTTGTTCTAGTGCGACATAACGATATGTCGGCTCCTGTGTCGACAAGAAATGTTAATTCTTTATTTTTGTATTTAGCGATTATGTAATTTGTGTTATTATTTGAAACTTTAAATACTCTTAATTTTGGCTGTCCGGAATATCCCTGTATTCCGAGCCTTCCTCGTTTCCCTCGTCTTGTATCGTACGTATATATCTTCTGTTGTTGTTACTGTTATTATTGTTGTTACTGTTTGTGTTATTTCTGTAGTTTCTATTGTTGTTATTGTTTCTAGGTGTATTGTTATTACGATTGTTGTTTGTAAAATGATTGTTGTTCCTAAGAGAATTATTGTTGTTGAAATTGTCATTCCTAGTGTAATTGGTGCCTCTGTTGAAATTTGTGTTGTTGTCATTATACCTATTAGGAAAATTATTGTTTCTATTATTGCTAAAATTGTTGTTGTTATTTCTACTACGAGAGTTGTTGTTATTTTCAAAATTATTTCTTTCGCGGAAATTGCTATTGTAATGCCTGGTTCGATTATTATTATGTTGTTGCTTTTGAATGTGCATTACCGCATTATTGTTTAATTTATTCTCATTTTCTAGTTCTAGTGCTAGTTCTACCGCGTCTTGTAAAGTCTTTGGGCGAGCTGCGAAAATGGCTGTCTTTAAACTGTCATTAATACCTCTTTTAAAAGTATCTAGAGAAAGCTTTGAGTTTAATTTGATAATAACATTTTTCTCTGCTTCTGTGGCGTCATTACCAAGTTCTTCAACTCCTAACTTGTTCATGTTGTCTATTGTCGTCATTATTCTTTCTTTGTATGCATTAACAGACATTTTCCCTTGGTAAATAGTGCTTAGTTTTGATTGTAACTCTGGAATTGTCTTTGTACTTTTGTACCTCTGTTGTAACAAATTTTTTAATGCATTGAAATTTTCTGGTTTCGCATAGCTACCTATTGCCGTTCTTACCCCTGAAGTCAATTTTGCATGGTATACGTATTGTAAGAAATCTTGTTTTGCTGTTTCAGCTAGAGTTTTCTCAATGAGTTCTGCTGTTATCAAAAAACTTTCTAGTTCTTCCTGGTTTCCAGCAAAAAGTGGGAGTGCTTTAGATACTGTTTCTAAACTAAATGCTGCCATTTTGATGTCTATGTTTTCTATCTTAGTAATGTTCTGGACTAAATATTCTTTAATTTTCTTTATTATATTATTAAATTCTAATTTAAGCGCCGATGCTTTTTTCTCGTCTTTTTCTTCAACTTGTGCTATCTCAAACTCTCTTGTTATGGTTTTTATTTCTTCTAATTTAAGGTTAATTGTCTTTTCAGTATATATCCTTCCTGGACTTTTCTGTAAATTTTTTAATATACCCGTTAATTTCTGGAGATTCTTCTCCATCTAACAATCTTTCTTATTAATATTGAATATTTGTTAAAATATATATTTTTTTATACTTCTGTTATTTTATTGCTATCATTGTTTTTGCTATTGTTTTTGTTTTTACAATTGTTAATAAATCTATAAATGATATGTAATATAAATAGGATTAAAATAATAATTACTAAGGTTTTTGTTATTTTGGACAACATTAATAACATTTTTAACTGTACCGAGAATTTTTGTTTTTCTTTAAATGTTACTAATCTTATGTATAATAATATTATTGGGTATAATTATCTTTATAAATAGTATTAAATCTTTTTCTTTTTATCGTCTGCTACTAAGTATTGCATACATTAGTTTTACGATGTAGGCAATTACTAATAATGCTAATGTAGTTATCATAACTATTTCGAAAGTGTTTAAATTTTCCTCTTTATTTTTATCTTGTACTCTTATAGTATTCATATATTCTATAAGCTGTTCATTATTTTGATCGTTTTCGTTATTTCCATTCTTTCCTACTTCGTATCCCGCAATAACTAGTGGGATCGCTTTTAGAATGTTCGTCCACCAAGCCATCTCGAAAAGTCTCTTAATGCGTGTATTCTCCTATTGCATTCTTTTTATCTCCTTTCTTATTAACATTTGTTGTTTCTTCTCCGTTGTCTTCTAGGTACGCCGACCAACGTGCGAAGATTTCATCTATTTCTTTGGACATCAGTTCGGTAGGATTATTAATTCAATATGGTCCGAGTTGGCAGGATCGCCATGAAATGTGTAGTGTTTATTATTTCCCTACAGTGAAATGTGTAGTGTTTATTATTTCCCTATAGCCCTTGGTTATTTTTAGTAGCTGTCAGGGTTTCAGCTGATTTGTAAGGCGTTCAAAGGAACTGCCGAATTAACCTGAGTCTTGGAATAAAAAACATAGGCAAGTTACTGCCGGATTCGTTTTGTGATTTCAAGTCTGCTTTATTAAATTTTGTATTGCCTTATATACTATGTATGAGACTTACATTTAGCCTTTCTTACTTATTCTACTTATCGATAAAGTTCTATTTGTCTTTGTCGATATTATGGACACATGAATAATCACTCTGATTACAATTATTCTGACCAATAGGAATGTTTGTGATTATACTCATTCCTATTTGTCACTCAATTTACAATTCTTATTGAGTAGAATTTATTGTTTGTGTTTATCATATTCATACCCCAATTAACTTGCATTCCAATCGATGTGCGTCACTTGGTAAATGCCGTTATTTGATCTTGCACAATTACCCTACTCTATTTAGGTTGGTATGTATAGATTTAAGAGTAGTTTAAGGCTATGCGGTGGCACTTATGAGGTACACTACACCACTTTGGAGGAGCTCCATTTTCTCAGGAACTGGCCACACGATTTTTAGCACTATTGGCTCATTTTGTAGCTTAAGGTTTCTGAGTCCATAAATAATAAGTCTGATTCCGTAAGAAAACCTGTTGTGGCAACAATAAGCCAGCAACGATTTTTTGACCACTTTGGAGGAGCTCCATTTTCTCAGGAACTGGCCACACGATTTTTAGCACTATTGGCTCATTTTGTAGCTTAAGGTTTCTGAGTCCATAAATAATAAGTCTGATTCCGTAAGAAAACCTGTTGTGGCAACAATAAGCCAGCAACGATTTTTTGACCACTTTGGAGGAGCTCCATTTTCTCAGGAACTGGTCCCACGATTTTTAGCACTATTGGCTCATTTTGTAGCTTAAGGTTTCTGAGTCCATAAATAATAAGTCTGATTCCGTAAGAAAACCTGTTGTGGCAACAATAAGCCAGCAACGATTTTTTGACCACTTTGGAGGAGCTCCATTTTCTCAGGAACTGGCCACACAATTTTTAGCACTATTGGCTCATTTTGTAGCTTAAGGTTTCCGAGTCCATAAATAATAAGTCTGATTCCGTAAGAAACCCTGTTGTGGCAACATTAAGCCAGCAACGATTTTTTGACCACTTTGGAGGAGCACCATTTTCTCAGGAACTGGCCACACGATTTTTAGCACTATTGGCTCATTTTGTAGCTTAAGGTTTCTGAGTCCATAAATAATAAGTCTGATTCCGTAAGAAAACCTGTTGTGGCAACAATAAGCCAGCAACGATTTTTTGACCACTTTGGAGGAGCTCCATTTTCTCAGGAACTGGCCACACGATTTTTAGCACTATTGGCTCATTTTGTAGCTTAAGGTTTCTGAGTCCATAAGTAATAAGTCTGATTCCGTAAGAAAACCTGTTGTGGCAACAATAAGCCAGCAACGATATTTTGACCACTTTGGAGGAGCTCCATTTTCTCAGGAAGTGGCCACACGATTTTTAGCACTATTGGCTCATTTTATAGCTTAAGGTTTCTGAGTCCATAAATAATAAGTCTGATTCCGTAAGAAAACCTCTTGTGGCAACAATAAGCCAGCAACGATTTATTGACCACTTTGGAGGAGCTCCATTTGCTCAGGAACTGGCCACACGATTTTTAGCACTATTGGCTCATTTTATAGCTTAAGGTTTCTGAGTCCATAAATAATAAGTCTGATTCCGTAAGAAAACCTGTTGTGGCAACAATAAGCCAGCAACGATATTTTGACCACTTTGGAGGAGCTCCATTTTCTCAGGAAGTGGCCACACGATTTTTAGCACTATTGGCTCATTTTATAGCTTAAGGTTTCTGAGTCCATAAATAATAAGTCTGATTCCGTAAGAAAACCTCTTGTGGCAACAATAAGCCAGCAACGATTTATTGACCACTTTGGAGGAGCTCCATTTGCTCAGGAACTGGCCACACGATTTTTAGCACTATTGGCTCATTTTATAGCTTAAGGTTTCTGAGTCCATAAATAATAAGTCTGATTCCGTAAGAAAACCTGTTGTGGCAACAATAAGCCAGCAACGATTTATTGACCACTTTGGAGGAGCTCCATTTGCTCAGGAACTGGCCACACGATTTTTAGCACTATTGGCTCATTTTGTAGCTTAAGGTTTCTGAGTCCATAAATAATAAGTCTGATTCCGTAAGAAAACCTGTTGTGGCAACAATAAGCCAGCAACGATTTTTTGACCACTTTGGAGGAGCTCCATTTTCTCAGGAACTGGCCACACGATTTTTAGCACTATTGGCTCATTTTGTAGCTTAAGGTTTCTGAGTCCATAAATAATAAGTCTGATTCCGTAAGAAAACCTGTTGTGGCAACAATAAGCCAGCAACGATTTTTTGACCACTTTGGAGGAGCTCCATTTTCTCAGGAACTGGCCACACGATTTTTAGCACTATTGGCTCATTTTGTAGATTAAGGTTTCTGAGTCCATAAATAATAAGTCTGATTCCGTAAGAAAACCTGTTGTGGCAACAATAAGCCAGCAACGAGTTTTTGACCACTTTGGAGGAGCTCCATTTTCTCAGGAACTGGCCACACGATTTTTAGCACTATTGGCTCATTTTATAGCTTAAGGTTTCTGAGTCCATAAATAATAAGTCTGATTCCGTAAGAAAACCTGTTGTGGCAACAATAAGCCAGCAACGATATTTTGACCACTTTGGAGGAGCTCCATTTGCTCAGGAAGTGGCCACACGATTTTTAGCACTATTGGCTCATTTTATAGCTTAAGGTTTCTGAGTCCATAAATAATAAGTCTGATTCCGTAAGAAAACCTGTTGTGGCAACAATAAGCCAGCAACGATATTTTGACCACTTTGGAGGAGCTCCATTTTCTCAGGAAGTGGCCACACGATTTTTAGCACTATTGGCTCATTTTATAGCTTAAGGTTTCTGAGTCCATAAATAATAAGTCTGATTCCGTAAGAAAACCTGTTGTGGCAACAATAAGCCAGCAACGATATTTTGACCACTTTGGAGGAGCTCCATTTGCTCAGGAAGTGGCCACACGATTTTTAGCACTATTGGCTCATTTTATAGCTTAAGGTTTCTGAGTCCATAAATAATAAGTCTGATTCCGTAAGAAAACCTGTTGTGGCAACAATAAGCCAGCAACGATATTTTGACCACTTTGGAGGAGCTCCATTTGCTCAGGAAGTGGCCACACGATTTTTAGCACTATTGGCTCATTTTATAGCTTAAGGTTTCTGAGTCCATAAATAATAAGTCTGATTCCGTAAGAAAACCTGTTGTGGCAACAATAAGCCAGCAACGATTTTTTGACCACTTTGGAGGAGCTCCATTTTCTCAGGAACTGGCCACACGATTTTTAGCACTATTGGCTCATTTTGTAGCTTAAGGTTTCTGAGTCCATAAATAATAAGTCTGATTCCGTAAGAAAACCTGTTGTGGCAACAATAAGCCAGCAACGATTTTTTGACCACTTTGGAGGAGCTCCATTTTCTCAGGAACTGGCCACACGATTTTTAGCACTATTGGCTCATTTTGTAGATTAAGGTTTCTGAGTCCATAAATAATAAGTCTGATTCCGTAAGAAAACCTGTTGTGGCAACAATAAGCCAGCAACGATATTTTGACCACTTTGGAGGAGCTCCATTTTCTCAGGAAGTGGCCATACGATTTTTAGCACTATTGGCTCATTTTATAGCTTAAGGTTTCTGAGTCCATAAATAATAAGTCTGATTCCGTAAGAAAACCTGTTGTGGCAACAATAAGCCAGCAACGATATTTTGACCACTTTGGAGGAGCTCCATTTGCTCAGGAAGTGGCCACACGATTTTTAGCACTATTGGCTCATTTTATAGCTTAAGGTTTCTGAGTCCATAAATAATAAGTCTGATTCCGTAAGAAAACCTGTTGTGGCAACAATAAGCCAGCAACGATATTTTGACCACTTTGGAGGAGCTCCATTTTCTCAGGAAGTGGCCACACGATTTTTAGCACTATTGGCTCATTTTATAGCTTAAGGTTTCTGAGTCCATAAATAATAAGTCTGATTCCGTAAGAAAACCTGTTGTGGCAACAATAAGCCAGCAACGATATTTTGACCACTTTGGAGGAGCTCCATTTGCTCAGGAAGTGGCCACACGATTTTTAGCACTATTGGCTCATTTTATAGCTTAAGGTTTCTGAGTCCATAAATAATAAGTCTGATTCCGTAAGAAAACCTGTTGTGGCAACAATAAGCCAGCAACGATATTTTGACCACTTTGGAGGAGCTCCATTTTCTCAGGAAGTGGCCACACGATTTTTAGCACTATTGGCTCATTTTATAGCTTAAGGTTTCTGAGTCCATAAATAATAAGTCTGATTCCGTAAGAAAACCTGTTGTGGCAACAATAAGCCAGCAACGATATTTTGACCACTTTGGAGGAGCTCCATTTGCTCAGGAAGTGGCCACACGATTTTTAGCACTATTGGCTCATTTTATAGCTTAAGGTTTCTGAGTCCATAAATAATAAGTCTGATTCCGTAAGAAAACCTGTTGTGGCAACAATAAGCCAGCAACGATATTTTGACCACTTTGGAGGAGCTCCATTTGCTCAGGAAGTGGCCACACGATTTTTAGCACTATTGGCTCATTTTATAGCTTAAGGTTTCTGAGTCCATAAATAATAAGTCTGATTCCGTAAGAAAACCTGTTGTGGCAACAATAAGCCAGCAACGATTTTTTGACCACTTTGGAGGAGCTCCATTTTCTCAGGAACTGGCCACACGATTTTTAGCACTATTGGCTCATTTTGTAGCTTAAGGTTTCTGAGTCCATAAATAATAAGTCTGATTCCGTAAGAAAACCTGTTGTGGCAACAATAAGCCAGCAACGATTTTTTGACCACTTTGGAGGAGCTCCATTTTCTCAGGAACTGGCCACACGATTTTTAGCACTATTGGCTCATTTTGTAGATTAAGGTTTCTGAGTCCATAAATAATAAGTCTGATTCCGTAAGAAAACCTGTTGTGGCAACAATAAGCCAGCAACGAGTTTTTGACCACTTTGGAGGAGCTCCATTTTCTCAGGAACTGGCCACACGATTTTTAGCACTATTGGCTCATTTTATAGCTTAAGGTTTCTGAGTCCATAAATAATAAGTCTGATTCCGTAAGAAAACCTGTTGTGGCAACAATAAGCCAGCAACGATATTTTGACCACTTTGGAGGAGCTCCATTTGCTCAGGAAGTGGCCACACGATTTTTAGCACTATTGGCTCATTTTATAGCTTAAGGTTTCTGAGTCCATAAATAATAAGTCTGATTCCGTAAGAAAACCTGTTGTGGCAACAATAAGCCAGCAACGATATTTTGACCACTTTGGAGGAGCTCCATTTTCTCAGGAAGTGGCCACACGATTTTTAGCACTATTGGCTCATTTTATAGCTTAAGGTTTCTGAGTCCATAAATAATAAGTCTGATTCCGTAAGAAAACCTGTTGTGGCAACAATAAGCCAGCAACGATTTATTGACCACTTTGGAGGAGCTCCATTTGCTCAGGAACTGGCCACACGATTTTTAGCACTATTGGCTCATTTTATAGCTTAAGGTTTCTGAGTCCATAAATAATAAGTCTGATTCCGTAAGAAAACCTGTTGTGGCAACAATAAGCCAGCAACGATATTTTGACCACTTTGGAGGAGCTCCATTTGCTCAGGAAGTGGCCACACGATTTTTAGCACTATTGGCTCATTTTATAGCTTAAGGTTTCTGAGTCCATAAATAATAAGTCTGATTCCGTAAGAAAACCTGTTGTGGCAACAATAAGCCAGCAACGATATTTTGACCACTTTGGAGGAGCTCCATTTTCTCAGGAAGTGGCCACACGATTTTTAGCACTATTGGCTCATTTTATAGCTTAAGGTTTCTGAGTCCATAAATAATAAGTCTGATTCCGTAAGAAAACCTGTTGTGGCAACAATAAGCCAGCAACGATTTATTGACCACTTTGGAGGAGCTCCATTTGCTCAGGAACTGGCCACACGATTTTTAGCACTATTGGCTCATTTTGTAGCTTAAGGTTTCTGAGTCCATAAATAATAAGTCTGATTCCGTAAGAAAACCTGTTGTGGCAACAATAAGCCAGCAACGATTTTTTGACCACTTTGGAGGAGCTCCATTTTCTCAGGAACTGGCCACACGATTTTTAGCACTATTGGCTCATTTTGTAGCTTAAGGTTTCTGAGTCCATAAATAATAAGTCTGATTCCGTAAGAAAACCTGTTGTGGCAACAATAAGCCAGCAACGATTTTTTGACCACTTTGGAGGAGCTCCATTTTCTCAGGAACTGGCCACACGATTTTTAGCACTATTGGCTCATTTTGTAGATTAAGGTTTCTGAGTCCATAAATAATAAGTCTGATTCCGTAAGAAAACCTGTTGTGGCAACAATAAGCCAGCAACGAGTTTTTGACCACTTTGGAGGAGCTCCATTTTCTCAGGAACTGGCCACACGATTTTTAGCACTATTGGCTCATTTTGTAGCTTAAGGTTTCTGAGTCCATAAATAATAAGTCTGATTCCGTAAGAAAACCTGTTGTGGCAACAATAAGCCAGCAACAATTTTTTGACCACTTTGGAGGAGCTCCATTTTCTCAGGAACTGGCCACACGATTTTTAGCACTATTGGCTCATTTTGTAGCTTAAGGTTTCTGAGTCTATAAGTAATAAGTCTGATTCCGTAAGAAAACCTGTTGTGGCAACAATAAGCCAGCAACGATTTTTTGACCACTTTGGAGGAGCTCCATTTTCTCAGGAACTGGCCACACGATTTTTAGCACTATTGGCTCATTTTGTAGCTTAAGGTTTCTGAGTCCATAAATAATAAGTCTGATTCCGTAAGAAAACCTGTTGTGGCAACACAAAGCCAGCAACGATTTTTTGACCACTTTGGAGGAGCTCCATTTTCTCAGGAACTGGCCACACGATTTTTAGCACTATTAGCTCATTTTGTAGCTTAAGGTTTCTGAGTCCATAAATAATAAGTCTGATTCCGTAAGAAAACCTGTTGTGGCAACAATAAGCCAGCAACGATTTTTTGACCACTTTGGAGGAGCTCCATTTTCTCAGGAAGTGGCCACACGATTTTTAGCACTATTGGCTCATTTTATAGCTTAAGGTTTCTGAGTCCATAAATAATAAGTCTGATTCCGTAAGAAAACCTGTTGTGGCAACAATAAGCCAGCAACGATTTATTGACCACTTTGGAGGAGCTCCATTTGCTCAGGAACTGGCCACACGATTTTTAGCACTATTGGCTCATTTTGTAGCTTAAGGTTTCTGAGTCCATAAATAATAAGTCTGATTCCGTAAGAAAACCTGTTGTGGCAACAATAAGCCAGCAACGATTTTTTGACCACTTTGGAGGAGCTCCATTTTCTCAGGAACTGGCCACACGATTTTTAGCACTATTGGCTCATTTTGTAGCTTAAGGTTTCTGAGTCCATAAATAATAAGTCTGATTCCGTAAGAAAACCTGTTGTGGCAACAATAAGCCAGCAACGATTTTTTGACCACTTTGGAGGAGCTCCATTTTCTCAGGAACTGGCCACACGATTTTTAGCACTATTGGCTCATTTTGTAGCTTAAGGTTTCTGAGTCCATAAGTAATAAGTCTGATTCCGTAAGAAAACCTGTTGTGGCAACAATAAGCCAGCAACGATTTTTTGACCACTTTGGAGGAGCTCCATTTTCTCAGGAACTGGCCACACGATTTTTAGCACTATTGGTTCCTTTTGTAGCTTAAGGTTTCTGAGTCCATAAATAATAAGTCTGATTCCGTAAGAAAACCTGTTGTGGCAACAATAAGCCAGCAACGATTTTTTGACCACTTTGGAGGAGCTCCATTTTCTCAGGAACTGGCCACACGATTTTTAGCACTATTGGCTCATTTTGTAGCTTAAGGTTTCTGAGTCCATAAATAATAAGTCTGATTCCGTAAGAAAACCTGTTGTGGCAACAATAAGCCAGCAACGATTTTTTGACCACTTTGGAGGAGCTCCATTTTCTCAGGAACTGGCCACACGATTTTTAGCACTATTGGCTCATTTTGTAGCTTAAGATTTCTGAGTCCATAAATAATAAGTCTGATTCCGTAAGAAAACCTGTTGTGGCAACAATAACCCAGCAACGATTTTTTGACCACTTTGGAGGAGCTCCATTTTCTCAGGAACTGGCCACACGATTTTTAGCACTATTGGCTCATTTTGTAGCTTAAGGTTTCTGAGTCCATAAATAATAAGTCTGATTCCGTAAGAAAACCTGTTGTGGCAACAATAAGCCAGCAACGATTTTTTGACCACTTTGGAGGAGCTCCATTTTCTCAGGAACTGGCCACACGATTTTTAGCACTATTGGCTCATTTTGTAGCTTAAGGTTTCTGAGTCCATAAATAATAAGTCTGATTCCGTAAGAAAACCTGTTGTGGCAACAATAAGCCAGCAACGATTTTTTTACCACTTTGGAGGAGCTCCATTTTCTCAGGAACTGGCCACACGATTTTTAGCACTATTGGCTCACTTTGTAGCTTAAGGTTTCTGAGTCCATAAATAATAAGTCTGATTCCGTAAGAAAACCTGTTGTGGCAACAATAAGCCAGCAACGTTTTTTTGACCACTTTGGAGGAGTTCCATTTTCTCAGGAACTGGCCACACGATTTTTAGCACTATTGGCTCATTTTGTAGCTTAAGGTTTCTGAGTCCATAAATAATAAGTCTGATTCCGTAAGAAAACCTGTTGTGGCAACAATAAGCCAGCAACGATTTTTTTACCACTTTGGAGGAGCTCCATTTTCTCAGGAACTGGCCACACGATTTTTAGCACTATTGGCTCATTTTGTAGCTTAAGGTTTCTGAGTCCATAAATAATAAGTCTGATTCCGTAAGAAAACCTGTTGTGGCAACAATAAGCCAGCAACGATTTTTTGACCACTTTGGAGGAGCTCCATTTTCTAAGGAACTGGCAACACGATTTTTAGCACTATTGGCTCATTTTGTAGCTTAAGGTTTCTGAGTCCATAAATAATAAGTCTGATTCCGTAAGAAAACCTGTTGTGCCAACAATAAGCCAGCAACGATTTTTTGACCACTTTGGAGGAGCTCCATTTTCTCAGGAACTGGCCACACGATATTTAGCACTATTGGCTCATTTTGTAGCTTAAGATTTCTGAGTCCATAAATAATAAGTCTGATTCCGTAAGAAAACCTGTTGTGGCAACAATAACCCAGCAACGATTTTTTGACCACTTTGGAGGAGCTCCATTTTCTCAGGAACTGGCCACACGATTTTTAGCACTATTGGCTCATTTTGTAGCTTAAGGTTTCTGAGTCCATAAATAATAAGTCTGATTCCGTAAGAAAACCTGTTGTGGCAACAATAAGCCAGCAACGATTTTTTGACCACTTTGGAGGAGCTCCATTTTCTCAGGAAGTGGCCACACAATTTTTAGCACTATTGGCTCATTTTATAGCTTAAGGTTTCTGAGTCCATAAATAATAAGTCTGATTCCGTAAGAAAACCTGTTGTGGCAACAATAAGCCAGCAACGATTTATTGACCACTTTGGAGGAGCTCCATTTGCTCAGGAACTGGCCACACGATTTTTAGCACTATTGGCTCATTTTGTAGCTTAAGGTTTCTGAGTCCATAAATAATAAGTCTGATTCCGTAAGAAAACCTGTTGTGGCAACAATAAGCCAGCAACGATTTGTTGACCACTTTGGAGGAGCTCCATTTTCTCAGGAACTGGCCACACGATTTTTAGCACTATTGGCTCATTTTGTAGCTTAAGGTTTCTGAGTCCATAAATAATAAGTCTGATTCCGTAAGAAAACCTCTTGTGGCAACAATAAGCCAGCAACGATTTTTTGACCACTTTGGAGGAGCTCCATTTTCTCAGGAACTGGCCACACGATTTTTAGCACTATTGGCTCATTTTGTAGCTTAAGGTTTCCGAGTCCATAAATAATAAGTCTGATTCCGTAAGAAACCCTGTTGTGGCAACATTAAGCCAGCAACGATTTTTTGACCACTTTGGAGGAGCTCCATTTTCTCAGGAACTGGCCACACGATTTTTAGCACTATTGGCTCATTTTGTAGCTTAAGGTTTCTGAGTCCATAAATAATAAGTCTGATTCCGTAAGAAAACCTGTTGTGGCAACAATAAGCTAGCAACGATTTTTTGACCACTTTGGAGGAGCTCCATTTTCTCAGGAACTGGCCACACGATTTTTAGCACTATTGGCTCATTTTGTAGCTTAAGGTTTCTGAGTCCATAAGTAATAAGTCTGATTCCGTAAGAAAACCTGTTGTGGCAACAATAAGCCAGCAACGATTTTTTGACCACTTTGGAGGAGCTCCATTTTCTCAGGAACTGGCCACACGATTTTTAGCACTATTGGTTCATTTTGTAGCTTAAGGTTTCTGAGTCCATAAATAATAAGTCTGATTCCGTAAGAAAACCTGTTGTGGCAACAATAAGCCAGCAACGATTTTTTGACCACTTTGGAGGAGCTCCATTTTCTCAGGAACTGGCCACACGATTTTTAGCACTATTGGCTCATTTTGTAGCTTAAGGTTTCTGAGTCCATAAATAATAAGTCTGATTCCGTAAGAAAACCTGTTGTGGCAACAATAAGCCAGCAACGATTTTTTGACCACTTTGGAGGAGCTCCATTTTCTCAGGAACTGGCCACACGATTTTTAGCACTATTGGCTCATTTTGTAGCTTAAGATTTCTGAGTCCATAAATAATAAGTCTGATTCCGTAAGAAAACCTGTTGTGGCAACAATAACCCAGCAACGATTTTTTGACCACTTTGGAGGAGCTCCATTTTCTCAGGAACTGGCCACACGATTTTTAGCACTATTGGCTCATTTTGTAGCTTAAGGTTTCTGAGTCCATAAATAATAAGTCTGATTCCGTAAGAAAACCTGTTGTGGCAACAATAAGCCAGCAACGATTTTTTGACCACTTTGGAGGAGCTCCATTTTCTCAGGAACTGGCCACACGATTTTTAGCACTATTGGCTCATTTTGTAGCTTAAGGTTTCTGAGTCCATAAATAATAAGTCTGATTCCGTAAGAAAACCTGTTGTGGCAACAATAAGCCAGCAACGATTTTTTTACCACTTTGGAGGAGCTCCATTTTCTCAGGAACTGGCCACACGATTTTTAGCACTATTGGCTCACTTTGTAGCTTAAGGTTTCTGAGTCCATAAATAATAAGTCTGATTCCGTAAGAAAACCTGTTGTGGCAACAATAAGCCAGCAACGTTTTTTTGACCACTTTGGAGGAGTTCCATTTTCTCAGGAACTGGCCACACGATTTTTAGCACTATTGGCTCATTTTGTAGCTTAAGGTTTCTGAGTCCATAAATAATAAGTCTGATTCCGTAAGAAAACCTGTTGTGGCAACAATAAGCCAGCAACGATTTTTTTACCACTTTGGAGGAGCTCCATTTTCTCAGGAACTGGCCACACGATTTTTAGCACTATTGGCTCATTTTGTAGCTTAAGGTTTCTGAGTCCATAAATAATAAGTCTGATTCCGTAAGAAAACCTGTTGTGGCAACAATAAGCCAGCAACGATTTTTTGACCACTTTGGAGGAGCTCCATTTTCTAAGGAACTGGCAACACGATTTTTAGCACTATTGGCTCATTTTGTAGCTTAAGGTTTCTGAGTCCATAAATAATAAGTCTGATTCCGTAAGAAAACCTGTTGTGCCAACAATAAGCCAGCAACGATTTTTTGACCACTTTGGAGGAGCTCCATTTTCTCAGGAACTGGCCACACGATATTTAGCACTATTGGCTCATTTTGTAGCTTAAGATTTCTGAGTCCATAAATAATAAGTCTGATTCCGTAAGAAAACCTGTTGTGGCAACAATAACCCAGCAACGATTTTTTGACCACTTTGGAGGAGCTCCATTTTCTCAGGAACTGGCCACACGATTTTTAGCACTATTGGCTCATTTTGTAGCTTAAGGTTTCTGAGTCCATAAATAATAAGTCTGATTCCGTAAGAAAACCTGTTGTGGCAACAATAAGCCAGCAACGATTTTTTGACCACTTTGGAGGAGCTCCATTTTCTCAGGAAGTGGCCACACAATTTTTAGCACTATTGGCTCATTTTATAGCTTAAGGTTTCTGAGTCCATAAATAATAAGTCTGATTCCGTAAGAAAACCTGTTGTGGCAACAATAAGCCAGCAACGATTTATTGACCACTTTGGAGGAGCTCCATTTGCTCAGGAACTGGCCACACGATTTTTAGCACTATTGGCTCATTTTGTAGCTTAAGGTTTCTGAGTCCATAAATAATAAGTCTGATTCCGTAAGAAAACCTGTTGTGGCAACAATAAGCCAGCAACGATTTGTTGACCACTTTGGAGGAGCTCCATTTTCTCAGGAACTGGCCACACGATTTTTAGCACTATTGGCTCATTTTGTAGCTTAAGGTTTCTGAGTCCATAAATAATAAGTCTGATTCCGTAAGAAAACCTGTTGTGGCAACAATAAGCCAGCAACGATTTTTTGACCACTTTGGAGGAGCTCCATTTTCTCAGGAACTGGCCACACGATTTTTAGCACTATTGGCTCATTTTGTAGCTTAAGGTTTCTGAGTCCATAAATAATAAGTCTGATTCCGTAAGAAAACCTGTTGTGGCAACAATAAGCCAGCAACGAGTTTTTGACCACTTTGGAGGAGCTCCATTTTCTCAGGAACTGGCCACACGATTTTTAGCACTATTGGCTCATTTTGTAGCTTAAGGTTTCTGAGTCCATAAATAATAAGTCTGATTCCGTAAGAAAACCTGTTGTGGCAACAATAAGCCAGCAACGATTTTTTGACCACTTTGGAGGAGCTCCATTTTCTCAGGAACTGGCCACACGATTTTTAGCACTATTGGCTCATTTTGTAGCTTAAGGTTTCTGAGTCCATAAATAATAAGTCTGATTCCATAAGAAAACCTGTTGTGGCAACAATAAGCCAGCAACGATTTTTTGACCACTTTGGAGGAGCTCCATTTTCTCAGGAACTGGCCACACGATTTTTAGCACTATTGGCTCATTTTGTAGCTTAAGGTTTCTGAGTCCATAAATAATAAGTCTGATTCCGTAAGAAAACCTGTTGTGGCAACAATAAGCCAGCAACGATTTTTTGACCACTTTGGAGGAGCTCCATTTTCTCAGGAACTGGCCACACGATTTTTAGCACTATTGGCTCATTTTGTAGCTTAAGGTTTTTGAGTCCATAAATAATAAGTCTGATTCCGTAAGAAAACCTGTTGTGGCAACAATAAGCCAGCAACGATTTTTTGACCACTTTGGAGGAGCTACATTTTCTCAGGAACTGGCCACACGATTTTTATCACTATTGGCTCATTTTGTAGCTTAAGGTTTCTGAGTCCATAAATAATAAGTCTGATTCCGTAAGAAAACCTGTTGTGGCAACAATAAGCCAGCAACGATTTTTTGACCACTTTGGAGGAGCTCCATTTTCTCAGGAACTGGCCACACGATTTTTAGCACTATTGGCTCATTTTGTAGCTTAAGGTTTCTGAGTCCATAAATAATAAGTCTGATTCCGTAAGAAAACCTGTTCTGGCAACAATAAGCCAGCAACGATTTTTTGACCACTTTGGAGGAGTTCCATTTTCTCAGGAACTGGCCACACGATTTTTAGCACTATTGGCTCATTTTGTAGCTTAAGGTTTCTGAGTCCATAAATAATAAGTCTGATTCCGTAAGAAAACCTGTTGTGGCAACAATAACCAGCAACGATTTTTTGACCACTTTGGAGGAGCTCCATTTTCTCAGGAACTGGCCACACGATTTTTAGCACTATTGGCTCATTTTGTAGCTTAAGGTTTCTGAGTCCATAAATAATAAGTCTGATTCCGTAAGAAAACCTGTTGTGGCAACAATAAGCCAGCAACGATTTTTTGACCACTTTGGAGGAGCTCCATTTTCTCAGGAACTGGCCACACGATTTTTAGCACTATTGGCTCATTTTGTAGCTTAATGTTTCTGAGTCCATAAATAATAAGTCTGATTCCGTAAGAAAACCTGTTGTGGCAACAATAAGCCAGCAACGATTTTTTGACCACTTTGGAGGAGCTCCATTTTCTCAGGAACTGGCCCCACGATTTTTAGCACTATTGGCTCATTTTGTAGCTTAAGGTTTCTGAGTCCATAAATAATAAGTCTGATTCCGTAAGAAAACCTGTTGTGGCAACAATAAGCCAGCAACGATTTTTTGACCACTTTGGAGGAGCTCCATTTTCTCAGGAACTGGCCACACGATTTTTAGCGCTATTGGCTCATTTTGTAGCTTAAGGTTTCTGAGTCCATAAATAATAAGTCTGATTCCGTAAGAAAACCTGTTGTGGCAACAATAAGCCAGCAACGATTTTTTGACCACTTTGGAGGAGCTCCATTTTCTCAGGAACTGGCCACACGATTTTTAGCACTATTGGCTCATTTTGTAGCTTAAGGTTTCTGAGTCCATAAATAATAAGTCTGATTCCGTAAGAAAACCTGTTGTGGCAACAATAAGCCAGCAACGATTTTTTGACCACTTTGGAGGAGCTCCATTTTCTCATGAACTGGCCACACGATTTTTAGCACTATTGGCTCATTTTGTAGCTTAAGGTTTCTGAGTCCATAAATAATAAGTCTGATTCCGTAAGAAAACCTGTTGTGGCAACAATAAGCCAGCAACGATTTTTTGACCACTTTGGAGGAGCTCCATTTTCTCAGGAACTGGCCGCACGATTTTTAGCACTATTGGCTCATTTTGTAGCTTAAGGTTTCTGAGTCCATAAATAATAAGTCTGATTCCGTAAGAAAACCTGTTGTGGCAACAATAAGCCAGCAACGATTTTTTGACCACTTTGGAGGAGCTCCATTTTCTCAGGAACTGGCCACACGATTTTTAGCACTATTGGCTCATTTTGTAGCTTAAGGTTTCTGAGTCCATAAATAATAAGTCTGATTCCGTAAGAAAACCTGTTGTGGCAACAATAAGCCAGCAACGATTTTTTTACCACTTTGGAGGAGCTCCATTTTCTCAGGAACTGGCCACACGATTTTTAGCACTATTGGCTCATTTTGTAGCTTAAGGTTTCTGAGTCCATAAATAATAAGTCTGATTCCGTAAGAAAACCTGTTGTAGCAACAATAAGCCAGCAACGATTTTTTGACCACTTTGGAGGAGCTCCATTTTCTCAGGAACTGGCCACACGATTTTTAGCACTATTGGCTCATTTTGTAGCTTAAGATTTCTGAGTCCATAAATAATAAGTCTGATTCCGTAAGAAAACCTGTTGTGGCAACAATAACCCAGCAACGATTTTTTGACCACTTTGGAGGAGCTCCATTTTCTCAGGAACTGGCCACACGATTTTTAGCACTATTGGCTCATTTTGTAGCTTAAGGTTTCTGAGTCCATAAATAATAAGTCTGATTCCGTAAGAAAACCTGTTGTGGCAACAATAAGCCAGCAACGATTTTTTGACCACTTTGGAGGAGCTCCATTTTCTCAGGAACTGGCCACACGATTTTTAGCACTATTGGCTCATTTTGTAGCTTAAGGTTTCTGAGTCCATAAATAATAAGTCTGATTCCGTAAGAAAACCTGTTGTGGCAACAATAAGCCAGCAACCATTTTTTGACCACTTTGGAGGAGCTCCATTTTCTCAGGAACTGGCCACACGATTTTTAGCACTATTGGCTCATTTTGTAGCTTAAGGTTTCTGAGTCCATAAATAATAAGTCTGATTCCGTAAGAAAACCTGTTGTGGCAACAATAAGCCAGCAACGATTTTTTGACCACTTTGGAGGAGCTCCATTTTCTCAGGAACTGGCCGCACGATTTTTAGCACTATTGGCTCATTTTGTAGCTTAAGGTTTCTGAGTCCATAAATAATAAGTCTCATTCCATAAGAAAACCTGTTGTGGCAACAATAAGCCAGCAACGATTTTTTGACCACTTTGGAGGAGCTCCATTTTCTCAGGAACTGGCCACACGATTATTAGCACTATTGGCTCATTTTGTAGCTTAAGGTTTCTGAGTCCATAAATAATAAGTCTGATTCCGTAAGAAAACCTGTTGTGGCAACAATAAGCCAGCAACGATTTTTTGACCACTTTGGAGGAGCTCCATTTTCTCAGGAACTGGCCACACGATTTTTAGCACTATTGGCTCATTTTGTAGCTTAAGGTTTTTGAGTCCATAAATAATAAGTCTGATTCCGTAAGAAAACCTGTTGTGGCAACAATAAGCCAGCAACGATTTTTTGACCACTTTGGAGGAGCTACATTTTCTCAGGAACTGGCCACACGATTTTTATCACTATTGGCTCATTTTGTAGCTTAAGGTTTCTGAGTCCATAAATAATAAGTCTGATTCCGTAAGAAAACCTGTTGTGGCAACAATAAGCCAGCAACGATTTTTTGACCACTTTGGAGGAGCTCCATTTTCTCAGGAACTGGCCACACGATTTTTAGCACTATTGGCTCATTTTGTAGCTTAAGGTTTCTGAGTCCATAAATAATAAGTCTGATTCCGTAAGAAAACCTGTTCTGGCAACAATAAGCCAGCAACGATTTTTTGACCACTTTGGAGGAGTTCCATTTTCTCAGGAACTGGCCACACGATTTTTAGCACTATTGGCTCATTTTGTAGCTTAAGGTTTCTGAGTCCATAAATAATAAGTCTGATTCCGTAAGAAAACCTGTTGTGGCAACAATAACCAGCAACGATTTTTTGACCACTTTGGAGGAGCTCCATTTTCTCAGGAACTGGCCACACGATTTTTAGCACTATTGGCTCATTTTGTAGCTTAAGGTTTCTGAGTCCATAAATAATAAGTCTGATTCCGTAAGAAAACCTGTTGTGGCAACAATAAGCCAGCAACGATTTTTTGACCACTTTGGAGGAGCTCCATTTTCTCAGGAACTGGCCACACGATTTTTAGCACTATTGGCTCATTTTGTAGCTTAATGTTTCTGAGTCCATAAATAATAAGTCTGATTCCGTAAGAAAACCTGTTGTGGCAACAATAAGCCAGCAACGATTTTTTGACCACTTTGGAGGAGCTCCATTTTCTCAGGAACTGGCCCCACGATTTTTAGCACTATTGGCTCATTTTGTAGCTTAAGGTTTCTGAGTCCATAAATAATAAGTCTGATTCCGTAAGAAAACCTGTTGTGGCAACAATAAGCCAGCAACGATTTTTTGACCACTTTGGAGGAGCTCCATTTTCTCAGGAACTGGCCACACGATTTTTAGCGCTATTGGCTCATTTTGTAGCTTAAGGTTTCTGAGTCCATAAATAATAAGTCTGATTCCGTAAGAAAACCTGTTGTGGCAACAATAAGCCAGCAACGATTTTTTGACCACTTTGGAGGAGCTCCATTTTCTCAGGAACTGGCCACACGATTTTTGGCACTATTGGCTCATTTTGTAGCTTAAGGTTTCTGAGTCCATAAATAATAAGTCTGATTCCGTAAGAAAACCTGTTGTGGCAACAATAAGCCAGCAACGATTTTTTGACCACTTTGGAGGAGCTCCATTTTCTCATGAACTGGCCACACGATTTTTAGCACTATTGGCTCATTTTGTAGCTTAAGGTTTCTGAGTCCATAAATAATAAGTCTGATTCCGTAAGAAAACCTGTTGTGGCAACAATAAGCCAGCAACGATTTTTTGACCACTTTGGAGGAGCTCCATTTTCTCAGGAACTGGCCGCACGATTTTTAGCACTATTGGCTCATTTTGTAGCTTAAGGTTTCTGAGTCCATAAATAATAAGTCTGATTCCGTAAGAAAACCTGTTGTGGCAACAATAAGCCAGCAACGATTTTTTGACCACTTTGGAGGAGCTCCATTTTCTCAGGAACTGGCCACACGATTTTTAGCACTATTGGCTCATTTTGTAGCTTAAGGTTTCTGAGTCCATAAATAATAAGTCTGATTCCGTAAGAAAACCTGTTGTGGCAACAATAAGCCAGCAACGATTTTTTTACCACTTTGGAGGAGCTCCATTTTCTCAGGAACTGGCCACACGATTTTTAGCACTATTGGCTCATTTTGTAGCTTAAGGTTTCTGAGTCCATAAATAATAAGTCTGATTCCGTAAGAAAACCTGTTGTAGCAACAATAAGCCAGCAACGATTTTTTGACCACTTTGGAGGAGCTCCATTTTCTCAGGAACTGGCCACACGATTTTTAGCACTATTGGCTCATTTTGTAGCTTAAGATTTCTGAGTCCATAAATAATAAGTCTGATTCCGTAAGAAAACCTGTTGTGGCAACAATAACCCAGCAACGATTTTTTGACCACTTTGGAGGAGCTCCATTTTCTCAGGAACTGGCCACACGATTTTTAGCACTATTGGCTCATTTTGTAGCTTAAGGTTTCTGAGTCCATAAATAATAAGTCTGATTCCGTAAGAAAACCTGTTGTGGCAACAATAAGCCAGCAACGATTTTTTGACCACTTTGGAGGAGCTCCATTTTCTCAGGAACTGGCCACACGATTTTTAGCACTATTGGCTCATTTTGTAGCTTAAGGTTTCTGAGTCCATAAATAATAAGTCTGATTCCGTAAGAAAACCTGTTGTGGCAACAATAAGCCAGCAACGATTTTTTGACCACTTTGGAGGAGCTCCATTTTCTCAGGAACTGGCCACACGATTTTTAGCACTATTGGCTCATTTTGTAGCTTAAGGTTTCTGAGTCCATAAATAATAAGTCTGATTCCGTAAGAAAACCTGTTGTGGCAACAATAAGCCAGCAACGATTTTTTGACCACTTTGGAGGAGCTCCATTTTCTCAGGAACTGGCCGCACGATTTTTAGCACTATTGGCTCATTTTGTAGCTTAAGGTTTCTGAGTCCATAAATAATAAGTCTGATTCCGTAAGAAAACCTGTTGTGGCAACAATAAGCCAGCAACGATTTTTTGACCACTTTGGAGGAGCTCCATTTTCTCAGGAACTGGCCACACGATTTTTAGCACTATTGGCTCATTTTGTAGCTTAAGGTTTCTGAGTCCATAAATAATAAGTCTGATTCCGTAAGAAAACCTGTTGTGGCAACAATAAGCCAACAACGATTTTTTGACCACTTTGGAGGAGCTCCATTTTCTCAGGAACTGGCCACACGATTTTTATCACTATTGGCTCATTTTGTAGCTTAAGGTTTCTGAGTCCATAAATAATAAGTCTGATTCCGTAAGAAAACCTGTTGTGGCAACAATAAGCCAGCAACGATTTTTTGACCACTTTGGAGGAGCTCCATTTTCTCAGGAACTGGCCACACGATTTTTAGCACTATTGGCTCATTTTGTAGCTTAAGGTTTCTGAGTCCATAAATAATAAGTCTGATTCCGTAAGAAAACCTGTTGTGGCAACAATAAGCTAGCAACGATTTTTTGACCACTTTGGAGGAGCTCCATTTTCTCAGGAACTGGCCACACGATTTTTAGCACTATTGGCTCATTTTGTAGCTTAAGGTTTCTGAGTCCATAAATAATAAGTCTGATTCCGTAAGAAAACCTGTTGTGGCAACAATAAGCCAGCAACGATTTTTTGACCACTTTGGAGGAGCTCCATTTTCTCAGGAACTGGCCATACGATTTTTAGCACTATTGGCTCATTTTGTAGCTTAAGATTTCTGAGTCCATAAATAATAAGTCTGATTCCGTAAGAAAACCTGTTGTGGCAACAATAACCCAGCAACGATTTTTTGACCACTTTGGAGGAGCTCCATTTTCTCAGGAACTGGCCACACGATTTTTAGCACTATTGGCTCATTTTGTAGCTTAAGGTTTCTGAGTCCATAAATAATAAGTCTGATTCCGTAAGAAAACCGGATGTGGCAACAATAAGCCAGCATCGATTTTTTGACCACTTTGGAGGAGCTCCATTTTCTCAGGAAGTGGCCACACGATTTTTAGCACTATTGGCTCATTTTATAACTTAAGGTTTCTGAGTCCATAAATAATAAGTCTGATTCCGTAAGAAAACCTGTTGTGGCAACAATAAGCCAGCAACGATTTATTGACCACTTTGGAGGAGCTCCATTTGCTCAGGAACTGGCCACACGATTTTTAGCACTATTGGCTCATTTTGTAGCTTAAGGTTTCTGAGTCCATAAATAATAAGTCTGATTCCGTAAGAAAACCTGTTGTGGCAACAATAAGCCAGCAACGATTTTTTGACCACTTTGGAGGAGCTCCATTTTCTCAGGAACTGGCCACACGATTTTTAGCACTATTGGCTCATTTTGTAGCTTAAGGTTTCTGAGTCCATAAATAATAAGTCTGATTCCGTAAGAAAACCTGTTGTGGCAACAATAAGCCAGCAACGAGTTTTTGACCACTTTGGAGGAGCTCCATTTTATCAGGAACTGGCCACACGATTTTTAGCACTATTGGCTCATTTTGTAGCTTAAGATTTCTGAGTCCATAAATAATAAGTCTGATTCCGTAAGAAAACCTGTTGTGGCAACAATAACCCAGCAACGATTTTTTGACCACTTTGGAGGAGCTCCATTTTCTCAGGAACTGGCCACACGATTTTTAGCACTATTGGCTCATTTTGTAGCTTAAGGTTTCTGAGTCCATAAATAATAAGTCTGATTCCGTAAGAAAACCTGTTGTGGCAACAATAAGCCAGCAACGATTTTTTGACCACTTTGGAGGAGCTCCATTTTCTCAGGAACTGGCCACACGATTTTTAGCACTATTGGCTCATTTTGTAGCTTAAGGTTTCTGAGTCCATAAATAATAAGTCTGATTCCGTAAGAAAACCTGTTGTGGCAACAATAAGCCAGCAACGATTTTTTGACCACTTTGGAGGAGCTCCATTTTCTCAGGAACTGGCCACACGATTTTTAGCACTATTGGCTCATTTTGTAGCTTAAGGTTTCTGAGTCCATAAATAATAAGTCTGATTCCGTAAGAAAACCTGTTGTGGCAACAATAAGCCAGCAACGATTTTTTGACCACTTTGGAGGAGCTCCATTTTCTCAGGAACTGGCCGCACGATTTTTAGCACTATTGGCTCATTTTGTAGCTTAAGGTTTCTGAGTCCATAAATAATAAGTCTGATTCCGTAAGAAAACCTGTTGTGGCAACAATAAGCCAGCAACGATTTTTTGACCACTTTGGAGGAGCTCCATTTTCTCAGGAACTGGCCACACGATTTTTAGCACTATTGGCTCATTTTGTAGCTTAAGGTTTCTGAGTCCATAAATAATAAGTCTGATTCCGTAAGAAAACCTGTTGTGGCAACAATAAGCCAACAACGATTTTTTGACCACTTTGGAGGAGCTCCATTTTCTCAGGAACTGGCCACACGATTTTTATCACTATTGGCTCATTTTGTAGCTTAAGGTTTCTGAGTCCATAAATAATAAGTCTGATTCCGTAAGAAAACCTGTTGTGGCAACAATAAGCCAGCAACGATTTTTTGACCACTTTGGAGGAGCTCCATTTTCTCAGGAACTGGCCACACGATTTTTAGCACTATTGGCTCATTTTGTAGCTTAAGGTTTCTGAGTCCATAAATAATAAGTCTGATTCCGTAAGAAAACCTGTTGTGGCAACAATAAGCTAGCAACGATTTTTTGACCACTTTGGAGGAGCTCCATTTTCTCAGGAACTGGCCACACGATTTTTAGCACTATTGGCTCATTTTGTAGCTTAAGGTTTCTGAGTCCATAAATAATAAGTCTGATTCCGTAAGAAAACCTGTTGTGGCAACAATAAGCCAGCAACGATTTTTTGACCACTTTGGAGGAGCTCCATTTTCTCAGGAACTGGCCATACGATTTTTAGCACTATTGGCTCATTTTGTAGCTTAAGATTTCTGAGTCCATAAATAATAAGTCTGATTCCGTAAGAAAACCTGTTGTGGCAACAATAACCCAGCAACGATTTTTTGACCACTTTGGAGGAGCTCCATTTTCTCAGGAACTGGCCACACGATTTTTAGCACTATTGGCTCATTTTGTAGCTTAAGGTTTCTGAGTCCATAAATAATAAGTCTGATTCCGTAAGAAAACCGGATGTGGCAACAATAAGCCAGCATCGATTTTTTGACCACTTTGGAGGAGCTCCATTTTCTCAGGAAGTGGCCACACGATTTTTAGCACTATTGGCTCATTTTATAACTTAAGGTTTCTGAGTCCATAAATAATAAGTCTGATTCCGTAAGAAAACCTGTTGTGGCAACAATAAGCCAGCAACGATTTATTGACCACTTTGGAGGAGCTCCATTTGCTCAGGAACTGGCCACACGATTTTTAGCACTATTGGCTCATTTTGTAGCTTAAGGTTTCTGAGTCCATAAATAATAAGTCTGATTCCGTAAGAAAACCTGTTGTGGCAACAATAAGCCAGCAACGATTTTTTGACCACTTTGGAGGAGCTCCATTTTCTCAGGAACTGGCCACACGATTTTTAGCACTATTGGCTCATTTTGTAGCTTAAGGTTTCTGAGTCCATAAATAATAAGTCTGATTCCGTAAGAAAACCTGTTGTGGCAACAATAAGCCAGCAACGAGTTTTTGACCACTTTGGAGGAGCTCCATTTTATCAGGAACTGGCCACACGATTTTTAGCACTATTGGCTCATTTTGTAGCTTAAGGTTTCTGAGTCCATAAATAATAAGTCTGATTCCGTAAGAAAACCTGTTGTGGCAACAATAAGCCAGCAACGATTTTTTGACCACTTTGGAGGAGCTCCATTTTCTCAGGAACTGGCCACACGATTTTTAGCACTATTGGCTCATTTTGTAGCTTAAGGTTTCTGAGTCCATAAATAATAAGTCCGATTCCATAAGAAAACCTGTTGTGGCAACAATAAGCCAGCAACGATTTTTTGACCACTTTGGAGGAGCTCCATTTTCTCAGGAACTGGCCACACGATTTTTAGCACTATTGGCTCATTTTGTAGCTTAAGGTTTCTGAGTCCATAAATAATAAGTCTGATTCCGTAAGAAAACCTGTTGTGGCAACAATAAGCCAGCAACGATTTTTTGACCACTTTGGAGGAGCTCCATTTTCTCAGGAACTGGCCACACGATTTTTAGCACTATTGGCTCATTTTGTAGCTTAAGGTTTCTGAGTCCATAAATAATAAGTCCGATTCCATAAGAAAACCTGTTGTGGCAACAATAAGCAAGCAACGATTTTTTGACCACTTTGGAGGAGCTCCATTTTCTCAGGAACTGGCCACACGATTTTTAGCACTATTGGCTCATTTTGTAGCTTAAGGTTTCTGAGTCCATAAATAATAAGTCTGATTCCGTAAGAAAACCTGTTGTGGCAACAATAAGCCAGCAACGATTTTTTGACCACTTTGGAGGAGCTCCATTTTCTCAGGAACTGGCCACACGATTTTTAGCACTATTGGCTCATTTTGTAGCTTAAGGTTTCTGAGTCCATAAATAATAAGTCTGATTCCGTAAGAAAACCTGTTGTGGCAACAATAAGCCAGCAACGAGTTTTTGACCACTTTGGAGGAGCTCCATTTTATCAGGAACTGGCCACACGATTTTTAGCACTATTGGCTCATTTTGTAGCTTAAGGTTTCTGAGTCCATAAATAATAAGTCTGATTCCGTAAGAAAACCTGTTGTGGCAACAATAAGCCAGCTCATTTTGTAGCTTAAGGTTTCTGAGTCCATAAATAATAAGTCTGATTCCGTAAGAAAACCTGTTGTGGCAACAATAAGCCAACAACGATTTTTTGACCACTTTGGAGGAGCTCCATTTTCTCAGGAACTGGCCACACGATTTTTAGCACTATTGGCTCATTTTGTAGCTTAAGGTTTCTGAGTCCATAAATAATAAGTCTGATTATGTAAGAAAACCTGTTGTGGCAACAATAAGCCAGCAACGATTTTTTGACCACTTTGCAGGAGCTCCATTTTCTCAGGAACTGGCCACACGATTTTTAGCACTATTGGCTCATTTTGTAGCTTAAGGTTTCTGAGTCCATAAATAATAAGTCTGATTCCGTAAGAAAACCTGTTGTGGCAACAATAAGCCAGCAACGATTTTTTGACCACTTTGGAGGAGCTCCATTTTCTCAGGAACTGGCCACACGATTTTTAGCACTATTGGCTCATTTTGTAGCTTAAGGTTTCTGAGTCCATAAATAATAAGTCTGATTCCATAAGAAAACCTGTTGTGGCAACAATAAGCCAGCAACGATTTTTGACCACTTTGGAGGAGCTCCATTTTCTCAGGAACTGGCCACACGATTTTTAGCACTATTGGCTCATTTTGTAGCTTAAGGTTTCTGAGTCCATAAATAATAAGTCTGATTCCGTAAGAAAACCTGTTGTGGCAACAATAAGCCAACAACGATTTTTTGACCACTTTGGAGGAGTTCCATTTTATCAGGAACTGGCCACACGATTTTTAGCACTATTGGCTCATTTTGTAGCTTAAGGTTTCTGAGTCCATAAATAATAAGTCTGATTCCGTAAGAAAACCTGTTGTGGCAACAATAAGCCAGCAACGATTTTTTGACCACTTTGGAGGAGCTCCATTTTCTCAGGAACTGGCCACACGATTTTTAGCACTATTGGCTCATTTTGTAGCTTAAGGTTTTTGAGTCCATAAATAATAAGTCTGATTCCGTAAGAAAACCTGTTGTGGCAACAATAAGCCAGCAACGATTTTTTGACCACTTTGGAGGAGCTCCATTTTCTCAGGAACTGGCCACACGATTTTTAGCACTATTGGCTCATTTTGTAGCTTAAGGTTTCTGAGTCCATAAATAATAAGTCTGATTCCGTAAGAAAACCTGTTGTGGCAACAATAAGCCAGCTCATTTTGTAGCTTAAGGTTTCTGAGTCCATAAATAATAAGTCTGATTCCGTAAGAAAACCTGTTGTGGCAACAATAAGCCAACAACGATTTTTTGACCCCTTTGAAGGAGCTCCATTTTCTCAGGAACTGGCCACACGATTTTTAGCACTATTGGCTCATTTTGTAGCTTAAGGTTTCTGAGTCCATAAATAATAAGTCTGATTATGTAAGAAAACCTGTTGTGGCAACAATAAGCCAGCAACGATTTTTTGACCACTTTGGAGGAGCTCCATTTTCTCAGGAACTGGCCACACGATTTTTAGCACTATTGGCTCATTTTGTAGCTTAAGGTTTCTGAGTCCATAAATAATAAGTCTGATTCCGTAAGAAAACCTGTTGTGGCAACAATAACCCAGCAACGATTTTTTGACCACTTTGGAGGAGCTCCATTTTCTCAGGAACTGGCCACACGATTTTTAGCACTATTGGCTCATTTTGTAGCTTAAGGTTTCTGAGTCCATAAATAATAAGTCTGATTCCATAAGAAAACCTGTTGTGGCAACAATAAGCCAGCAACGATTTTTTGACCACTTTGGAGGAGCTCCATTTTCTCAGGAACTGGCCACACGATTTTTAGCACTATTGGCTCATTTTGTAGCTTAAGGTTTCTGAGTCCATAAATAATAAGTCTGATTATGTAAGAAAACCTGTTGTGGCAACAATAAGCCAGCAACGATTTTTTTACCACTTTGGAGGAGCTCCATTTTCTCAGGAACTGGCCACACGATTTTTAGCACTATTGGCTCATTTTGTAGCTTAAGGTTTCTGAGTCCATAAATAATAAGTCTGATTCCATAAGAAAACCTGTTGTGGCAACAATAAGCCAGCAACGATTTTTGACCACTTTGGAGGAGCTCCATTTTCTCAGGAACTGGCCACACGATTTTTAGCACTATTGGCTCATTTTGTAGCTTAAGGTTTCTGAGTCCATAAATAATAAGTCTGATTCCGTAAGAAAACCTGTTGTGGCAACAATAAGCCAACAACGATTTTTTGACCACTTTGCAGGAGCTCCATTTTCTCAGGAACTGGCCACACGATTTTTAGCACTATTGGCTCATTTTGTAGCTTAAGGTTTCTGAGTCCATAAATAATAAGTCTGATTTCGTAAGAAAACCTGTTGTGGCAACAATAAGCCAGCAACGATTTTTTGACCACTTTGGAGGAGCTCCATTTTCTCAGGAACTGGCCACACGATTTTTAGCACTATTGGCTCATTTTGTAGCTTAAGGTTTCTGAGTCCATAAATAATAAGTCTGATTCCGTAAGAAAACCTGTTGTGGCAACAATAAGCCAGCAACGATTTTTTGACCACTTTGGAGGAGCTCCATTTTCTCAGGAACTGGCCACACGATTTTTAGCACTATTGGCTCATTTTGTAGCTTAAGGTTTCTGAGTCCATAAATAATAAGTCTGATTCCGTAAGAAAACCTGTTGTGGCAACAATAAGCCAGCTCATTTTGTAGCTTAAGGTTTCTGAGTCCATAAATAATAAGTCTGATTCCGTAAGAAAACCTGTTGTGGCAACAATAAGCCAACAACGATTTTTTGACCCCTTTGAAGGAGCTCCATTTTCTCAGGAACTGGCCACACGATTTTTAGCACTATTGGCTCATTTTGTAGCTTAAGGTTTCTGAGTCCATAAATAATAAGTCTGATTATGTAAGAAAACCTGTTGTGGCAACAATAAGCCAGCAACGATTTTTTGACCACTTTGGAGGAGCTCCATTTTCTCAGGAACTGGCCACACGATTTTTAGCACTATTGGCTCATTTTGTAGCTTAAGGTTTCTGAGTCCATAAATAATAAGTCTGATTCCGTAAGAAAACCTGTTGTGGCAACAATAAGCCAGCAACGATTTTTTGACCACTTTGGAGGAGCTCCATTTTCTCAGGAACTGGCCACACGATTTTTAGCACTATTGGCTCATTTTGTAGCTTAAGGTTTCTGAGTCCATAAATAATAAGTCTGATTCCATAAGAAAACCTGTTGTGGCAACAATAAGCCAGCAACGATTTTTGACCACTTTGGAGGAGCTCCATTTTCTCAGGAACTGGCCACACGATTTTTAGCACTATTGGCTCATTTTGTAGCTTAAGGTTTCTGAGTCCATAAATAATAAGTCTGATTCCGTAAGAAAACCTGTTGTGGCAACAATAAGCCAACAACGATTTTTTGACCACTTTGCAGGAGCTCCATTTTCTCAGGAACTGGCCACACGATTTTTAGCACTATTGGCTCATTTTGTAGCTTAAGGTTTCTGAGTCCATAAATAATAAGTCTGATTTCGTAAGAAAACCTGTTGTGGCAACAATAAGCCAGCAACGATTTTTTGACCACTTTGGAGGAGCTCCATTTTCTCAGGAACTGGCCACACGATTTTTAGCACTATTGGCTCATTTTGTAGCTTAAGGTTTCTGAGTCCATAAATAATAAGTCTGATTCCGTAAGAAAACCTGTTGTGGCAACAATAAGCCAGCAACGATTTTTTGACCACTTTGGAGGAGCTCCATTTTCTCAGGAACTGGCCACACGATTTTTAGCACTATTGGCTCATTTTGTAGCTTAAGGTTTCTGAGTCCATAAATAATAAGTCTGATTCCGTAAGAAAACCTGTTGTGGCAACAATAAGCCAGCAACGATTTTTTGACCACTTTGGAGGAGCTACATTTTCTCAGGAACTGGCCACACGATTTTTAGCACTATTGGCTCATTTTGTAGCTTAAGGTTTCTGAGTCTATAAATAATAAGTCTGATTCCGTAAGAAAACCTGTTGTGGCAACAATAAGCCAGCAACGATTTTTTGACCACTTTGGAGGAGCTCCATTTTCTCAGGAACTGGCCACACGATTTTTAGCACTATTGGCTCATTTTGTAGCTTAAGGTTTCTGAGTCCATAAATAATAAGTCTGATTCCGTAAGAAAACCTGTTGTGGCAACAATAAGCCAACAACGATTTTTTGACCACTTTGGAGGAGCTCCATTTTATCAGGGACTGGCCACACGATTTTTAGCACTATTGGCTCATTTTGTAGCTTAAGGTTTCTGAGTCCATAAATAATAAGTCTGATTCCGTAAGAAAACCTGTTGTGGCAACAATAAGCCAGCAACGATTTTTTGACCACTTTGGAGGAGCTCCATTTTCTCAGGAACTGGCCACACGATTTTTAGCACTATTGGCTCATTTTGTAGCTTAACGTTTCTGAGTCCATAAATAATAAGTCTGATTCCATAAGAAAACCTGTTGTGGCAACAATAAGCCAGCAACGATTTTTTGACCACTTTGGAGGAGCTCCATTTTCTCAGGAACTGGCCACACGATTTTTAGCACTATTGGCTCATTTTGTAGCTTAAGGTTTCTGAGTCCATAAATAATAAGTCTGATTCCGTAAGAAAACCTGTTGTGGCAACAATAAGCCAGCAACGATTTTTTGACCACTTTGGAGGAGCTCCATTTTCTCAGGAACTGGCCACACGATTTTTAGCACTATTGGCTCATTTTGTAGCTTAAGGTTTTTGAGTCCATAAATAATAAGTCTGATTCCGTAAGAAAACCTGTTGTGGCAACAATAAGCCAGCAACGATTTTTTGACCACTTTGGAGGAGCTCCATTTTCTCAGGAACTGGCCACACGATTTTTAGCACTATTGGCTCATTTTGTAGCTTAAGGTTTCTGAGTCCATAAATAATAAGTCTGATTCCGTAAGAAAACCTGTTGTGGCAACAATAAGCCAGCTCATTTTGTAGCTTAAGGTTTCTGAGTCCATAAATAATAAGTCTGATTCCGTAAGAAAACCTGTTGTGGCAACAATAAGCCAACAACGATTTTTTGACCACTTTGGAGGAGCTCCATTTTCTCAGGAACTGGCCACACGATTTTTAGCACTATTGGCTCATTTTGTAGCTTAAGGTTTCTGAGTCCATAAATAATAAGTCTGATTATGTAAGAAAACCTGTTGTGGCAACAATAAGCCAGCAACGATTTTTTGACCACTTTGGAGGAGCTCCATTTTCTCAGGAACTGGCCACACGATTTTTAGCACTATTGGCTCATTTTGTAGCTTAAGGTTTCTGAGTCCATAAATAATAAGTCTGATTCCGTAAGAAAACCTGTTGTGGCAACAATAAGCCAGCAACGATTTTTTGACCACTTTGGAGGAGCTCCATTTTCTCAGGAACTGGCCACACGATTTTTAGCACTATTGGCTCATTTTGTAGCTTAAGGTTTCTGAGTCCATAAATAATAAGTCTGATTCCATAAGAAAACCTGTTGTGGCAACAATAAGCCAGCAACGATTTTTGACCACTTTGGAGGAGCTCCATTTTCTCAGGAACTGGAAACACGATTTTTAGCACTATTGGCTCATTTTGTAGCTTAAGGTTTCTGAGTCCATAAATAATAAGTCTGATTCCGTAAGAAAACCTGTTGTGGCAACAATAAGCCAACAACGATTTTTTGACCACTTTGGAGGAGCTCCATTTTATCAGGAACTGGCCACACGATTTTTAGCACTATTGGCTCATTTTGTAGCTTAAGGTTTCTGAGTCCATAAATAATAAGTCTGATTCCATAAGAAAACCTGTTGTGGCAACAATAAGCCAGCAACGATTTTTTGACCACTTTGGAGGAGCTCCATTTTCTCAGGAACTGGCCACACGATTTTTAGCACTATTGGCTCATTTTGTAGCTTAAGGTTTCTGAGTCCATAAATAATAAGTCTGATTCCGTAAGAAAACCTGTTGTGGCAACAATAAGCCAACAACGATTTTTTGACCCCTTTGGAGGAGCTCCATTTTCTCAGGAACTGGCCACACGATTTTTAGCACTATTGGCTCATTTTGTAGCTTAAGGTTTCTGAGTCCATAAATAATAAGTCTGATTATGTAAGAAAACCTGTTGTGGCAACAATAAGCCAGCAACGATTTTTTGACCACTTTGGAGGAGCTCCATTTTCTCAGGAACTGGCCACACGATTTTTAGCACTATTGGCTCATTTTGTAGCTTAAGGTTTCTGAGTCCATAAATAATAAGTCTGATTCCGTAAGAAAACCTGTTGTGGCAACAATAAGCCAACAACGATTTTTTGACCACTTTGGAGGAGCTCCATTTTATCAGGAACTGGCCACACGATTTTTAGCACTATTGGCTCATTTTGTAGCTTAAGGTTTCTGAGTCCATAAATAATAAGTCTGATTCCATAAGAAAACCTGTTGTGGCAACAATAAGCCAGCAACGATTTTTTGACCACTTTGGAGGAGCTCCATTTTCTCAGGAACTGGCCACACGATTTTTAGCACTATTGGCTCATTTTGTAGCTTAAGGTTTCTGAGTCCATAAATAATAAGTCTGATTCCGTAAGAAAACCTGTTGTGGCAACAATAAGCCAACAACGATTTTTTGACCCCTTTGGAGGAGCTCCATTTTCTCAGGAACTGGCCACACGATTTTTAGCACTATTGGCTCATTTTGTAGCTTAAGGTTTCTGAGTCCATAAATAATAAGTCTGATTATGTAAGAAAACCTGTTGTGGCAACAATAAGCCAGCAACGATTTTTTGACCACTTTGGAGGAGCTCCATTTTCTCAGGAACTGGCCACACGATTTTTAGCACTATTGGCTCATTTTGTAGCTTAAGGTTTCTGAGTCCATAAATAATAAGTCTGATTCCGTAAGAAAACCTGTTGTGGCAACAATAAGCCAGCAACAATTTTTTGACCACTTTGGAGGAGCTCCATTTTCTCAGGAACTGGCCACACGATTTTTAGCACTATTGGCTCATTTTGTAGCTTAAGGTTTCTGAGTCCATAAATAATAAGTCTGATTCCGTAAGAAAACCTGTTGTGGCAACAATAAGCCAGCAACGATTTTTTGACCACTTTGGAGGAGCTCCATTTTCTCAGGAACTGGCCACACGATTTTTAGCACTATTGGCTCATTTTGTAGCTTAAGGTTTCTGAGTCCATAAATAATAAGTCTGATTTCGTAAGAAAACCTGTTGTGGCAACAATAAGCCAACAACGATTTTTTGACCACTTTGGAGGAGCTACATTTTCTCAGGAACTGGCCACACGATTTTTAGCACTATTGGCTCATTTTGTAGCTTAAGGTTTCTGAGTCTATAAATAATAAGTCTGATTCCGTAAGAAAACCTGTTGTGGCAACAATAAGCCAGCAACGATTTTTGACCACTTTGGAGGAGCTCCATTTTCTCAGGAACTGGCCACACGATTTTTAGCACTATTGGCTCATTTTGTAACTTAAGGTTTCTGAGTCCATAAATAATAAGTCTGATTCCGTAAGAAAACCTGTTGTGGCAACAATAAGCCAACAACCATTTTTTGACCACTTTGGAGGAGCTCCATTTTCTCAGGAACTGGCCACACGATTTTTAGCACTATTGGCTCATTTTGTAGCTTAAGGTTTCTGAGTCCATAAATAATAAGTCTGATTTCGTAAGAAAACCTGTTGTGGCAACAATAAGCCAACAACGATTTTTTGACCACTTTGGAGGAGCTACATTTTCTCAGGAACTGGCCACACGATTTTTAGCACTATTGGCTCATTTTGTAGCTTAAGGTTTCTGAGTCTATAAATAATAAGTCTGATTCCGTAAGAAAACCTGTTGTGGCAACAATAAGCCAGCAACGATTTTTGACCACTTTGGAGGAGCTCCATTTTCTCAGGAACTGGCCACACGATTTTTAGCACTATTGGCTCATTTTGTAACTTAAGGTTTCTGAGTCCATAAATAATAAGTCTGATTCCGTAAGAAAACCTGTTGTGGCAACAATAAGCCAACAACGATTTTTTGACCACTTTGGAGGAGCTCCATTTTCTCAGGAACTGGCCACACGATTTTTAGCACTATTGGCTCATTTTGTAGCTTAAGGTTTCTGAGTCCATAAATAATAAGTCTGATTTCGTAAGAAAACCTGTTGTGGCAACAATAAGCCAACAACGATTTTTTGACCACTTTGGAGGAGCTACATTTTCTCAGGAACTGGCCACACGATTTTTAGCACTATTGGCTCATTTTGTAGCTTAAGGTTTCTGAGTCTATAAATAATAAGTCTGATTCCGTAAGAAAACCTGTTGTGGCAACAATAAGCCAGCAACGATTTTTTGACCACTTTGGAGGAGCTCCATTTTCTCAGGAACTGGCCACACGATTTTTAGCACTATTGGCTCATTTTGTAGCTTAAGGTTTCTGAGTCCATAAATAATAAGTCTGATTCCGTAAGAAAACCTGTTGTGGCAACAATAAGCCAGCAACGATTTTTGACCACTTTGGAGGAGCTCCATTTTCTCAGGAACTGGCCACACGATTTTTAGCACTATTGGCTCATTTTGTAACTTAAGGTTTCTGAGTCCATAAATAATAAGTCTGATTCCGTAAGAAAACCTGTTGTGGCAACAATAAGCCAACAACGATTTTTTGACCACTTTGGAGGAGCTCCATTTTGTCAGGAACTGGCCACACGATTTTTAGCACTATTGGCTCATTTTGTAGCTTAAGGTTTCTGAGTCCATAAATAATAAGTCTGATTTCGTAAGAAAACCTGTTGTGGCAACAATAAGCCAGCAACGATTTTTTGACCACTTTGGAGGAGCTCCATTTTCTCAGGAACTGGCCACACGATTTTTAGCACTATTGGCTCATTTTGTAGCTTAAGGTTTCTGAGTCCATAAATAATAAGTCTGATTCCGTAAGAAAACCTGTTGTGGCAACAATAAGCCAGCAACGATTTTTGACCACTTTGGAGGAGCTCCATTTTCTCAGGAACTGGCCACACGATTTTTAGCACTATTGGCTCATTTTGTAACTTAAGGTTTCTGAGTCCATAAATAATAAGTCTGATTCCGTAAGAAAACCTGTTGTGGCAACAATAAGCCAACAACGATTTTTTGACCACTTTGGAGGAGCTCCATTTTCTCAGGAACTGGCCACACGATTTTTAGCACTATTGGCTCATTTTGTAGCTTAAGGTTTCTGAGTCCATAAATAATAAGTCTGATTTCGTAAGAAAACCTGTTGTGGCAACAATAAGCCAACAACGATTTTTTGACCACTTTGGAGGAGCTACATTTTCTCAGGAACTGGCCACACGATTTTTAGCACTATTGGCTCATTTTGTAGCTTAAGGTTTCTGAGTCCATAAATAATAAGTCTGATTCCGTAAGAAAACCTGTTGTGGCAACAATAAGCCAGCAACGATTTTTTGACCACTTTGGAGGAGCTCCATTTTCTCAGGAACTGGCCACACGATTTTTAGCACTATTGGCTCATTTTGTAGCTTAAGGTTTCTGAGTCCATAAATAATAAGTCTGATTTCGTAAGAAAACCTGTTGTGGCAACAATAAGCCAACAACGATTTTTTGACCACTTTGGAGGAGCTACATTTTCTCAGGAACTGGCCACACGATTTTTAGCACTATTGGCTCATTTTGTAGCTTAAGGTTTCTGAGTCTATAAATAATAAGTCTGATTCCGTAAGAAAACCTGTTGTGGCAACAATAAGCCAGCAACGATTTTTGACCACTTTGGAGGAGCTCCATTTTCTCAGGAACTGGCCACACGATTTTTAGCACTATTGGCTCATTTTGTAGCTTAAGGTTTCTGAGTCCATAAATAATAAGTCTGATTTCGTAAGAAAACCTGTTGTGGCAACAATAAGCCAACAACGATTTTTTGACCACTTTGGAGGAGCTACATTTTCTCAGGAACTGGCCACACGATTTTTAGCACTATTGGCTCATTTTGTAGCTTAAGGTTTCTGAGTCTATAAATAATAAGTCTGATTCCGTAAGAAAACCTGTTGTGGCAACAATAAGCCAGCAACGATTTTTGACCACTTTGGAGGAGCTCCATTTTCTCAGGAACTGGCCACACGATTTTAAGCACTATTGGCTCATTTTGTAACTTAAGGTTTCTGAGTCCATAAATAATAAGTCTGATTCCGTAAGAAAACCTGTTGTGGCAACAATAAGCCGACAACGATTTTTTGACCACTTTGGAGGAGCTCCATTTTCTCAGGAACTGGCCACACGATTTTTAGCACTATTGGCTCATTTTGTAGCTTAAGGTTTCTGAGTCCATAAATAATAAGTCTGATTTCGTAAGAAAACCTGTTGTGGCAACAATAAGCCAACAACGATTTTTTGACCACTTTGGAGGAGCTACATTTTCTCAGGAACTGGCCACACGATTTTTAGCACTATTGGCTCATTTTGTAGCTTAAGGTTTCTGAGTCTATAAATAATAAGTCTGATTCCGTAAGAAAACCTGTTGTGGCAACAATAAGCCAGCAACGATTTTTTGACCACTTTGGAGGAGCTCCATTTTCTCAGGAACTGGCCACACGATTTTTAGCACTATTGGCTCATTTTGTAGCTTAAGGTTTCTGAGTCCATAAATAATAAGTCTGATTCCGTAAGAAAACCTGTTGTGGCAACAATAAGCCAGCAACGATTTTTGACCACTTTGGAGGAGCTCCATTTTCTCAGGAACTGGCCACACGATTTTTAGCACTATTGGCTCATTTTGTAACTTAAGGTTTCTGAGTCCATAAATAATAAGTCTGATTCCGTAAGAAAACCTGTTGTGGCAACAATAAGCCAACAACGATTTTTTGACCACTTTGGAGGAGCTCCATTTTGTCAGGAACTGGCCACACGATTTTTAGCACTATTGGCTCATTTTGTAGCTTAAGGTTTCTGAGTCCATAAATAATAAGTCTGATTTCGTAAGAAAACCTGTTGTGGCAACAATAAGCCAGCAACGATTTTTTGACCACTTTGGAGGAGCTCCATTTTCTCAGGAACTGGCCACACGATTTTTAGCACTATTGGCTCATTTTGTAGCTTAAGGTTTCTGAGTCCATAAATAATAAGTCTGATTCCGTAAGAAAACCTGTTGTGGCAACAATAAGCCAGCAACGATTTTTTGACCACTTTGGAGGAGCTCCATTTTCTCAGGAACTGGCCACACGATTTTTAGCACTATTGGCTCATTTTGTAGCTTAAGGTTTCTGAGTCCATATATAATAAGTCTGATTCCGTAAGAAAACCTGTTGTGGCAACAATAAGCCAGCAACGATTTTTTGACCACTTTGGAGGAGCTACATTTTATCAGGAACTGGCCACACGATTTTTAGCACTATTGGCTCATTTTGTAGCTTAAGGTTTCTGAGTCCATAAATAATAAGTCTGATTCCGTAAGAAAACCTGTTGTGGCAACAATAAGCCAGCAACGATTTTTTGACCACTTTGGAGGATCTCCATTTTCTCAGGAACTGGCCACACGATTTTTAGCACTATTGGCTCATTTTGTAGCTTAAGGTTTCTGAGTCCATAAATAATAAGTCTGATTATGTAAGAAAACCTGTTGTGGCAACAATAAGCCAGCAACGATTTTTTGACCACTTTGGAGGAGCTCCATTTTCTCAGGAACTGGCCACACGATTTTTAGCACTATTGGCTCATTTTGTAGCTTAAGGTTTCTGAGTCCATAAATAATAAGTCTGATTCCGTAAGAAAACCTGTTGTGGCAACAATAAGCCAGCAACGATTTTTTGACCACTTTGGAGGAGCTCCATTTTCTCAGGAACTGGCCACACGATTTTTAGCACTATTGGCTCATTTTGTAGCTTAAGGTTTCTGAGTCCATATATAATAAGTCTGATTCCGTAAGAAAACCTGTTGTGGCAACAATAAGCCAGCAACGATTTTTTGACCACTTTGGAGGAGCTACATTTTATCAGGAACTGGCCACACGATTTTTAGCACTATTGGCTCATTTTGTAGCTTAAGGTTTCTGAGTCCATAAATAATAAGTCTGATTCCGTAAGAAAACCTGTTGTGGCAACAATAAGCCAGCAACGATTTTTTGACCACTTTGGAGGATCTCCATTTTCTCAGGAACTGGCCACACGATTTTTAGCACTATTGGCTCATTTTGTAGCTTAAGGTTTCTGAGTCCATAAATAATAAGTCTGATTATGTAAGAAAACCTGTTGTGGCAACAATAAGCCAGCAACGATTTTTTGACCACTTTGGAGGAGCTCCATTTTCTCAGGAACTGGCCACACGATTTTTAGCACTATTGGCTCATTTTGTAGCTTAAGGTTTCTGAGTCCATAAATAATAAGTCTGATTCCATAAGAAAACCTGTTGTGGCAACAATAAGCCAGCAACGATTTTTGACCACTTTGGAGGAGCTCCATTTTCTCAGGAACTGGCCACACGATTTTTAGCACTATTGGCTCATTTTGTAGCTTAAGGTTTCTGAGTCCATAAATAATAAGTCTGATTCCGTAAGAAAACCTGTTGTGGCAACAATAAGCCAACAACGATTTTTTGACCACTTTGGAGGAGCTCCATTTTCTCAGGAACTGGCCACACGATTTTTAGCACTATTGGCTCATTTTGTAGCTTAAGGTTTCTGAGTCCATAAATAATAAGTCTGATTTCGTAAGAAAACCTGTTGTGGCAACAATAAGCCAGCAACGATTTTTTGACCACTTTGGAGGAGCTCCATTTTCTCAGGAACTGGCCACACGATTTTTATCACTATTGGCTCATTTTGTAGCTTAAGGTTTCTGAGTCCATAAATAATAAGTCTGATTCCGTAAGAAAACCTGTTGTGGCAACAATAAGCCAGCAACGATTTTTTGACCACTTTGGAGGAGCTCCATTTTCTCAGGAACTGGCCACACGATTTTTAGCACTATTGGCTCATTTTGTAGCTTAAGGTTTCTGAGTCCATAAATAATAAGTCTGATTCCGTAAGAAAACCTGTTGTGGCAACAATAAGCCAGCAACGATTTTTTGACCACTTTGGAGGAGCTACATTTTCTCAGGAACTGGCCACACGATATTTAGCACTATTGGCTCATTTTGTAGCTTAAGGTTTCTGAGTCTATAAATAATAAGTCTGATTCCGTAAGAAAACCTGTTGTGGCAACAATAAGCCAGCAACGATTTTTTGACCACTTTGGAGGAGCTCCATTTTCTCAGGAACTGGCCACACGATTTTTAGCACTATTGGCTCATTTTGTAGCTTAAGGTTTCTGAGTCCATAAATAATAAGTCTGATTCCGTAAGAAAACCTGTTGTGGCAACAATAAGCCAGCAACGATTTTTTGACCACTTTGGAAGAGCTCCATTTTCTCAGGAACTGGCCACACGATTTTTAGCACTATTGGATAATTTTTTTCCTTAAGGTGTGCTTTCATAATTATGGGCCTCATTTCTTGAGAAAACCTGTGGTGGCCACAATAAGCCAGCAACGATTTTTTTGCCACTTTGGAGGAGCTCCATTTTCTCAGGAACTGGCCACACGATTTTTAGCACTATTGGCTCATTTTGTAGCTTAAGGTATCTGCTTCTATAAATAATAAGTCTGATTCCTTGAGGAAATCTGTGGTGACCACAATAAATCATCAACGGTTTTTTGTCGCCACTTTGTGGGACCTCCATTTTCTCAGGAACTGGCCACACGATTTTTAGCACTATTGGCTCATTTTGTAGCTTAAGGTTTCTGAGTCCATAAATAATAAGTCTGATTCCGTAAGAAAACCTGTGGTGGCCACAATAAGCCAGCAACGATTTTTTTACCACTTTGGAGGAGCTCCATTTTCTCAGGAACTGGCCACACGATTTTTAGCACTATTGGCTCATTTTGTAGCTTAAGGTTTCTGAGTCCATAAATAATAAGTCTGATTCCGTAAGAAAACCTGTGGTGGCCACAATAAGCCAACAACGATTTTTTGGCCACTTTGGAGGAGCTCCATTTTCTCACGAACTGGCCACACGATTTTTAGCACTATTGGCTCATTTTGTAGCTTAAGGTTTCCGAGTCCATAAATAATAAGTCTGATTCCGTAAGAAAACCTGTGGTGGCCACAATAAGCCAGCAACGATTTTTTGACCACTTTGGAGGAGCTCCATTTTCTCAGGAACTGGCCATACGATTTTTAGCACGATTGGCTAATTTTTTTCCTTAAGGTGTGCTTTCATAATTATGGGCCTCATTTCTTGAGAAAACCTGTGGTGGCCACAATAAGCCAGCAACGATTTTTTTACCACTTTGGAGGAGCTCCATTTTCTCAGGAACTGGCCACACGATTTTTAGCACTATTGTCTCATTTTGTAGCTTAAGGTATCTGCTTCTATAAATAATAAGTCTGATTCCTTGAGGAAATCTGTGGTGGCCACAATAAATCAGCAACGGTTTTTTGTCGCCACTTTGTGGGACCTCCATTTTCTCAGGAACTGGCCACACGATTTTTAGCACTATTAGCTCATTTTGTAGCTTAAGGTTTCTGAGTCCATAAATAATAAGTCTGATTCCGTAAGAAAACCTGTGGTGGCCACAATAAGCCAACAACGATTTTTTGGCCACTTTGGAGGAGCTCCATTTTCTCAGGAACTGGCCACACGATTTTTAGCACTATTGGCTCATTTTGTAGCTTAAGGTTTCCGAGTCCATAAATAATAAGTCTGATTCCGTAAGAAAACCTGTGGTGGCCACAATAAGTCAGCAACGATTTTTTTACCACTTTGGAGGAGTTCCATTTTCTCAGGAACTGGCCACACGATTTTTAGCACTATTAGCTCATTTTGTAGCTTAAGGTTTCTGAGTCCATAAATAATAAGTCTGATTCCGTAAGAAAACCTGTGGTGGCCACAATAAGCCAACAACGATTTTTTGACCACTTTGGAGGTGCTCCATTTTCTCAGGAACTGGCCACACGATTTTTAGCACTATTGGCTCATTTTGTAGCTTAAGGTTTCCGAGTCCATAAATAATAAGTCTGATTCCGTAAGAAAACCTGTGGTGGCCACAATAAGCCAGCAACGATTTTTTTACCACTTTGGAGGAGCTCCATTTTCTCAGGAACTGCCCACACGATTTTTAGCACTATTAGCTCATTTTGTAGCTTAAGGTTTCTGAGTCCATAAATAATAAGTCTGATTCCGTAAGAAAACCTGTGGTGGCCACAATAAGCCAACAACGATTTTTTGGCCACTTTGGAGGAGCTCCATTTTCTCAGGAACTGGCCACACGATTTTTAGCACTATTGGCTCATTTTGTAGCTTAAGGTTTCCGAGTCCATAAATAATAAGTCTGATTCCGTAAGAAAACCTGTGGTGGCCACAATAAGCCAGCAACAATTTTTTTACCACTTTGGAGGAGCTCCATTTTCTCAGGAACTGGCCACACGATTTTTAGCACTATTAGCTCATTTTGTAGCTTAAGGTTTCTGAGTCCATAAATAATAATAAGCCTGATTCCGTAAGAAAACCTGTGGTGGCCACAATAAGCCAACAACGATTTTTTGGCCACTTTGGAGGAGCTCCATTTTCTCAGGAACTGGCCACACGATTTTTAGCACTATTGGCTCATTTTGTAGCTTAAGGTTTCTGAGTCCATAAATAATAAGTCTGATTCCATAAGAAAACCTGTTGTGGCAACAATAAGCCAGCAACGATTTTTGACCACTTTGGAGGAGCTCCATTTTCTCAGGAACTGGCCACACGATTTTTAGCACTATTGGCTCATTTTGTAGCTTAAGGTTTCTGAGTCCATAAATAATAAGTCTGATTCCGTAAGAAAACCTGTTGTGGCAACAATAAGCCAACAACGATTTTTTGACCACTTTGGAGGAGCTCCATTTTCTCAGGAACTGGCCACACGATTTTTAGCACTATTGGCTCATTTTGTAGCTTAAGGTTTCTGAGTCCATAAATAATAAGTCTGATTTCGTAAGAAAACCTGTTGTGGCAACAATAAGCCAGCAACGATTTTTTGACCACTTTGGAGGAGCTCCATTTTCTCAGGAACTGGCCACACGATTTTTATCACTATTGGCTCATTTTGTAGCTTAAGGTTTCTGAGTCCATAAATAATAAGTCTGATTCCGTAAGAAAACCTGTTGTGGCAACAATAAGCCAGCAACGATTTTTTGACCACTTTGGAGGAGCTCCATTTTCTCAGGAACTGGCCACACGATTTTTAGCACTATTGGCTCATTTTGTAGCTTAAGGTTTCTGAGTCCATAAATAATAAGTCTGATTCCGTAAGAAAACCTGTTGTGGCAACAATAAGCCAGCAACGATTTTTTGACCACTTTGGAGGAGCTACATTTTCTCAGGAACTGGCCACACGATATTTAGCACTATTGGCTCATTTTGTAGCTTAAGGTTTCTGAGTCTATAAATAATAAGTCTGATTCCGTAAGAAAACCTGTTGTGGCAACAATAAGCCAGCAACGATTTTTTGACCACTTTGGAGGAGCTCCATTTTCTCAGGAACTGGCCACACGATTTTTAGCACTATTGGCTCATTTTGTAGCTTAAGGTTTCTGAGTCCATAAATAATAAGTCTGATTCCGTAAGAAAACCTGTTGTGGCAACAATAAGCCAGCAACGATTTTTTGACCACTTTGGAAGAGCTCCATTTTCTCAGGAACTGGCCACACGATTTTTAGCACTATTGGATAATTTTTTTCCTTAAGGTGTGCTTTCATAATTATGGGCCTCATTTCTTGAGAAAACCTGTGGTGGCCACAATAAGCCAGCAACGATTTTTTTGCCACTTTGGAGGAGCTCCATTTTCTCAGGAACTGGCCACACGATTTTTAGCACTATTGGCTCATTTTGTAGCTTAAGGTATCTGCTTCTATAAATAATAAGTCTGATTCCTTGAGGAAATCTGTGGTGACCACAATAAATCATCAACGGTTTTTTGTCGCCACTTTGTGGGACCTCCATTTTCTCAGGAACTGGCCACACGATTTTTAGCACTATTGGCTCATTTTGTAGCTTAAGGTTTCTGAGTCCATAAATAATAAGTCTGATTCCGTAAGAAAACCTGTGGTGGCCACAATAAGCCAGCAACGATTTTTTTACCACTTTGGAGGAGCTCCATTTTCTCAGGAACTGGCCACACGATTTTTAGCACTATTGGCTCATTTTGTAGCTTAAGGTTTCTGAGTCCATAAATAATAAGTCTGATTCCGTAAGAAAACCTGTGGTGGCCACAATAAGCCAACAACGATTTTTTGGCCACTTTGGAGGAGCTCCATTTTCTCACGAACTGGCCACACGATTTTTAGCACTATTGGCTCATTTTGTAGCTTAAGGTTTCCGAGTCCATAAATAATAAGTCTGATTCCGTAAGAAAACCTGTGGTGGCCACAATAAGCCAGCAACGATTTTTTTACCACTTTGGAGGAGCTCCATTTTCTCAGGAACTGGCCACACGATTTTTAGCACTATTGGCTCATTTTGTAGCTTAAGGTATCTGCTTCTATAAATAATAAGTCTGATTCCTTGAGGAAATCTGTGGTGGCCACAATAAATCAGCAACGGTTTTTTGTCGCCACTTTGTGGGACCTCCATTTTCTCAGGAACTGGCCACACGATTTTTAGCACTATTAGCTCATTTTGTAGCTTAAGGTTTCTGAGTCCATAAATAATAAGTCTGATTCCGTAAGAAAACCTGTGGTGGCCACAATAAGCCAACAACGATTTTTTGGCCACTTTGGAGGAGCTCCATTTTCTCAGGAACTGGCCACACGATTTTTAGCACTATTGGCTCATTTTGTAGCTTAAGGTTTCCGAGTCCATAAATAATAAGTCTGATTCCGTAAGAAAACCTGTGGTGGCCACAATAAGTCAGCAACGATTTTTTTACCACTTTGGAGGAGTTCCATTTTCTCAGGAACTGGCCACACGATTTTTAGCACTATTAGCTCATTTTGTAGCTTAAGGTTTCTGAGTCCATAAATAATAAGTCTGATTCCGTAAGAAAACCTGTGGTGGCCACAATAAGCCAACAACGATTTTTTGACCACTTTGGAGGTGCTCCATTTTCTCAGGAACTGGCCACACGATTTTTAGCACTATTGGCTCATTTTGTAGCTTAAGGTTTCCGAGTCCATAAATAATAAGTCTGATTCCGTAAGAAAACCTGTGGTGGCCACAATAAGCCAGCAACGATTTTTTTACCACTTTGGAGGAGCTCCATTTTCTCAGGAACTGCCCACACGATTTTTAGCACTATTAGCTCATTTTGTAGCTTAAGGTTTCTGAGTCCATAAATAATAAGTCTGATTCCGTAAGAAAACCTGTGGTGGCCACAATAAGCCAACAACGATTTTTTGGCCACTTTGGAGGAGCTCCATTTTCTCAGGAACTGGCCACACGATTTTTAGCACTATTGGCTCATTTTGTAGCTTAAGGTTTCCGAGTCCATAAATAATAAGTCTGATTCCGTAAGAAAACCTGTGGTGGCCACAATAAGCCAGCAACAATTTTTTTACCACTTTGGAGGAGCTCCATTTTCTCAGGAACTGGCCACACGATTTTTAGCACTATTAGCTCATTTTGTAGCTTAAGGTTTCTGAGTCCATAAATAATAATAAGCCTGATTCCGTAAGAAAACCTGTGGTGGCCACAATAAGCCAACAACGATTTTTTGGCCACTTTGGAGGAGCTCCATTTTCTCAGGAACTGGCCACACGATTTTTAGCACTATTGGCTCATTTTGTAGCTTAAGGTTTCCGAGTCCATAAATAATAAGTCTGATTCCGTAAGAAAACCTGTGATGGCCACAATAAGCCAGCAACGATTTTTTTACCACTTTGGAGGAGCTCCATTTTCTCAGGAACTGGCCACACGATTTTTAGCACTATTAGCTCATTTTGTAGCTTAAGGTTTCTGAGTCCATAAATAATAAGTCTGATTCCGTAATAAAACCTGTGGTGGCCACAATAAGCCAACAACGATTTTTTGGCCACTTTGGAGGAGCTCCATTTTCTCAGGAACTGGCCACACGATTTTTAGCACTATTGGCTCATTTTGTAGCTTAAGGTTTCCGAGTCCATAAATAATAAGTCTGATTCCGTAAGAAAACCTGTGGTGGCCACAATAAGCCAGCAACGATTTTTTTACCACTTTGGAGGAGCTCCATTTTCTCAGGAACTGGCCACACGATTTTTAGCACTATTAGCTCATTTTGTAGCTTAAGGTTTCTAAGTCCATAAATAATAAGTCTGATTCCGTAAGAAAACCTGTGGTGTCTACAATAAGCCAGCAACGATTTTTTTACCACTTTGGAGGAGCTCCATTTTCTCAGGAACTGGCCACACGATTTTTAGCACTATTAGCTCATTTTGTAGCTTAAGGTTTCTGAGTCCATAAATAATAAGTCTGATTCCGTAAGAAAACCTGTTGTGGCAACAATAAGCCAGCAACAATTTTTTGACCACTTTGGAGGAGCTCCATTTTCTCAGGAACTGGCCACACGATTTTTAGCACTATTGGCTCATTTTGTAGCTTAAGGTTTCTGAGTCCATAAATAATAAGTCTGATTCCGTAAGAAAACCTGTTGTGGCAACAATAAGCCAGCAACAATTTTTTGACCACTTTGGAGGAGCTCCATTTTCTCAGGAACTGGCCACACGATTTTTAGCACTATTGGCTCATTTTGTAGCTTAAGGTTTCTGAGTCCATAAATAATAAGTCTGATTCCGTAAGAAAACCTGTTGTGGCAACAATAAGCCAGCAACGATTTTTGACCACTTTGGAGGAGCTCCATTTTCTCAGGAACTGGCCACACGATTTTTAGCACTATTGGCTCATTTTGTAGCTTAAGGTTTCCGAGTCCATAAATAATAAGTCTGATTCCGTAAGAAAACCTGTGGTGGCCACAATAAGCCAGCAACGATTTTTTTACCACTTTGGAGGAGCTCCATTTTCTCAGGAACTGGCCACACGATTTTTAGCACAATTAGCTCATTTTGTAGCTTAAGGTTTCCGAGTCCATAAATAATAAGTCTGATTCCGTAAGAAAACCTGTGGTGGCCACAATAAGCCAACAACGATTTTTTGGCCACTTTGGAGGAGCTCCATTTTCTCAGGAACTGGCCACACGATTTTTAGCACTATTGGCTCATTTTGTAGCTTAAGGTTTCCGAGTCCATAAATAATAAGTCTGATTCCGTAAGAAAACCTGTGGTGGCCACAATAAGCCAGCAACGATTTTTTGGCCACTTTGGAGACGCTCCATTTTCTCAGGAACTGGCCACACGATTTTTAGCACGATTGGCTCATTTTTTCCTTAAGGGGTGTACTTTCATAATTAGTGGGCTTCATTTCTTGAGAAAACCTGTGGTGGCCACAATAAGCCAGCAACGATTTTTTGACCACTTTGGAGGAGCTCCATTTTGTCAGGAACTGGCCACACGATTTTTAGCACTATTGGCTCATTTTGTAGCTTAAGGTATCTGCATCTATAAATAATAAGTCTGATTCCTTGAGGAAATCTGTGGTGGCCACAATAAATCAGCAACGGTTTTTTGTCGCCACTTTGTGGGACCTCCATTTTCTCAGGAACTGGCCACACGATTTTTAGCACTATTGGCTCATTTTGTAGCTTAAGGTTTCTGAGTCCATAAATAATAAGTCTGATTCCGTAAGAAAACCTGTGGTGGCCACAATAAATCAGCAACGGTTTTTTGTCGCCACTTTGTGGGACCTCCATTTTCTCAGGAACTGGCCACACGATTTTTAGCACTATTGGCTCATTTTGTAGCTTAAGGTTTCTGAGCCCATAAATAATAAGTCTGATTCCGTAAGAAAACCTGTGGTGGCCACAATAAGCCAGCAACGATTTTTTTACCACTTTGGAGGAGCTCCATTTTCTCAGGAACTGGCCACACGATTTTTAGCACTATTGGCTCATTTTGTAGCTTAAGGTTTCCGAGTCCATAAATAATAAGTCTGATTCCGTAAGAAAACCTGTGGTGGCCACAATAAGCCAGCAACGATTTTTTGACCACTTTGGAGGAGCTCCATTTTCTCAAGAACTGGCCACACGATTTTTAGCACTATTGGCTCACTTTGTAGCTTAAGGTATCTGCTTCTATAAATAATAAGTCGGATTCCTTGAAGAAATCTGTGGTGGCCACAATAAATCAGCAACGGTTTTTTGTCGCCACTTTGTGGGACCTCCATTTTCTCAGGAACTGGCCACACGATTTTTAGCACTATTGGCTCATTTTGTAGCTTAAGGTTTCTGAGTCCATAAATAATAAGTCTGATTCCGTAAGAAAACCTGTGGTGGCCACAATAAATCAGCAACGGTTTTTTGTCGCCACTTTGTGGGACCTCCATTTTCTCAGGAACTGGCCACACGATTTTTAGCACTATTGGCTCATTTTGTAGCTTAAGGTTTCTGAGCCCATAAATAATAAGTCTGATTCCGTAAGAAAACCTGTGGTGGCCACAATAAGCCAGCAACGATTTTTTTACCACTTTGGAGGAGCTCCATTTTCTCAGGAACTGGCCACACGATTTTTAGCACTATTGGCTCATTTTGTAGCTTAAGGTTTCCGAGTCCATAAATAATAAGTCTGATTCCGTAAGAAAACCTGTGGTGGCCACAATAAGCCAGCAACGATTTTTTGACCACTTTGAAGGAGCTCCATTTTCTCAGGAACTGGCCACACGATTTTTAGCACTATTGGCTCATTTTGTAGCTTAAGGTTTCCGAGTCCATAAATAATAAGTCTGATTCCGTAAGAAAACCTGTGGTGGCCACAATAAGCCAGCAACGATTTTTTGACCACTTTGGAGGAGCTCCATTTTCTCAAGAACTGGCCACACGATTTTTAGCACTATTGGCTCACTTTGTAGCTTAAGGTATCTGCTTCTATAAATAATAAGTCGGATTCCTTGAAGAAATCTGTGGTGGCCACAATAAATCAGCAACGGTTTTTTGTCGCCACTTTGTGGGACCTCCATTTTCTCAGGAACTGGCCACACGATTTTTAGCACTATTGGCTCATTTTGTAGCTTAAGGTTTCTGAGTCCATAAATAATAAGTCTGATTCCGTAAGAAAACCTGTGGTGGCCACAATAAATCAGCAACGGTTTTTTGTCGCCACTTTGTGGGACCTCCATTTTCTCAGGAACTGGCCACACGATTTTTAGCACTATTGGCTCATTTTGTAGCTTAAGGTTTCTGAGCCCATAAATAATAAGTCTGATTCCGTAAGAAAACCTGTGGTGGCCACAATAAGCCAGCAACGATTTTTTTACCACTTTGGAGGAGCTCCATTTTCTCAGGAACTGGCCACACGATTTTTAGCACTATTGGCTCATTTTGTAGCTTAAGGTTTCCGAGTCCATAAATAATAAGTCTGATTCCGTAAGAAAACCTGTGGTGGCCACAATAAGCCAGCAACGATTTTTTTACCACTTTCGAGGAGCTCCATTTTCTCAGGAACTGGCCACACGATTTTTAGCACTATTGGCTCATTTTGTAGCTTAAGGTTTCCGAGTCCATAAATAATAAGTCTGATTCCGTAAGAAAACCTGTGGTGGCCACAATAAGCCAGCAACGATTTTTTGACCACTTTGGAGGAGCTCCATTTTCTCAAGAACTGGCCACACGATTTTTAGCACTATTGGCTCACTTTGTAGCTTAAGGTATCTGCTTCTATAAATAATAAGTCGGATTCCTTGAAGAAATCTGTGGTGGCCACAATAAATCAGCAACGGTTTTTTGTCGCCACTTTGTGGGACCTCCATTTTCTCAGGAACTGGCCACACGATTTTTAGCACTATTGGCTCACTTTGTAGCTTAAGGTTTCTGAGCCCATAAATAATAAGTCTGATTCCGTAAGAAAACCTGTGGTGGCCACAATAAGCCAGCAACGATTTTTTTACCACTTTGGAGGAGCTCCATTTTCTCAGGAACTGGCCACACGATTTTTAGCACTATTGGCTCATTTTGTAGCTTAAGGTTTCCGAGTCCATAAATAATAAGTCTGATTTCGTAAGAAAACCTGTGGTGGCCACTATAAGCCAACAACGATTTTTTTACCACTTTGGAGGAGCTCCATTTTCTCAGGAACTGGCCACACGATTTTTAGCACTGTTGGCTCATTTTGTAGCTTAAGGTTTCCGAGTCCATAAATAATAAGTCTTTTTCTGTAAGAAAACCTGTGGTGGCCACAATAAGCCAGCAACGATTTTTTGACCACTTTGGAGGAGCTCCATTTTCTCAGGAACTGGCCACACGATTTTTAGCACTATTAGCTCATTTTGTAGCTTAAGGTTTCTGAGTCCATAAATAATAAGTCTGATTCCGTAAGAAAACCTGTGGTGGCCACAATAAGCCAACAACGATTTTTTGGCCACTTTGGAGGAGCTCCATTTTCTCAGGAACTGGCCACACGATTTTTAGCACTATTGGCTCATTTTGTAGCTTAAGGTTTCCGAGTCCATAAATAATAAGTCTGATTCCGTAAGAAAACCTGTGGTGGCCACAATAAGCCAGCAACGATTTTTTTACCACTTTGGAGGAGCTCCATTTTCTCAGGAACTGGCCACACGATTTTTAGCACTATTAGCTCATTTTGTAGCTTAAGGTTTCTAAGTCCATAAATAATAAGTCTGATTCCGTAAGAAAACCTGTGGTGTCCACAATAAGCCAGCAACGATTTTTTTACCACTTTGGAGGAGCTCCATTTTCTCAGGAACTGGCCACACGATTTTTAGCACTATTAGCTCATTTTGTAGCTTAAGGTTTCTGAGTCCATAAATAATAAGTCTGATTCCGTAAGAAAACCTGTTGTGGCAACAATAAGCCAGCAACAATTTTTTGACCACTTTGGAGGAGCTCCATTTTCTCAGGAACTGGCCACACGATTTTTAGCACTATTGGCTCATTTTGTAGCTTAAGGTTTCTGAGTCCATAAATAATAAGTCTGATTCCGTAAGAAAACCTGTTGTGGCAACAATAAGCCAGCAACAATTTTTTGACCACTTTGGAGGAGCTCCATTTTCTCAGGAACTGGCCACACGATTTTTAGCACTATTGGCTCATTTTGTAGCTTAAGGTTTCTGAGTCCATAAATAATAAGTCTGATTCCGTAAGAAAACCTGTTGTGGCAACAATAAGCCAGCAACGATTTTCGACCACTTTGGAGGAGCTCCATTTTCTCAGGAACTGGCCACACGATTTTTAGCACTATTGGCTCATTTTGTAGCTTAAGGTTTCCGAGTCCATAAATAATAAGTCTGATTCCGTAAGAAAACCTGTGGTGGCCACAATAAGCCAGCAACGATTTTTTTACCACTTTGGAGGAGCTCCATTTTCTCAGGAACTGGCCACACGATTTTTAGCACAATTAGCTCATTTTGTAGCTTAAGGTTTCCGAGTCCATAAATAATAAGTCTGATTCCGTAAGAAAACCTGTGGTGGCCACAATAAGCCAACAACGATTTTTTGGCCACTTTGGAGGAGCTCCATTTTCTCAGGAACTGGCCACACGATTTTTAGCACTATTGGCTCATTTTGTAGCTTAAGGTTTCCGAGTCCATAAATAATAAGTCTGATTCCGTAAGAAAACCTGTGGTGGCCACAATAAGCCAGCAACGATTTTTTGGCCACTTTGGAGACGCTCCATTTTCTCAGGAACTGGCCACACGATTTTTAGCACGATTGGCTCATTTTTTCCTTAAGGGGTGTACTTTCATAATTAGTGGGCTTCATTTCTTGAGAAAACCTGTGGTGGCCACAATAAGCCAGCAACGATTTTTTGACCACTTTGGAGGAGCTCCATTTTGTCAGGAACTGGCCACACGATTTTTAGCACTATTGGCTCATTTTGTAGCTTAAGGTATCTGCATCTATAAATAATAAGTCTGATTCCTTGAGGAAATCTGTGGTGGCCACAATAAATCAGCAACGGTTTTTTGTCGCCACTTTGTGGGACCTCCATTTTCTCAGGAACTGGCCACACGATTTTTAGCACTATTGGCTCATTTTGTAGCTTAAGGTTTCTGAGTCCATAAATAATAAGTCTGATTCCGTAAGAAAACCTGTGGTGGCCACAATAAATCAGCAACGGTTTTTTGTCGCCACTTTGTGGGACCTCCATTTTCTCAGGAACTGGCCACACGATTTTTAGCACTATTGGCTCATTTTGTAGCTTAAGGTTTCTGAGCCCATAAATAATAAGTCTGATTCCGTAAGAAAACCTGTGGTGGCCACAATAAGCCAGCAACGATTTTTTTACCACTTTGGAGGAGCTCCATTTTCTCAGGAACTGGCCACACGATTTTTAGCACTATTGGCTCATTTTGTAGCTTAAGGTTTCCGAGTCCATAAATAATAAGTCTGATTCCGTAAGAAAACCTGTGGTGGCCACAATAAGCCAGCAACGATTTTTTGACCACTTTGGAGGAGCTCCATTTTCTCAAGAACTGGCCACACGATTTTTAGCACTATTGGCTCACTTTGTAGCTTAAGGTATCTGCTTCTATAAATAATAAGTCGGATTCCTTGAAGAAATCTGTGGTGGCCACAATAAATCAGCAACGGTTTTTTGTCGCCACTTTGTGGGACCTCCATTTTCTCAGGAACTGGCCACACGATTTTTAGCACTATTGGCTCATTTTGTAGCTTAAGGTTTCTGAGTCCATAAATAATAAGTCTGATTCCGTAAGAAAACCTGTGGTGGCCACAATAAATCAGCAACGGTTTTTTGTCGCCACTTTGTGGGACCTCCATTTTCTCAGGAACTGGCCACACGATTTTTAGCACTATTGGCTCATTTTGTAGCTTAAGGTTTCTGAGCCCATAAATAATAAGTCTGATTCCGTAAGAAAACCTGTGGTGGCCACAATAAGCCAGCAACGATTTTTTTACCACTTTGGAGGAGCTCCATTTTCTCAGGAACTGGCCACACGATTTTTAGCACTATTGGCTCATTTTGTAGCTTAAGGTTTCCGAGTCCATAAATAATAAGTCTGATTCCGTAAGAAAACCTGTGGTGGCCACAATAAGCCAGCAACGATTTTTTGACCACTTTGGAGGAGCTCCATTTTCTCAGGAACTGGCCACACGATTTTTAGCACTATTGGCTCATTTTGTAGCTTAAGGTTTCCGAGTCCATAAATAATAAGTCTGATTCCGTAAGAAAACCTGTGGTGGCCACAATAAGCCAGCAACGATTTTTTGACCACTTTGGAGGAGCTCCATTTTCTCAAGAACTGGCCACACGATTTTTAGCACTATTGGCTCACTTTGTAGCTTAAGGTATCTGCTTCTATAAATAATAAGTCGGATTCCTTGAAGAAATCTGTGGTGGCCACAATAAATCAGCAACGGTTTTTTGTCGCCACTTTGTGGGACCTCCATTTTCTCAGGAACTGGCCACACGATTTTTAGCACTATTGGCTCATTTTGTAGCTTAAGGTTTCTGAGTCCATAAATAATAAGTCTGATTCCGTAAGAAAACCTGTGGTGGCCACAATAAATCAGCAACGGTTTTTTGTCGCCACTTTGTGGGACCTCCATTTTCTCAGGAACTGGCCACACGATTTTTAGCACTATTGGCTCATTTTGTAGCTTAAGGTTTCTGAGCCCATAAATAATAAGTCTGATTCCGTAAGAAAACCTGTGGTGGCCACAATAAGCCAGCAACGATTTTTTTACCACTTTGGAGGAGCTCCATTTTCTCAGGAACTGGCCACACGATTTTTAGCACTATTGGCTCATTTTGTAGCTTAAGGTTTCCGAGTCCATAAATAATAAGTCTGATTCCGTAAGAAAACCTGTGGTGGCCACAATAAGCCAGCAACGATTTTTTTACCACTTTCGAGGAGCTCCATTTTCTCAGGAACTGGCCACACGATTTTTAGCACTATTGGCTCATTTTGTAGCTTAAGGTTTCCGAGTCCATAAATAATAAGTCTGATTCCGTAAGAAAACCTGTGGTGGCCACAATAAGCCAGCAACGATTTTTTGACCACTTTGGAGGAGCTCCATTTTCTCAAGAACTGGCCACACGATTTTTAGCACTATTGGCTCACTTTGTAGCTTAAGGTATCTGCTTCTATAAATAATAAGTCGGATTCCTTGAAGAAATCTGTGGTGGCCACAATAAATCAGCAACGGTTTTTTGTCGCCACTTTGTGGGACCTCCATTTTCTCAGGAACTGGCCACACGATTTTTAGCACTATTGGCTCACTTTGTAGCTTAAGGTTTCTGAGCCCATAAATAATAAGTCTGATTCCGTAAGAAAACCTGTGGTGGCCACAATAAGCCAGCAACGATTTTTTTACCACTTTGGAGGAGCTCCATTTTCTCAGGAACTGGCCACACGATTTTTAGCACTATTGGCTCATTTTGTAGCTTAAGGTTTCCGAGTCCATAAATAATAAGTCTGATTTCGTAAGAAAACCTGTGGTGGCCACTATAAGCCAGCAACGATTTTTTTACCACTTTGGAGGAGCTCCATTTTCTCAGGAACTGGCCACACGATTTTTAGCACTATTGGCTCATTTTGTAGCTTAAGGTTTCCGAGTCCATAAATAATAAGTCTTTTTCTGTAAGAAAACCTGTGGTGGCCACAATAAGCCAGCAACGATTTTTTGACCACTTTGGAGGAGCTCCATTTTCTCAAGAACTGGCCACACGATTTTTAGCACTATTGGCTCACTTTGTAGCTTAAGGTATCTGCTTCTATAAATAATAAGTCGGATTCCTTGAAGAAATCTGTGGTGGCCACAATAAATCAGCAACGGTTTTTTGTCGCCACTTTGTGGGACCTCCATTTTCTCAGGAACTGGCCACACGATTTTTAGCACTATTGGCTCATTTTGTAGCTTAAGGTTTCTGAGCCCATAAATAATAAGTCTGATTCCGTAAGAAAACCTGTGGTGGCCACAATAAGCCAGCAAAGATTTTTTTACCACTTTGGAGGAGCTCCATTTTCTCAGGAACTGGCCACACGATTTTTAGCACTATTGGCTCATTTTGTAGCTTAAGGTTTCTGAGCCCATAAATAATAAGTCTGATTCCGTAAGAAAACCTGTGGTGGCCACAATAAGCCAACAACGATTTTTTGGCCACTTTGGAGGAGCTCCATTTTCTCAGGAACTGGCCACACGATTTTTAGCACTATTGGCTCATTTTGTAGCTTAAGGTTTCCGAGTCCATAAATAATAAGTCTGATTCCGTAAGAAAACCTGTGGTGGCCACAATAAGCCAGCAACGATTTTTTGGCCACTTTGGAGAAGCTCCATTTTCTCAGGAACTGGCCACACGATTTTTAGCACTATTAGCTAATTTTGTAGCTTAAGGTATCTGCTTCTATAAATAATAAGTCTGATTCCTTGAGGAAATCTGTGGTGGCCACAATAAATCAGCAACGGTTTTTTGACCACTTTGGAGGAGCTCCATTTTCTCAGGAACTGATTAACGATTTTTAGCACTATTGGCTCACTTTGTAGGTTAAGGTTTCTGAGTCCATAAATAATAAGTCTGATTCCGTAAGAAAACCTGTGGTGACCACAATAATCCAGCAACGATTTTTTGGTCACTTTGGAGGAGCTCCATTTTCTCAGGAACTGGCCACACGACTTTTAGCACTATTGGCTCATTTTGTAGCTTAAGGTATCTGCTTCTATAAATAATAAGTCTGATTCCTTGAAGAAATCTGTGGTGGCCACAATAAATCAGCAACGGTTTTTTGTCGCCACTTTGTGGGACCTCCATTTTCTCAGGAACTGGCCACAAGATTTTTAGCACTATTGGCTCATTTTGTAGCTTAAAGTTTCTGAGTCCATAAATAATAAGTCTGATTCCGTAAGAAAACATGTGGTGACCACAATAATCCAGCAACGATTTTTTGGTCACTTTGGAGGAGCTCCATTTTCTCAGGAACTGGCCACACGACTTTTAGCACTATTGGCTCATTCTGTAGCTTAAGGTATCTGCTTCTATAAATAATAAGTCTGATTCCTTGAGGAAATCTGTGGTGGCCACAATAAGCCAGCAACGATTTTTTGACCACTTTGGAGGAGCTCCATTTTCTCACGAACTGGCCACACGATTTTTAGCACTATTGGCTCATTTTGTAGCTTAAGGTATCTGCTTCTATAAATAATAAGTCTGATTCCTTGAGGAAATCTGTGGTGGCCACAATAAATCAGCAACGGTTTTTTGTCGCCACTTTGTGGGACCTCCATTTTCTCAGGAACTGGCCACACGATTTTTAGCACTATTGGCTCATTTTGTAGCTTAAGGTTTCTGAGTCCATAAATAATAAGTCTGATACCGTGAGAAAACCTGTGGTGGCCACAATAAGCCAGCAACGATTTTTTGACCACTTTGGAGGAGCTCCATTTTCTCAGGAACTGGCCACACGCTTTTTTAGCACGATTGGCTCATTTTTTCCTTAAGGTGAGTACTTTCATAATTAGTGGGCTTCATTTCTTGAGAAAACCTGTGGTGGCCACAATAAGCCAGCAACGATTTTTTGACCACTTTGGAGGAGCTCCATTTTCTCAGGAACTGGCCACACGATTTTTAGCACGATTGGCTCATTTTTTCCTTAAGGAGTGTACTTTCATAATTAGTGTGCTTCATTTCTTGAGAAAACCTGTGGTGGCCACAATAAGCCAGCAACGATTTTTTGACCACTTTGGAGGAGTTCCATTTTCTCAGGAACTGGCCATACGATTTTTAGCACGACTGGCTAATTTTTTCCCTTAAGGTGTGCTTTCATAATTATGGGCCTCATTTCTTGAGAAAACCTGTGGTGGCCACAATAAGCCAGCAACGATTTTTTGACCACTTTGGAGGAGCTCCATTTTTTCAAGAACTGGCCACACGATTTTTAGCACTATTGGCTCACTTTGTAGCTTAAGGTATCTGCTTCTATAAATAATAAGTCTGATTCCTTGAGGAAATCTGTGGTGGCCACAATAAATCAGCATCGGTTTTTTGTCGCCACTTTGTGGGACCTCCATTTTCTCAGGAACTGGCCACACGATTTTTAGCACTATTGGCTCATTTTGTAGCTTAAGGTTTCTGAGTCCATAAATAATAAGTCTGATTCCGTAAGAAAACCTGTGGTGGCCACAATAAGCCAGCAACGATTTTTTGACCACTTTGGAGGAGCTCCATTTTCTCAAGAACTGGCCACACGATTTTTAGTTCTATTGGCTCACTTTGTAGCTTAAGGTATCTGCTTCTATAAATAATAAGTCTGATTCCTTGAGGAAACCTGTGGTGGCCACAATAAGCCAGCAACGATTTTTTGGCCACTTTGGAGAAGCTCCATTTTCTCAGGAACTGGCCACACGATTTTTAGCACTATTGGCTCATTTTGTAGCTTAAGGTTTCTGAGTCCATAAATAATAAGTCTGATACCGTGAGAAAACCTGTGGTGGCCACAATAAGCCAGCAACGATTTTTTGACCACTTTGGAGGAGCTCCATTTTCTCAGGAACTGGCCACACGCTTTTTTAGCACGATTGGCTCATTTTTTCCTTAAGGTGAGTACTTTCATAATTAGTGGGCTTCATTTCTTGAGAAAACCTGTGGTGGCCACAATAAGCCAGCAACGATTTTTTGACCACTTTGGAGGAGCTCCATTTTCTCAGGAACTGGCCACACGATTTTTAGCACGATTGGCTCATTTTTTCCTTAAGGAGTGTACTTTCATAATTAGTGTGCTTCATTTCTTGAGAAAACCTGTGGTGGCCACAATAAGCCAGCAACGATTTTTTGACCACTTTGGAGGAGCTCCATTTTTTCAAGAACTGGCCACACGATTTTTAGCACTATTGGCTCACTTTGTAGCTTAAGGTATCTGCTTCTATAAATAATAAGTCTGATTCCTTGAGGAAATCTGTGGTGGCCACAATAAATCAGCATCGGTTTTTTGTCGCCACTTTGTGGGACCTCCATTTTCTCAGGAACTGACCACACGATTTTTAGCACTATTGGCTCATTTTGTAGCTTAAGGTTTCTGAGTCCATAAATAATAAGTCTGATTCCGTAAGAAAACCTGTGGTGGCCACAATAAGCCAGCAACGATTTTTTGACCACTTTGGAGGAGCTCCATTTTCTCAGGAACTGGCCACACGCTTTTTTAGCACGATTGGCTCATTTTTTCCTTAAGGTGAGTACTTTCATAATTAGTGGGCTTCATTTCTTGAGAAAACCTGTGGTGGCCACAATAAGCCAGCAACGATTTTTTGACCACTTTGGAGGAGCTCCATTTTCTCAGGAACTGGCCACACGATTTTTAGCACGATTGGCTCATTTTTTCCTTAAGGAGTGTACTTTCATAATTAGTGTGCTTCATTTCTTGAGAAAACCTGTGGTGGCCACAATAAGCCAGCAACGATTTTTTGACCACTTTGGAGGAGTTCCATTTTCTCAGGAACTGGCCATACGATTTTTACCACGATTGGCTAATTTTTTCCCTTAAGGTGTGCTTTCATAATTATGGGCCTCATTTCTTGAGAAAACCTGTGGTGGCCACAATAAGCCAGCAACGATTTTTTGACCACTTTGGAGGAGCTCCATTTTCTCAAGAACTGGCCACACGATTTTTAGTACTATTGGCTCACTTTGTAGCTTAAGGTATCTGCTTCTATAAATAATAAGTCTGATTCCTTGAGGAAACCTGTGGTGGAAACAATAAGCCAGCAACGATTTTTTGGCCACTTTGGAGAAGCTCCATTTTCTCAGGAACTGGCCACACGATTTTTAGCACTATTGGCTCATTTTGTAGCTTAAGGTTTCTGAGTCCATAAATAATAAGTCTGATACCGTGAGAAAACCTGTGGTGGCCACAATAAGCCAGCAACGATTTTTTGACCACTTTGGAGGAGCTCCATTTTCTCAGGAACTGGCCACACGCTTTTTTAGCACGATTGGCTCATTTTTTCCTTAAGGTGAGTACTTTCATAATTAGTGGGCTTCATTTCTTGAGAAAACCTGTGGTGGCCACAATAAGCCAGCAACGATTTTTTGACCACTTTGGAGGAGCTCCATTTTCTCAGGAACTGGAAACACGATTTTTAGCACGATTGGCTCATTTTTTCCTTAAGGAGTGTACTTTCATAATTAGTGTGCTTCATTTCTTGAGAAAACCTGAGGTGGCCACAATAAGCCAGCAACGATTTTTTTACCACTTTGGAGGAGCTCCATTTTCTCAGGAACTGCCCACACGATTTTTAGCACTATTAGCTCATTTTGTAGCTTAAGGTTTCTGAGTCCATAAATAATAAGTCTGATTCTGTAAGAAAACCTGTGGTGGCCACAATAAGCCAGCAAGGATTTTTTGACCACTTTGGAGGAGCTCCATTTTCTCAAGAACTGGCCACACGATTTTTAGCACTATTGGCTCACTTTGTAGCTTAAGGTATCTGCTTCTATAAATAATAAGTCTGATTCCTTGAGGAAATCTGTGGTGGCCACAATAAATCAGCATCGGTTTTTTGTCGCCACTTTGTGGGACCTCCATTTTCTCAGGAACTGGCCACACGATTTTTAGCACTATTGGCTCATTTTGTAGCTTAAGGTTTCTGAGTCCATAAATAATAAGTCTGATTCCGTAAGAAAACCTGTGGTGGCCACAATAAGCCAGCAACGATTTTTTGGCCACTTTGGAGAAGCTCCATTTTCTCAGGAACTGGCCAGACGAGTTTTAGCAGTATTGGCTCATTTTGTAGCTTAAGGTATCTGCTTCTATAAATAATAAGTCTGATTGCTTGAAGAAATCTGTGGTGGCCACCATAAATCAGCAACAGTTTTTTGTCGCCACTTTGTGGGACCTCCATTTTCTCAGGAACTGGCCACACGATTTTTAGCACTATTGGCTCATTTTGTAGCTTAAGGTTTCTGAGTCCATAAATAATAAGTCTGATTCCGTAAGAAAACCTGTGGTGGCCACAATAAGCCAGCAACGATTTTTTGGCCACTTTGGAGAAGCTCCATTTTCTCAGGAACTGGCCACACGAGTTTTAGCAGTATTGGCTCATTTTGTAGCTTAAGGTATCTGCTTCTATAAATAATAAGTCTGATTGCTTGAAGAAATCTGTGGTGGCCACAATAAATCAGCAACAGTTTTTGTCGCCACTTTGTGGGACCTCCATTTTCTCAGGAACTGGCCACACGATTTTTAGCACTATTGGCTCATTTTGTAGCTTAAGGTTTCTGAGTCCATAAATAATAAGTCTGATTCCGTAAGAAAACCTGTGGTGGCCACAATAAGCCAGCAACGATTTTTTGGCCACTTTGGAGAAGCTCCATTTTCTCAGGAACTGGCCACACGAGTTTTAGCAGTATTGGCTCATTTTGTAGCTTAAGGTATCTGCTTCTATAAATAATAAGTCTGATTGCTTGAAGAAATCTGTGGTGGCCACAATAAATCAGCAACAGTTTTTTGTCGCCACTTTGTGGGACCTCCATTTTCTCAAGAACTGGCCACACGATTTTTAGCACTATTGGCTCATTTTGTAGCTTAAGGTTTCTGAGTCCATAAATAATAAGTCTGATTCCGTAAGAAAACCTGTGGTGGCCACAATAAGCCAGCAACGATTTTTTGGCCACTTTGGAGAAGCTCCATTTTCTCAGGAACTGGCCACACGATTTTTAGCACTATTGGCTCATTTTGTAGCTTAAGGTATCTGCTTCTATAAATAATAAGTCTGATTCCTTGAGGAAATCTGTGGTGGCCACAATAAATCAGCATCGGTTTTTTGTCGCCACTTTGTGGGACCTCCATTTACTCAGGAACTGGCTACACGATTTTTAGCAGTATTGGCTCATTTTGTAGCTTAAGGTATCTGCTTCTATAAATAATAAGTCTGATTCCTTGAAGAAATCTGTGATGGCCACAATAAATCAGCAACGGTTTTTTGTCGCCACTTTGTGGGACCTCCATTTTCTCAGGAACTGGCCACACGATTTTTAGCACTATTGGCTCATTTTGTAGCTTAAGGTATCTGCTTCTATAAATAATAAGTCTGATTCCTTGAGGAAATCTGTGGTGGCCACAATAAATCAGCAACGGTTTTTTGTCGCCACTTTGTGGGACCTCCATTTACTCAGGAACTGGCCACACGATTTTTAGCACTATTGGCTCATTTTGTAGCTTAAGGTTTCTGAGTCCATAAATAATAAGTCTGATTCCGTGAAAAAACCTGTGGTGGCCACAATAAGCCAGCAACGATTTTTTGACCACTTTGGAGGAGCTCCATTTTCTCAGGAACTGGCCACACGCTTTTTAGCACGATTGGCTTATTTTTTCCTTAAGGTGTGTACTTTCATAATAAGTGGGCTTCATTTCTTGAGAAAACCTGTGGTGGCCACAATAAGCCAGCAACGATTTTTTGACCACTTTGGAGGAGCTCCATTTTCTCAGGAACTGGCCACACGCTTTTTTAGCACGATTGGCTCATTTTTTCCTTAAGGTGTGTACTTTCATAATTAGTGGGCTTCATTTCTTGAGAAAACCTGAGGTGGCCACAATAAGCCAGCAACGATTTTTTGACCACTTTGGAGGAGCTCCATTTTCTCAGGAACTGGCCACACGATTTTTAGCACGATTGGCTAATTTTTTTCCTTAAGGTGTGCTTTCATAATTATGGGCCCCATTTCTTGAGAAAACCTGTGGTGGCCACAATACATCAGCAACGGTTTTTTGTCGCCAATTTGTGGCACCTCCATTTTCTCAGGAACTGGCCACACGATTTTTAGCACTATTGGCTCATTTTGTAGCTTAAGGTTTCTGAGTCCATAAATAATAAGTCTGATTCCGTGAAAAAACCTGTGGTGGCCACAATAAGCCAGCAACGATTTTTTGACCACTTTGGAGGAGCTCCATTTTCTCAGGAACTGTACTTTCATAATTAGTGGGCTTCATTTCTTGAGAAAACCTGTGGTGGCCACAATAAGCCAGCAACGATTTTTTGACCACTTTGGAGGAGCTCCATTTTCAAAGGAACTGGCCACACGCTTTTTTAGCACGATTGGCTCATTTTTTCCTTAAGGTGTGTACTTTCATAATTAGTGGGCTTCATTTCTTGAGAAAACCTGAGGTGGCCACAATAAGCCAGCAACGATTTTTTGACCACTTTGGAGGAGCTCCATTTTCTCAGGAACTGGCCACACGATTTTTAGCACGATTGGCTAATTTTTTTCCTTAAGGTGTGCTTTCATAATTATGGGCCTCATTTCTTGAGAAAACCTGTGGTGGCCACAATAAATCAGCAACGGTTTTTTGTCGCCACTTTGTGGGACCTCCATTTTCTCAGGAACTGGCCACACGATTTTTAGCACTATTGGCTCATTTTGTAGCTTAAGGTATCTGCTTCTATAAATAATAAGTCTGATTCCTTGAGGAAATCTGTGGTGGCCACAATAAATCAGCAACGGTTTTTTGTCGCCACTTTGTGGGACCTCCATTTACTCAGGAACTGGCCACACGATTTTTAGCACTATTGGCTCATTTTGTAGCTTAAGGTTTCTGAGTCCATAAATAATAAGTCTGATTCCGTGAAAAAACCTGTGGTGGCCACAATAAGCCAGCAACGATTTTTTGACCACTTTGGAGGAGCTCCATTTTCTCAGGAACTGGCCACACGATTTTTAGCACGATTGGCTCATTTTTTCCTTAAGGAGTGTACTTTCATAATTAGTGTGCTTCATTTCTTGAGAAAACCTGTGGTGGCCACAATAAGCCAGCAACGATTTTTTGACCACTTTGGAGGAGCTCCATTTTCTCAGGAACTGGCCACACGATTTTTAGCACGATTGGCTAATTTGTTTCCTTAAGGTGTGCTTTCATAATTATGGGGCTCATTTCTTGAGAAAACCTGTGGTTGCCACAATAAATCAGCAACGGTTTTTTGTCGCCACTTTGTGGGACCTCCATTTTCTCAGGAACTGGCCACACGATTTTTAGCACTATTGGCTCATTTTGTAGCTTAAGGTTTCTGAGTCCATAAATAATAAGTCTGATTCCGTAAGAAAACCTGTGGTGGCCACAATAAGCCAGCAACGATTTGCTCCATTTTCTCAGGAACTGGCCACTCGATTTTTAGCACGATTGGCTAATTTTTTTCTTAAGGTGTGTACTTTCATAATTAGTGGGCCTCATTTCTTGAGAAAGCCAGTGGTGGCCACAATAAGCCAGCAACGATTTTTTGACCACTTTGGAGGAGCTCCATTTTCTCAGGAACTGGCCACACGATTTTTAGCACTATTAGCTCATTTTGTAGCTTAAGGTATCTGCTTCTATAAATAATAAGTCTGATTCCTTGAGGAAATCTGTGGTGGCCACAATAAGCCAGCAACAATTTTTTGACCACTTTGGAGGAGCTCCATTTTCTCAGGAACTGGCCACACGATTTTTAGCACTATTGGCTCATTTTGTAGCTTAAGGTATCTGCTTCTATAAATAATAAGTCTGATTCTTTGAGGAAATCTGTGGTGGCCACAATAAATCAGCAACGGTTTTTTGACCACTTTGGAGGAACTCCATTTTCTCAGGAACTGGCCACACGATTTTTAGCACTATTGGCTCATTTTGTAGCTTAAGGTATCTGCTTCTATAAATAATAAGTCTGATTCCTTGAGGAAATCTGTGGTAGCCACAATAATCAGCAACGGTTTTTTGACCACTTTGGAGGAGCTCCATTTTCTCAGGAACTGGCCACTCGATTTTTAGCACTATTGGCTCATTTTGTAGCTTAAGGTATCTGCTTCTATAAATAATAAGTCTGATTCCTTGAGGAAATCTGTGGTGGCCACAATAAGCCAGCAACGATTTTTTGACCACTTTGGAGGAGTTCCATTTTCTCAGGAACTGGCCATACGATTTTTAGCACGATTGGCTAATTTTTTTCCTTAAGGTGTGCTTTCATAATTATGGGCCTCATTTCTTGAGAAAACCTGTGGTGGCCACAATAAATCAGCAACGGTTTTTTGTCGCCACTTTGTGGGACCTCCATTTTCTCAGGAACTGGCCACACGATTTTTAGCACTATTGGCTCATTTTGTAGCTTAAGGTTTCTGAGTCCATAAATAATAAGTCTGATTCCGTAAGAAAACCTGTGGTGGCCACAATAAGCCAGCAACGATTTTTTCACCACTTTGGAGGAGGTCCATTTTCTCAGGAACTGGCCACTCGATTTTTAGCACGATTGGCTAAATTTTTTTCTTAAGGTGTGTACTTTCATAATTAGTGGGCCTCATTTCTTGAGAAAGCCTGTGGTGGCCACAATAAGCCAGCAACGATTTTTTGACCACTTTGGAGGAGCTCCATTTTCTCAGGAACTGGCCACACGATTTTTAGCACTATTAGCTCATTTTGTAGCTTAAGGTATCTGCTTCTATAAATAATAAGTCTGATTCCTTGAGGAAATCTGTGGTGGCCACAATAAATCAGCAACGGTTTTTTGACCACTTTGGAGGAGCTCCATTTTCTCAGGAACTGGCCACACGATTTTTAGCACTATTGGCTCATTTTGTAGCTTAAGGTATCTGCTTCTATAAATAATAAGTCTGATTCCTTGAGGAAATCTGTGGTGGCCACAATAAATCAGCAACGGTTTTTTGACCACTTTGGAGGAGCTCCATTTTCTCAGGAACTGGCCACACGATTTTCAGCACTATTGGCTCATTTTGTAGCTTAAGGTATCTGCTTCTATAAATAATAAGTCTGATTCCTTGAGGAAATCTGTGGTGGCCACAATAAATCAGCAACGGTTTTTTGACCACTTTGGAGGAGCTCCATTTTCTCAGGAACTGGCCACACGATTTTTAGCACTATTGGCTCATTTTGTAGCTTAAGGTATCTGCTTCTATAAATAATAAGTCTGATTCCTTGAGGAAATCTGTGGTGGCCACAATAAGCCAGCAACGATTTTTTGACCACTTTGGAGGAGCTCCATTTTCTCAGGAACTGGCCACACGATTTTTAGCACTATTGGCTCATTTTGTAGCTTAAGGTATCTGCTTCTATAAATAATAAGTCTGATTCCTTGAGGAAATCTGTGGTGGCCACAATAAATCAGCAACGGTTTTTTGTCGCCACTTTGTGGGACCTCCATTTTCTCAGGAACTGGCCACACGATTTTTAGCACTATTGGCTCATTTTGTAGCTTAAGGTTTCTGAGTCCATAAATAATAAGTCTGATTCCGTAAGAAAACCTGTGGTGGCCACAAAAAGCCAGCAACGATTTGCTCCATTTTCTCAGGAACTGGCCACTCGATTTTTAGCACGATTGGCTAATTTTTTTTCTTAAGGTTTGTACTTTCATAATTAGTGGGCCTCATTCCTTGAGAAAGCCTGTGGTGGCCACTTTGGAGGAGCTCCATTTTCTCAGGAACTGGCCACACGATTTTTAGCACGATTGGCTCATTTTTTCCTTAAGGAGTGTACTTTCATAATTAGTGTGCTTCATTTCTTGAGAAAACCTGTGGTGGCCACAATAAGCCAGCAACGATTTTTTGACCACTTTGGAGGAGTTCCATTTTCTCAGGAACTGGCCATACGATTTTTAGCACGATTGGCTAATTTTTTTCCTTAAGGTGTGCTTTCATAATTATGGGCCTCATTTCTTGAGAAAACCTGTGGTGGCCACAATAAATCAGCAACGGTTTTTTGTCGCCACTTTGTGGGACCTCCATTTTCTCAGGAACTGGCCACACGATTTTTAGCACTATTGGCTCATTTTGTAGCTTAAGGTTCCTGAGTCCATAAATAATAAGTCTGATTCTGTAAGAAAACCTGTGGTGGCCACAATAAGCCAGCAACGATTTTTTCACCACTTTGGAGGAGCTCCATTTTCTCAGGAACTGGCCACTCGATTTTTAGCACGATTGGCTAATTTTTTTTCTTAAGGTGTGTACTTTCATAATTAGTGGGCCTCATTTCTTGAGAAAGCCTGTGGTGGCCGCAATAAGCCAGCAACGATTTTTTGACCACTTTGGAGGATCTCCATTTTCTCAGGAACTGGCCACACGATTTTTAGCACTATTAGCTCATTTTGTAGCTTAAGGTATCTGCTTCTATAAATAATAAGTCTGATTCCTTGAGGAAATCTGTGGTGGCCACAATAAATCAGCAACGGTTTTTTGTCGCCACTTTGTGGGACCTCCATTTACTCAGGAACTGGCCACACGATTTTTAGCACTATTGGCTCATTTTGTAGCTTAAGGTTTCTGAGTCCATAAATAATAAGTCTGATTCCGTGAAAAAACCTGTGGTGGCCACAATAAGACAGCAACGATTTTTTGACCACTTTGGAGGAGCTCCATTTTCTCAGGAACTGGCCACACGCTTTTTAGCACGATTGGCTTATTTTTTCCTTAAGGTGTGTACTTTCATAATAAGTGGGCTTCATTTCTTGAGAAAACCTGTGGTGGCCACAATAAGCCAGCAACGATTTTTTGACCACTTTGGAGGAGCTCCATTTTCTCAGGAACTGGCCACACGCTTTTTTAGCACGATTGGCTCATTTTTTCCTTAAGGTGTGTACTTTCATAATTAGTGGGCTTCATTTCTTGAGAAAACCTGAGGTGGCCACAATAAGCCAGCAACGATTTTTTGACCACTTTGGAGGAGCTCCATTTTCTCAGGAACTGGCCACACGATTTTTAGCACGATTGGCTAATTTTTTTCCTTAAGGTGTGCTTTCATAATTATGGGCCCCATTTCTTGAGAAAACCTGTGGTGGCCACAATAAATCAGCAACGGTTTTTTGTCGCCAATTTGTGGGACCTCCATTTTCTCAGGAACTGGCCACACGATTTTTAGCACTATTGGCTCATTTTGTAGCTTAAGGTTTCTGAGTCCATAAATAATAAGTCTGATTCCGTGAAAAAACCTGTGGTGGCCACAATAAGCCAGCAACGATTTTTTGACCACTTTGGAGGAGCTCCATTTTCTCAGGAACTGGCCACACGCTTTTTTAGCACGATTGGCTTATTTTTTCCTTAAGGTGTGTACTTTCATAATTAGTGGGCTTCATTTCTTGAGAAAACCTGTGGTGGCCACAATAAGCCAGCAACGATTTTTTGACCACTTTGGAGGAGCTCCATTTTCTCAGGAACTGGCCACACGCTTTTTTAGCACGATTGGCTCATTTTTTCCTTAAGGTGTGTACTTTCATAATTAGTGGGCTTCATTTCTTGAGAAAACCTGAGGTGGCCACAATAAGCCAGCAACGATTTTTTGACCACTTTGGAGGAGCTCCATTTTCTCAGGAACTGGCCACACGATTTTTAGCACGATTGGCTAATTTTTTTCCTTAAGGTGTGCTTTCATAATTATGGGCCTCATTTCTTGAGAAAACCTGTGGTGGCCACAATAAATCAGCAACGGTTTTTTGTCGCCACTTTGTGGGACCTCCATTTTCTCAGGAACTGGCCACACGATTTTTAGCACTATTGGCTCATTTTGTAGCTTAAGGTATCTGCTTCTATAAATAATAAGTCTGATTCCTTGAGGAAATCTGTGGTGGCCACAATAAATCAGCAACGGTTTTTTGTCGCCACTTTGTGGGACCTCCATTTACTCAGGAACTGGCCACACGATTTTTAGCACTATTGGCTCATTTTGTAGCTTAAGGTTTCTGAGTCCATAAATAATAAGTCTGATTCCGTGAAAAAACCTGTGGTGGCCACAATAAGCCAGCAACGATTTTTTGACCACTTTGGAGGAGCTCCATTTTCTCAGGAACTGGCCACACGATTTTTAGCACGATTGGCTCATTTTTTCCTTAAGGAGTGTACTTTCATAATTAGTGTGCTTCATTTCTTGAGAAAACCTGTGGTGGCCACAATAAGCCAGCAACGATTTTTTGACCACTTTGGAGGAGCTCCATTTTCTCAGGAACTGGCCACACGATTTTTAGCACGATTGGCTAATTTGTTTCCTTAAGGTGTGCTTTCATAATTATGGGGCTCATTTCTTGAGAAAACCTGTGGTGGCCACAATAAATCAGCAACGGTTTTTTGTCGCCACTTTGTGGGACCTCCATTTTCTCAGGAACTGGCCACACGATTTTTAGCACTATTGGCTCATTTTGTAGCTTAAGGTTTCTGAGTCCATAAATAATAAGTCTGATTCTGTAAGAAAACCTGTGGTGGCCACAATAAGCCAGCAACGATTTGCTCCATTTTCTCAGGAACTGGCCACTCGATTTTTAGCACGATTGGCTAATTTTTTTCTTAAGGTGTGTACTTTCATAATTAGTGGGCCTCATTTCTTGAGAAAGCCTGTGGTGGCCACAATAAGCCAGCAACGATTTTTTGACCACTTTGGAGGAGCTCCATTTTCTCAGGAACTGGCCACACGATTTTTAGCACTATTAGCTCATTTTGTAGCTTAAGGTATCTGCTTCTATAAATAATAAGTCTGATTCCTTGAGGAAATCTGTGGTGGCCACAATAAGCCAGCAACAATTTTTTTGACCACTTTGGAGGAGCTCCATTTTCTCAGGAACTGGCCACACGATTTTTAGCACTATTGGCTCATTTTGTAGCTTAAGGTATCTGCTTCTATAAATAATAAGTCTGATTCTTTGAGGAAATCTGTGGTGGCCACAATAAATCAGCAACGGTTTTTTGACCACTTTGGAGGAACTCCATTTTCTCAGGAACTGGCCACACGATTTTTAGCACTATTGGCTCATTTTGTAGCTTAAGGTATCTGCTTCTATAAATAATAAGTCTGATTCCTTGAGGAAATCTGTGGTAGCCACAATAAATCAGCAACGGTTTTTTGACCACTTTGGAGGAGCTCCATTTTCTCAGGAACTGGCCACACGATTTTTAGCACTATTGGCTCATTTTGTAGCTTAAGGTATCTGCTTCTATAAATAATAAGTCTGATTCCTTGAGGAAATCTGTGGTGGCCACAATAAGCCAGCAACGATTTTTTGACCACTTTGGAGGAGTTCCATTTTCTCAGGAACTGGCCATACGATTTTTAGCACGATTGGCTAATTTTTTTCCTTAAGGTGTGCTTTCATAATTATGGGCCTCATTTCTTGAGAAAACCTGTGGTGGCCACAATAAATCAGCAACGGTTTTTTGTCGCCACTTTGTGGGACCTCCATTTTCTCAGGAACTGGCCACACGATTTTTAGCACTATTGGCTCATTTTGTAGCTTAAGGTTTCTGAGTCCATAAATAATAAGTCTGATTCCGTAAGAAAACCTGTGGTGGCCACAATAAGCCAGCAACGATTTTTTCACCACTTTGGAGGAGCTCCATTTTCTCAGGAACTGGCCACTCGATTTTTAGCACGATTGGCTAATTTTTTTTCTTAAGGTGTGTACTTTCATAATTAGTGGGCCTCATTTCTTGAGAAAGCCTGTGGTGGCCACAATAAGCCAGCAACGATTTTTTGACCACTTTGGAGGAGCTCCATTTTCTCAGGAACTGGCCACACGATTTTTAGCACTATTAGCTCATTTTGTAGCTTAAGGTATCTGCTTCTATAAATAATAAGTCTGATTCCTTGAGGAAATCTGTGGTGGCCACAATAAATCAGCAACGGTTTTTTGACCACTTTGGAGGAGCTCCATTTTCTCAGGAACTGGCCACACGATTTTTAGCACTATTGGCTCATTTTGTAGCTTAAGGTATCTGCTTCTATAAATAATAAGTCTGATTCCTTGAGGAAATCTGTGGTGGCCACAATAAATCAGCAACGGTTTTTTGACCACTTTGGAGGAGCTCCATTTTCTCAGGAACTGGCCACACGATTTTCAGCACTATTGGCTCATTTTGTAGCTTAAGGTATCTGCTTCTATAAATAATAAGTCTGATTCCTTGAGGAAATCTGTGGTGGCCACAATAAATCAGCAACGGTTTTTTGACCACTTTGGAGGAGCTCCATTTTCTCAGGAACTGGCCACACGATTTTTAGCACTATTGGCTCATTTTGTAGCTTAAGGTATCTGCTTCTATAAATAATAAGTCTGATTCCTTGAGGAAATCTGTGGTGGCCACAATAAGCCAGCAACGATTTTTTGACCACTTTGGAGGAGCTCCATTTTCTCAGGAACTGGCCACACGATTTTTAGCACTATTGGCTCATTTTGTAGCTTAAGGTATCTGCTTCTATAAATAATAAGTCTGATTCCTTGAGGAAATCTGTGGTGGCCACAATAAATCAGCAACGGTTTTTTGTCGCCACTTTGTGGGACCTCCATTTTCTCAGGAACTGGCCATATGATTTTTAGCACTATTGGCTCATTTTATAGCTTAAGGTTTCTGAGTCCATAAATAATAAGTCTGATTCCGTGAGAAAACCTGTGGTGGCCACTATAAGCCAGCAACGATTTTTTGACCACTTTGGAGGAGTTCCATTTTCTCATGAACTGGCCACACGATTTTTAGCACGATTGGCTTATTTTTTCCTTAAGGAGTGTACTTTCATAATTAGTGGGCCTCATTTCTTGAGAAAACCTGTGGTGGCCACAATAAATCAGCAACGGTTTTTTGTCGCCACTTTGTGGGACCTCCATTTTCTCAGGAACTGGCCACACGATTTTTAGCACTATTGGCTCATTTTGTAGCTTAAGGTTTCTGAGTCCATAAATAATAAGTCTGATTCCGTAAGGAAACCTGTGGTGGCCACAAAAAGCCAGCAACGATTTGCTCCATTTTCTCAGGAACTGGCCACTCGATTTTTAGCACGATTGGCTAATTTTTTTTCTTAAGGTTTGTACTTTCATAATTAGTGGGCCTCATTTCTTGAGAAAGCCTGTGGTGGCCACAATAAGCCAGCAACGATTTTTTGACCACTTTGGAGGAGCTCCATTTTCTCAGGAACTGGCCACACGATTTTTAGCACTATTAGCTCATTTTGTAGCTTAAGGTATCTGCTTCTATAAATAATAAGTCTGATTCCTTGAGGAAATCTGTGGTGGCCACAATAAGCCAGCAACAATTTTTTGACCACTTTGGAGGAGCTCCATTTTCTCAGGAACTGGCCACACGATTTTTAGCACTATTGGCTCATTTTGTAGCTTAAGGTATCTGCTTCTATAAATAATAAGTCTGATTCTTTGAGGAAATCTGTGGTGGCCACAATAAATCAGCAACGGTTTTTTGACCACTTTGGAGGAACTCCATTTTCTCAGGAACTGGCCACACGATTTTTAGCACTAGTAGTGTTTTGTCATCCGTACCGTTCGCACGTGTCCCTTTCGTTGTCCGCGTTTATTGTGTTCACTATCCCTCTTTAAGTGTTTTAAAAAATCAAATGTTTCCGTCCGCGGCAAATGTGCTACAAACATACATATATATTTGTTTATAATAAGAAATAACAAAAAAACAAAAAACTCAAAATTTAAAAATACTGCCCATAAACTTAACAAATAACCAAAAAAATACAAAAACTGAAAACTCATAAAATAATTTAACAATTACAACATTCTTACATGATAAATAAATAAAACAAAAACAAATAAAAACAGTAAAAATAAAAGAGCTCTCTGAGAGAACAGTGTTGGCACAGCAAAACCAGTGTTGGCACAACGGGTCGTTTTTTTATACAATGACCAGATCAGGGCTTTTATGGCTCTTTTTCTTTAGCATTGTTATTGTGCTTCCCATGTGACAAAATTTCAAATTAGTTTATTTTACTGGTGCATTGTGTTAATTGTTGTTAGACTGTTCAGTGACGAAGGTATAACACTGGTCACTGGGCAGTCATAATAGCAACAATTAATAACACTGTTATCAGTAAAATAATACAAAAAACGCTCGATTTTAATTTTCCTACCATTATTATGACAGGGCGATTCAAAATTGACTTCTGCAACATACGTGGGCTGAGGGCGAATTTCTTCTCTGCCTATGCTCACGTTTGTGTCCATCGGCCGGACGTCTTCGCCTTATGTGAGACCCAGGTATCTGAGGATGCTGATCCACAGGATTTTCATTTACCAGGGTATCACCTCCTATCACTTTTTAACCTTCACAGAGGCCTTGCACTTTATATACGTAATGAAGTAGTGTACCAGTGCCAGCAATCTTTAGGCACGAGTGATCCGGAATTTAGCTGCCTCTGGGTTAAATTCAAAATCAGGTCACATTCATTACATTTCGGGTTTCTATATAGAAGCCCAAATGTGGAAAGGGATAAAACTTTTTCTGGCTTCGATGCCCTTTCCGACTCCATATCGAAGATCCTGGAAGGTTGTCCGGACAGTGAAATTGTTGTTGCTGGTGATTTCAATGTTCACAACTCATCTTGGCTTCACCATTCGAGCCACACAACCCCAGAAGGCCAATATGTTGAGTTATTTGCAGCGCACAACCACCTAGCGCAACTAGTGAATGAGCCAACACATATTTCGTGCGTTGAAGGGCACCAACACAATACTCTTGACCTGTTTCTAACCTCACACCCTCAAAAGTATGAAGTGAGCGTAAATGCACCTCTCGGTAACTCGGACCATTGCACAATTTCCGCCTCCTTTTTGTCTTCAGAACTTCACAACGTTTCTCAAACAGCTACGAAACGTACAAAATACATATACGAAAAGGCTCGTTGGGCTGAGCTCAACGCATTCTTTAGGCATTTTAATTGGAAGCTTTGTTTCTTAGACAATAATGTCAATGCCATGGCGGAAATTGTTGAAGGCGTAATTTTGCAAGGAATGAAAGCTTTCATTCCATCTAAGCAAATATCCATTAAACCTAGAGCGAAATCGTGGTTTAATCTGACGTGCAAAAATGCAGTCAAATCCAGAGAGGAAGCATTCAGTATATGGCGTAATAACAAAAATGCCGATACTGATTCGCTACGCAAAAGGGCGAGATCTTCATGTGCCAAAGTATTAAGGCGCAAAAAAGCTCTGTACGAGCAGTGCCTTCGTGCTAAAGTTCTTAATGCCCCTCGGGGTAGTAAGAGCTTTTGGTCATTCGTTAAAAGAGTAAAGGATAATGCTAGTTCCTCAATTCCAGCTCTTTTAAAGGATGATCAAGTATTCACTAACCCGGTTGATAAAGCTAACCTTCTGGCTGAATTATTTGCAAGTAACTCCCACTTGCCGGAAAGCACTCAACCACTGCCCGTGCTTGAAAGAGTATCTGTAACTATGCCAAGAATATTCTTTCGAGCCCGTGCAGTTAAAAAGGTTCTAGCAGATCTCAACATAAATAAATCTCCTGGGCCGGATGGTATTCCAGCACTGGTCTTGAAGCAGTGCTCTTCGACGCTAGCGCGTCCGTTAGCTAACCTTTTCAGTACATTGTACCATGCTGGTGAATTTCCAATGTGTTGGAAGGTTACTAATGTAACGCCAATCCCCAAAAAAGGAGAGGCTAACAACCCCGAAAATTACCGCCCAATTGCAATTTGCTCTGCACTTTCCAAAGTTATGGAAAGTATGGTAAATTTCCATCTTGTGAGATATTTAGAGTCCAACAGCTTACTTAGCGACCGCCAGTATGGATTTCGTAGGGGTCGCTCTACGGGAGACCTACTGGCTTTTCTCTCGGAAAGATGGTGTCATTCTATTCACCATTTTGGCGAGAGTAAGGTGGTGGCTCTAGATATTTCCAAGGCGTTTGATAGAGTTTGGCATGGTGCACTTCTGTCAAAACTTATTGCTTTTGGTGTCGGTGATGTCTTCTCTCGATTTATATCAAGCTTTCTCAGAGATCGCACTATACGAGTTGTTATAGAAGGGATCTCATCAAACGAGTTCAAGATTAATTCAGGGGTACCGCAAGGATCCGTTCTTTCTCCCACACTTTTTCTTATTTTCTTAAACGACCTTCTACTTCAAACTTTCAATCCTATCTACTCTTTTGCAGATGACAGCAGCATGTGCCATTCATATTCATTCAATAACAGACCAAGCCTGCCGGAGATCGCGGCAATGAGGCAAAATATGAATGATTCGATAAATAATGATCTTTTAGCAATCCATGAATGGGGACGTGCGAATAGGGTCGAATTTAATGCTCGCAAGACCCAGTGTTGTATGCTTACACACAAATGTACATACAATCATGCTGCTTCATCTGCAATAATGGGTGGTGTAGATATTGAGGAATCAGAAACTCTTGATGTTCTTGGCATGAAAATTAAATGTGATGTTCGATGGACTGATCATATTTTTCAGGTTTCAAAAGAAGCATTCAAGTGCCTCGGCTTTCTAAGACGGTGTAAGAGATACTTCACTCCATCTGATCTCCTTAATATTTACACCACCTATATCCGACCGAAAATGGAATACAACTCTCATGTATGGGCCGGTGCTTCAAAGTCTATTTTGAAGATACTCGACCGGGTACAGGAGAGGGCAAAGAAGCTCATCGGTGACAGTAGGGTAGCCAACTCTATTGACTCACTGGAGCATCGACGCAATGTGGGATGTATTTCACTGTTTTATCGTTACTACAATGGAATGTGCTCTAATGAAATCAGGGAACTTGTTCCCGAAACCCGCTCATTTGTACGAACAACACGTTCTTCGTTAAGAGCGCATCCATTTGTGGTTGATATGCCAGTGGATCGCACTACGCATTACAGAGAAAATTCGTTCTTTAGCCGAACAGTTCGCATGTGGAATAAACTTCCTGCAGAGGTCTTTCCTGTTACTTTTAATGTGGGAAAGTTCAAATCGAACGTCCGCAGACACTACTCCCTTTATCCTCCTTTCCATAACCAATTTTCCTAGTTCCGGCACAATGCATTGCATATGTAGGGGTCATCCCCTGAGTGCTGGTCCAAGTTAAAAAAAAAAAAAAAAAAAAAAAACTATTGGCTCATTTTGTAGCTTAAGGTATCTGCTTCTATAAATAATAAGTCTGATTCCTTGAGGAAATCTGTGGTGGCCACAATAAATCAGCAACGGTTTTTTGACCACTTTGGAGGAGCTCCATTTTCTCAGGAACTGGCCACACGATTTTTAGCACTATTGGCTCATTTTGTAGCTTAAGGTATCTGCTTCTATAAATAATAAGTCTGAATCCTTGAGGAAATCTGTGGTGGCCACAATAAGCCAGCAACGATTTTTTGACCACTTTGGAGGAGCTCCATTTTCTCAGGAACTGGCCACACGATTTTTAGCACGATTGGCTCATTTTTTCCTTAAGGAGTGTACTTTCATAATTAGTGTGCTTCATTTCTTGAGAAAACCTGTGGTGGCCACAATAAGCCAGCAACGATTTTTTGACCACTTTGGAGGAGTTCCATTTTCTCAGGAACTGGCCATACGATTTTTAGCACGATTGGCTAATTTTTTTCCTTAAGGTGTGCTTTCATAATTATGGGCCTCATTTCTTGAGAAAACCTGTGGTGGCCACAATAAATCAGCAACGGTTTTTTGTCGCCACTTTGTGGGACCTCCATTTTCTCAGGAACTGGCCACACGATTTTTAGCACTATTAGCTCATTTTGTAGCTTAAGGTAACTGCTTCTATAAATAATAAGTCTGATTCCTTGAGGAAATCTGTGGTGGCCACAATAAATCAGCAACGGTTTTTTGACCACTTTGGAGGAGCTCCATTTTCTCAGGAACTGGCCACACCATTTTTAGCACTATTGGCTCATTTTGTAGCTTAAGGTATCTGCTTCTATAAATAATAAGTCTGATTCCTTGAGGAAATCTGTGGTGGCCACAATAAATCAGCAACGGTTTTTTGACCACTTTGGAGGAGCTCCATTTTCTCAGGAACTGGCCACACGATTTTTAGCACTATTGGCTCATTTTGTAGCTTAAGGTATCTGCTTCTATAAATAATAAGTCTGATTCCTTGAGGAAATCTGTGGTGGCCACAATAAGCCAGCAACGATTTTTTGACCACTTTGGAGGAGCTCCATTTTCTCAGGAAATGGCCACACGATTTTTAGCACGATTGGCTCATTTTTTCCTTAAGGAGTGTACTTTCATAATTAGTGTGCTTCATTTCTTGAGAAAATCTGTGGTGGCCACAATAAGCCAGCAACGATTTTTTGACCACTTTGGAGGAGCTCCATTTTCTCAGGAACTGGCCACACGATTTTTAGCACTATTGGCTCATTTTTTCCTTAAGGAGTGTACTTTCATAATTAGTGTGCTTCATTTCTTGAGAAAGCCTGTGGTGGCCACAATAAGCCAGCAACGATTTTTTGACCACTTTGGAGGAGCTCCATTTTCTCAGGAACTGGCCACACGATTTTTAGCACTATTAGCTCATTTTGTAGCTTAAGGTATCTGCTTCTATAAATAATAAGTCTGATTCCTTGAGGAAATCTGTGGTGGCCACAATAAGACAGCAACGATTTTTTGACCACTTTGGAGGAGCTCCATTTTCTCAGGAACTGGCCACACGAATTTTAGCACTATTGGCTCATTTTGTAGCTTAAGGTATCTGCTTCTATAAATAATAAGTCTGATTCCTTGCGGAAATCTGTGGTGGCCACAATAAATCAGCAACGGTTTTTTGACCACTTTGGAGGAGCTCCATTTTCTCAGGAACTGGCCACACGATTTTCAGCACTATTGGCTCATTTTGTAGCTTAAGGTATCTGCTTCTATAAATAATAAGTCTGATTCCTTGAGGAAATCTGTGGTGGCCACAATAAATGAGCAACGGTTTTTTGACCACTTTGGAGGAGCTCCATTTTCTCAGGAACTGGCCACACGATTTTTAGCACTATTGGCTCATTTTGTAGCTTAAGGTATCTGCTTCTATAAATAATTAGTCTGATTCCTTGAGGAAATCTGTGGTGGCCACAATAAGCCAACAACGATTTTTTGACCACTTTGGAGGAGCTCCATTTTCTCAGGAACTGGCCACACGATTTTTAGCACGTTTGGCTCATTTTTTCCTTAAGGAGTGTACTTTCATAATTAGTGTGCTTCATTTCTTGAGAAAACCTGTGGTGGCCACAATAAGCCAGCAACGATTTTTTGACCACTTTGGAGGAGTTCCATTTTCTCAGGAACTGGCCATACGATTTTTAGCACGATTGGCTAATTTTTTTCCTTAAGGTGTGCTTTCATAATTATGGGCCTCATTTCTTGAGAAAACCTGTGGTGGCCACAATAAATCAGCAACGGTTTTTTGTCGCCACTTTGTGGCACCTTCATTTTCTCAGGAACTGGCCACACGATTTTTAGCACTATTGGCTCATTTTGTAGCTTAAGGTTTCTGAGTCCATAAATAATAAGTCTGATTCCGTAAGAAAACCTGTGGTGGCCACAATAAGCCAGCAACGATTTTTTGACCACTTTGGAGGAGCTCCATTTTCTCAGGAACTGGCCACTCGATTTTTAGCACGATTGGCTAATTTTTTTTCTTAAGGTGTGTACTTTCATAATTAGTGGGCCTCATTTCTTGAGAAAGCCTGTGGTGGCCACAATAAGCCAGCAACGATTTTTTGACCACTTTGGAGGATCTCCATTTTCTCAGGAACTGGCCACACGATTTTTAGCACTATTGGCTCATTTCGTAGCTTAAGGTATCTGCTTCTATAAATAATAAGTCTGATTCCTTGAGGAAATCTGTGGTGGCCACAATAAGCCAGCATCGATTTTTTGACCACTTTGGAGGAGCTCCATTTTCTCAGGAACTGGCCACACGATTTTTAGCACTATTGGCTCATTTCGTAGCTTAAGGTATCTGCTTCTATAAATAATAAGTCTGATTCTTTGAGGAAATCTGTGGTGGCCACAATAAGCCAGCAACGATTTTTTGACCACTTTGGAGGAGCTCCATTTTCTCAGGAACTGGCCACACGATTTTTAGCACTATTGGCTCATTTCGTAGCTTAAGGTATCTGCTTCTATAAATAATAAGTCTGATTCCTTGAGGAAATCTGTGGTGGCCACAATAAATCAGCAACGGTTTTTTGACCACTTTGGAGGAGCTCCATTTTCTCAGGAACTGGCCACACGATTTTTAGCACTATTGGCTCATTTTGTAGCTTAAGGTATCTGCTTCTATAAATAATAAGTCTGATTCCTTGAGGAAATCTGTGGTGGCCACAATAAATCAGCAACGGTTTTTTGACCACTTTGGAGGAGCTCCATTTTCTCAGGAACTGGCCACACGATTTTTAGCACTATTGGCTCATTTTGTAGCTTAAGGTTTCTGAGTCCATAAATAATAAGTCTGATTCCGTAAGAAAACCTGTGGTGGCCACAATAAGCCAGCAACGATTTTTTGACCACTTTGGAGGAGCTCCATTTCCTCAGGAACTGGCCACACGATTTTTAGCACTATTGGCTCATTTTGTAGCTTAAGGTTTCTGAGTCCATAAATAATAAGTCTGATTCCGTAGCTGGAGGAGCTCCATTTTCTCAGGAACTGGCCACACGATTTTTAGCACGATTGGCTAATTTTTTTCCTTAAGGTGTGTACTTTCATAATTAGTGGGCCTCATTTCTTGAGAAAATCTGTGGTGGCCACAATAAGCCAGCAACGATTTTTGTGCCAACTCTTTTCTACTTGAGAGAGAATGTGTGTGAGAGGGTGAGAGCGAGAGAGAAAATTACAGTGTTTTGTAAATACTTTGGAGGACCTCATTTTCTCAGGAACTGGCCACACGATTTTTAGCACTATTGGCTCATTTTGTAGCTTAAGGTATGTGCTTCCATAAATAATGTTATGAGTCAGACCTGATCAACCCTCCTACATGAACATTTCGCAACTTCTTAACACAAACAGTCACCAGTGCATTGACTTGATCAGTGCATTGACTTGACCAGTTGTGCAACTGTTTGCATTGATAAATTGCGAAATGCCCAAAAGCTTACTAAGCTATTTTTATTAAATACAAACTGGGTAGAAGAATACTAATAAATAAGCTGAATAAGACTAATTGTGCAACATTAAAATATTAAAGAATAATAATTAATAAATACTAATAAAAAAGCTGACTAAGAATTGTTGCGCAATATTAAAATAGAATAATTATTGAATAGTAATTAAGAATAAATAAGCTAGGTTTAAGAAATAGGATAAGAGTTGTAAAAGTGAAGTTAATATTTATAGTCATAGAATTGGAGTTTAATAAAGTTGACAGATAAAAGAAAAAACATAGTGTATTAATTTTAAACATAACATTTTGGCGCAGCCGGTATTTCAATTTGCAGGGTACAGGTTTGATACCTTTCGACCAGGAAAAAAGTATTGTGATATTAGAAAGCTATTTTAGCTCAATTTCATAATACATAATCCTTGTTAAAAGGAGTCGTTGTTTTTTAAGCTAACAGCGCCAACTACTAAAGGTTTTAATTAGCTATTTTAGCTGCCTTAAGTTGTATCGATTCTATTGGTAAACTAAACAACGACCAAACAAGCTACTCGAGGCAAATGGGACCAGTATATTTGCTCGTTGGCAGGGAATTAACATTTACGCGAGAAGATATATTTAAATAGATAGGATTAAAATTTTAGGGAGATTTAAAACATATGGAGGATTTGCAAGCGAAACTGAAGAAAACACAAGAAGAGTCAAGGGAAATTTTAGAACGAGTGTGGAGTCAGAGATAAAACCCGACAAATCGAAACTCTGAGGGCACAGATTCACGAATTGAAGGAAGGCAGAACGAGAGAAGAGATTTCGGCTAACAACTTTACAATCATCAACAACATGACAAGTTTTAGTGAAACTGTGAAAACTATTTCCCATGTGGTACCGATTTTCTATGGAACAGATGGACCAGACCTCAGTACCGAAGCGAATAAATTTATTGAAGGGTGCATGTTGGCGAAGGATAAGCTAGGGGAAACAGGTGATGTGGTCGACATAATTAGGTGTATAAAAACGAGGCTGTTTGGAAATGCATACAAATATTTACACAATAAGGAATTCGCAACAGTAGAAGCACTATGCATGGCCATCCGAGAAAAATTTATGAAAACCAGATCTTTAACAGAAGTGCTTATGAATTCGGAGAGAGACTAGAGGCACTCCTTGGTAATGCAACAGAACTAATTGCATTGCAGTGGCAAGACGTTTCCCATCGAAAATCCATGATAGACCATTGTAACCAATCAGCTGTAAGAAGTTACATAAGAGGTTTACGAGATCCCAAGCTGGTATCAAACTTCATTGGTCACGAAAACGACGAGTTATCTACCCTGCTAAAAATAACCAAGAATGCTCAAAATCTATTGGATACTAGCATGTATTGTCCGAACGTCACAACAGTGCAAGGCGAGGAACCTTTACACGAAACGGTTCAACAACTGGTAAGAGAAGTGCGACAACTATCCCTGAATAACATAAAATTTAGCCATTTCATACCAAACAATAATATATAGAGGAACCCCACAAAATACTACAGTTTTTGCAATAGACAAGGTCATTCGTTGAGCGAATGCTTTAACAAAAGAAACAGCACCCACTATAATCAAGGCAGACGGCAGGAGTATGCTGATTACAACTTTAGATCCAAACCGCAGAATTTTCAGAATCCGTTCACTCAAAACAGAACTCGTTTCCAAGGCAACAACGATAGAGATCGACGGTGCTATAGCTGCAATCAACTTGGGCATATGTCACCCAATTGCCCTGGAAATAGTAACAACGGCAGCAGAAATGAAAATAATAATGATAGAGGCAATAACAACGGCAATAGAAACAACTACATGCACAAAAATTATAGGAATGATTCGGGAAACGGGGAACGGCCCAGTCAAAATAACCTGACTGGAACGCCAATAAATACAGAGATAACACAAATAAAACCAGTACTAAGCAGAAAGAAAATAGAACACCACAATTGGAAGACGCTCACGAAAAACAAGATAAGACATTTAACATTACAAATTTGGATATCAATAGAATATATTTATCAGAAGAACCAGAAAATAGGAACCCAGATACGGAAACAATACAAACCAACAAAGCAACCAAAGAGAAGAAACGCTGCAGTTCACCAAGAAAGCCACGTCGCACTGTGGCTGAAAATCGTTTTTCATTGGCCAAAAGTCAAATTTTTTTTTGTCACCGATTTTTAAAATTTTTACGCTCTTTTGCAGCTAATATATCCAGATTAAGGTAGCCAAAAAATTAGGTTAAACTATTGATAATTGTGAGCGTGGCATGCTGTCAAACTCAACGGTTTTTTGTAATTTCAGAAAAAGGTGTTTTTCTGTTGTTTTTTATCAAAAATAAATGATTACTACTCGCAAGCTATCATCGATAATGGCCTGCGGTCTTTTTTATAATGTTGGTAGGATTATAGTCTTTAGTTTTTGTAAGTGGTCAGAGCTCTAGCGTTTAATATTAAGGGCGTTACGGAATATTTATGAAACTACTATATTTTTCTCAAATTTAAACTTTAGTAGAATAGAACTTCTAGGGAACAAAAGGGAACAAGAAATGTATACCACCCGGAGAAAGGTGAAAGTGTCCTCTTTACCGCTATATATACTTTTGCACCCGTGACGAGCCGTGTGTAGAACACTTTTTTCATTTTAATGAAATTACTCCAAAGTACTCGTATACAATGGTGTATATAATTTTCACTTTTTTGCCTAAAAGTTTATGTTTTTACTTTAGACTACGTAAAACTAAAAAAATTAAATATAATACCTGCGAAAGGGTTTAATGGCTTTGTTTTGATCAGCAAAAAATAAGTCATAAAATTATCACAAATTATCACAAAATTCTACAGTAAACATATGATCTGTTTCTAAATTTACCTGTTATCAAATGTTAGGGTCAACCAAAGTCATAAGCAATTTTATAACAATAATCGGGACATTAAACCACTAAAAATAAAAAAACAACCCAACAACAACAACAAATATTGGCGAGATACTAATTAGTTTTACCTGATATTAAGGTCTGGACAACATGTGCAGTTTTGTGCAATTTAAGCACTACCTGCTATGAAATTAAAGATCAATGTGTGAATAACATGTATCTAAAAATGTATAAAACTACGGATTCGATAAGGGACTACTCAGTAATAAGTTAATCCTCTAAGTGTACGGGTAAAACATAACAGACGCAAATAAAAATATTCACAAAAATATGGAGAGCTTCAGTTATAAAGAACTGGCGGAAGAGTATTTTAGAAACAAAAACCAGGAAGATGTTCTTAGTTACGTTAAAATAAAATTAAACTGCAATTAACGATGCAATTGGTTGTACAAATATAAAAGAATCTTTCCTACATCAATTACGATCACAGAACCAATTAACAAAAGTGGATATCATTGAAAAAGTTGTTAAAGCTAGTCCAGTGAGAACAAAATGGATTCTTAAAAGTATACCAACTCCGAGTGATGCAATACAGTACACAAATGAGGAGGCATTAGCATTATTTCTGGATTTGAAATTAAGAAAACAGCAAATTGAAGTAAGCTTTAGGATCAATAAGAAACAACGAAACCAACAAAGAGTTGAGAAGTTCAATAAATAAACATGTTCAAGATGAATATCGCACATTTGGATTGATTATAGATCAGCCAAAACAAGGGTCAGGTAATACAAATGATGGCAATACCGCAAGAAGATTCTTTTCAGATCCAGAAACAGCATCTGAAATAACAGGAGTGGATTTAAACCTTTTTTATTTATAATCCTAGAAGTACTTGCGTGCAATGAAGAAATTGACTCTAGAAAATTTGGAGATTATGCTAAGGAAACTGCAAAAATATATACAACCAACTACCCATGGAGAAATATGTCTGCAACAGTTCACAAAATCCTTTATCATGGAGAAGATGTCATTAAATATCATTTGGTGCCACTTGGAGATCTATCAGAGGAGGCTCAGGAAAAAAGGAACAAGGATTACAGATTTTATAGAGAGCACAATACTAGAAAAATTTCACGAAATTCAACAAATGAAGATCTATTTAATATATTATTGGCAACGTCAGATCCGTTTATCTCCAGTATTCGAAATCAATGGAAAGTGGAACATCGGGATTTAGATGAAGAAGCCAAAAAACTACTAAAGAACAGAGATAGCACAGAACAAAATATGGAATATTTGCAATCAATATTTGAGTCAAATGAATAATAATTATAATTGCCTTTCATTGTTATTTAAGTACGAAAAACATAGTATTAGTAAAAAATAATAATAAACAGAACCTACCATTGTTGCAAATGCTATTAAAATTTATTTATTTTAAATTTATCAAATTTGACAACAAAAAATAATAAATTTTTCTGTAGTAATAGCAATATTTTTAGATAATATTATTAAAGTTTTTTTTTAAGTGTAACTATTCTTTGAGTGTAAACAAATTTGCAAATTTGTCAGCAACAAATTTTTAATTTTTCTGTAATAGCAAAATCTCCAGTTGATTTTACTATTTTTTTCAGTGTAAAATTTTTTTTAAGTGTAACATTAAAAAAATTCCATTATTACAAAAAATATTTATAATTATTATTAATTTCCAAATATTAAATTTTTTAATAAATAAAAAAATAAACCCATATTTCACTCTAAAAGTTAAAAAAATTCAAAAGTTCAACTTTGACCTAGAATTCCTTAAAAAGTCCTCAATCAATTTTAATGAAATTTAAACTGAGTCAAGGTGAACTAAATATCTATCCAATAAAATAAAAATTACTTCAATATTTTGATCGGTTCAAAAGTTACAGAATTTTGGCCAATGAAAAACGATTTTCAGCCACTGTGCGTCGGAGGAAAAATACTCGCATCACCTTGTTGTCTGACAAAAGACCCACAGGATCGACATGCCACGAAAGTAGGGACATTTTAAATAAATTCCTGACTTATATGGAAATGATAATAAAAAATATGATATAAAAGACAAGGTAAAGGGAAAAAGGAACTTCCTGCGATATCATGCACACCACTCAGAATCCAAAAAAAGAACGGAGGACAGATGATGCATACATAACTTTTCCTTGTAGTGAAGCAAGAAATGAAAAACTACTATTGTTGGTGGACTCGGGAGCAGACACTACACTTGTAAAAAATGAAGCTTTAGCACCACACATAAAAATTAATAAAAATGAGCGGAAGACGTTAGAAGGAGCATTTGGAGTTAATATAAGTACAGAGGGAACCATAAAAGTAAATCATAAAAGCATATTCACACTTTCTTTAAAAATGCACGTAGTACCAAAGGGCAGCAATTTGCCGGCAGATGGGCTACTGGGTAGGGTATGATGTGGAATAAATCAATAATGGACACAATTACAAAAAATGTAAAATTTTTTGAGAGCCAGCAGGAGATAGCTTCCTTACCACTTATTCCGGAACCACCACATTTATATATAGCAGAAAAAACTGCTATCAAGGGTCGCTGCCAGGGAGTTGTATCAGCAATAACAACAGCCAAGGGAGAAATAATAGTAGAAAAAGCAGAAATCGTGCCAGGGGTCTTTGTGGGGGAAACCCTAACATCCATCAAAGAGGGAACAGCATTCATCCCTATCCTGAACACCAACGATTTTACGGTAAACATAGGCCACAAAATAAAACTGAATTATGAGAACGCCGAAAACTTCAGAATAGAATCAACGGCAACCATAAATACCGAAGGTACCACGGATAATACGGCGAGAACACAATTACTTTTGAAAACAGTACAACTAAGCCCAGATTTGAATCCGGAAGAGCGGAGCTCGATCGAGAACATCTTGAAATCATACGACGACGTGTTTCATCTATCCGGGGACAACCTTACGTGCACAAGTGTACTCAGCCATAAGATACCAACCGATCCCAGGCAACCTACAATTAATACTAAGCAATATAGGCTGCCTGAGGTCCAACGAAATAAAATTAATAGACAAGTAGGACAGATGATCAAAGATGGAATCATCATAACCAGCATTTCACCTTGGAATTCCCCAATTCTGTTAGTACCCAAGAAGGCAGGAAAGGACGGAGAGAAAAAAATGGCGTTTACAAAAAAAAAAAACCCCCCACGTAAATATTGTAAATTGACTATATGTATAAAATATATTTGGAATTTAAAGCCTGTGGCAAAATATATATACATATGTATATATATAATATATAGAAATATATTATAAAACCAAAATAGTATTTACAAGATTTTAGAACTTCTTCTGGTGGGAATCTGGTTCACGGACGGGGAGATGCATATTGAGAAACTGGAGTCAGTTGATAGTTACGCTGATATAAACCTGGGGTCGGTAGAAATAGCCTCAAAATTTTACTACATCCTACATCACATCGATATCCAACAAATAGCAGACTCTGTCAGCGAAGTCCGCCTTAACCTACCAAAGATACTACCGAACTCATCATAAAAGAACTCAGTGAAATTGATAACGGCATTCATACACTACTGCCAGGCCGCGTAAAATATGGTTTGCTGAACATTTGAGGAAAAGTGATGAAGTGGCTCTACGGCACACTAGATGAGGAGGACTGGCAACTAATAAACCAACATTTCGAGGTGATTGACACTAACGGGCACCAAATCAACAGTCAAATCAACAGGTCCACATAAACAATAGATTCAATACGTCAATTAACCAGATGGTGGAAGCAATAAATGAGAAGAGGAAGACTCTGAACAGCTTGACTCAGATCAAGCAGGAACCAGAGGTCCAGCACTACCGCGACGTTGCGATTTTCCAGCTTTTCAAACTAATGGAGATGTAAAGCCAAGTGAAGACCGTACAAGAGTCCATCGCATTAGCAAAAATGAAAATTTTCAACCCAGCACACCATTGAAGAAATCCAGAAGTACAAAATAAATGTGGAGACTATACAAGACATGCAGATGGGAGTAGCATTACATAGGCATAGCAGCCTGATGTTCATAATCAGATTGCCCATCAAAACCATGAGTTTAAAGAAATCCCTGCACACGATTTTTAGCACTATTGGCTCATTTTGTAGCTTAAGGTATCTGATTCCATAAATAATAAATCTGATTCCGTAAGATATCCTGTGGTGGCCACAATAAGACAGCAACGATTTTTCGGCCACTTTGGAGGAGCTCTATTTTCTCAGGAACTGGCCACACGATTTTTTAGCACTATTGGCTCATTTTTTTCCTTAAGGTGTGCCAACCGTTTTCTGCTTGAGAGAGAATGTGTGTGACTGGGTGAGAGCGAGAGAGCAAATTACAGTGTTTTGTAAATACTTTGGAGGACCTTATTTTCTCAGGAACTGGCCACACGGTTTTTAGCACTATTGGCTCATTTTGTAGCTTAAGGTGTCTGCTTCCATAAATAATAAATCTGATTCCGTAAGAGATCCTGTGGTGGCCACAATAAGACAGCAAAGATTTTTTGGCCACTTTGGAGGAGCTCTATTTTCTCAGGAACTGGCCACACGATTTTTTAGCACTATTGGCTCATTTTTTTCCTTAAGGTGTGCCAACCGTTTTCTGCTTGAGAGAGAATGTGTGTGATAGGGTGAGAGCGAGAGAGCAAATTACAGTGTTTTGTAAATACTTTGGAGGACCTTATTTTCTCAGGAACTGGCCACACGGTTTTTAGCACTATTGGCTTACTTTGTAGCTTTATTGAGTTCTTGTTACAACTTTGATGTTGTTTAAACTTTTCATTTGCGTTAATGAAGGTTTAATATAATATCTCCAGTTGTTCTAAGAAATATTTGGGTAAAGTTCCCTGATGATCTGCGTTAGCAATAGTGGAATACGCATACATACATATGTACATATACTCTGTTTTATTAAGTATTTTTCTTACGAAAATTTTTCTAATCTGCTACATTTGCAATATTCTCCCAAACAAAAAAGTAAGCAAATGTACGGTTCTTTAGAAAACTTTTGTATAATTTTTTGTAAGGACAATGGGAAACCTATTGAATTGAGTTTGTTTGCATAACATCCCATTGTGCCAGATGGTATCAAAAGCTTTTTCTATATCGAGAAAAATAACGGCAGTACTCTTGCGATATCTTTTGTTATCTTCGATATGTGTACATATTTCACAACACGCTTTATTTGGTGTATGGTAGAGTGTTCCTTACCGAATCCAAACTTTTGTTGTTTAACAATGTTATTGTGGTCTGCAAAATCTTCTAATCTGATTCTTATTGGTCTATAGCTAGTGGGTAGTTTCCTTTTTTTTGATTCGGTATTACTTTTGATTTTTTGAAAGTACGGGGAAAGAAACCATTAATTAAGCAACAATTAAATATTTTACTTATTACCAACCTTGTGGATTTAAACTCTTTTAATTTATGCGCACTAACATATGTTTTCAACAAATCAACATCTCTTCGTAAAGCAGCTCTGGGCGAGTAAAAATAACGCGTCGTTGGCAATTATTCTTTAAGTGCAATCAGGTCACTGTCGTTTATTGGCCTTCGAGAGTTTTGTTTCTCACTCTCTCGCGTGCGATTGGTGGTTGGCGTCGGTTAACGGTATTGAGTAAAAAATATATTATAAAGTGGTGGAGTACCAAACAAAACTCAATAAAGACGGGAGAGAAATCTGTGATTTCAGCTTCCTACACGAGAGTGTAGGTCGATGAGAGATCCCGGAGGCGTTATATCCCATAGGATCAGCAAAGTAAATCTGCTATCCCACGAACCAAATAAATTAAAAATCAAAATCTTTTGGCGTGAAGTTTGAACATTTTTTATTAATTTTATTATTTTTTTATTTATTGCACGCATGGCAAAATAAATTTAAAGAATAATAAAATAATGGTTTCTGTTACACAAATCACGAGCAATACAAAAATAAAAAAAAACAAATGAGTTATTTTGATAATGATCAAAACAAAAAAGAAGAATCGATAGTGCATTAAAAAATTGCAAATTGCCTGGGGGCAATAAATAAATAAAAAAAAATTAAATCCCATAGACAAACACAATTAATAAGCAATAAAAATGCTAATGGTAATATAACATTAAAAATAAAATATCTTAAGAATTATTTCATGATCTATAGAAGAAGTAAATTCCATTACAATGTATAACTAACATTCATCATTTGTTACTTGCAAAATTCTTTAATGTTTGTTTTGTTTATTTTCTCTTATTTGTACATTACATTGCTATCTCTTTTTAACAAAAAGTGTAACACGGAAAAAAGCTGATTTGGCCGAAACATAACCTCAAATTTTCATCTCTGGTCTACCCTGTGGTTTACGCACTGTAGCGAATGTTTATTATTGCCCGAGGTGTTATTGTTGTTATGATTATTATTGTTGACGTTTGTAGTGTTTGTTTGGTAGGACAACTTCACGTACAGAGTGATCTGATCTTTTAAAATTGGTAAAGTGGGTGGAGTTAAAAGCAACAATAAAAAGAAGGAAAATAAACAAAATAAAACACAATATAATGAGAAAATAAACAATAAGAAAAGTTATGCCTGACGACCTATTGCTTTCATGAGAACCTGATACCAGCGACCGAATCAAGCCATATTATGGAAAAGTTTGAATAAATAGAAATAAATTTAATTTTATTATTTACACATAAATAACAAAGGTCAATGAATTATCAAAAAAATACTTTAAAATATGTTTCCAAATTGGCTTTGGAAATTTCTGGCAAGGTTCAAGGCCATAGTTACAAGGGCATTGACTTCAGAGTTGAAGCCGTTAGCGATAGTCCGGTCATAACTATGATGGTAATACAGGCAAGGGGGTAAAAGGGGTTTGAAGAGGTTGCGTAAAGAGGACAGAATTAGAAAGAGACAAATAGATTCATAAATTAGAACTGGAAAGGATTTTGAGGAAGGTAAAGATAGAAAATTCAAGCTAACATTAATTAATCAGAACTCGTTAAAAAAGATAGACCGTGGCTGATCCGATAGCTAGTTAGTGTTGTGTACTGGTATTGAGGAACGATTAAATCAGTGTGTCCGTAAATAAAAGTGTCCTTTAGAAGGATCAAACCATAGTGGGATTGCAGTCCATAAGCAAGAGATAGAAAAGGATTGAAAAGGATCCTTGGACTGCAATCCATATTTCCTTTGTTTGTTGGAGTGCTTTGTGGGATCTATAGCCGAATGAAACATCTTTCGTTGCCTAAATTGGAGCTGGAAAAAGAATAGAACCATCATAATCTGTGAGGACATACAATTTTGCTTCTGGGATCAACCAGTGCCACCGAAGTCATATTAAAGTTTTTAGTTTGGTGAGTCCAGTCCATGTTATTTACTTAGAAATCTGGTCAAAGTTAAGTATATTAAACGAGTTGTGCGATATAAAAATTAAAAAAAATAAACTGTATGTGGCTAATTATAACATTGAAAAAAAAATATATAAGCAATTTTCGCTCCAAGTAAAAATAAGTTTAAAGAAAGTTAAAAAAAGTTATGAAAGTAAGAAAAGATTGAAATATATAAGGAAACGTTCCAAAATAAAAAAAGGATAATTTCAATTAAAATTAAGGATTTTCAATAAAATTTTAAGTACATTTTGCCATATATAGATTTATAAATGTATTATTTTATTATGAATAAATTTTGAAATACTTAAACATTCCTAGTGTACAATTAGTGTTAGTTTTTTTTGTTACATGCAATACATGTTAACCCAAAAATATCTGTTTCGCAAATTTAAAATATAGAGTCAAGTAAAATACGTAGATACAGAACCGGTGTTTTAGAGAGCTCTTTAAAATAGGGAAAATTTTAGTTAACCAGTTCGTGTATTCTGTTTGACAAAGTGTCCAGAAAGTTTAGGATAATTTTGGGATTTATGTCAGGATTTTGTTATTAATATAAGTTTTATTTTTTTTTACAATAACATTTTAGCCAGTCTAGTTTATACGTATTTGTTATCTTTTGTTCGTATAATTTCCAAAATAGCGTAATTCCATTTTTATTTAAATAAAGTTCTAATTTTTTTATAACGTTTTTTTGAAAACAAATTAAATTTTCATGTTTCATTTGGTTGAATAGATAAAAAGAAAATGTCTGGCTAAGGTTGCTCATCGAGTGTGTAATGTAAGTATGTGAAAAATGACCAAGTTTTTATGTGTGGGGTAACATAGTGATTCGGTTAGAATGTTACCAAGGTAGGGAGGGCAGCTAGACGGGGCAAATTACATCTCTTGTCCCCAGCAAATCACAGTTCAGTTTATTGTAGGTATGTCTGTCCGATTGTAAGTAATATTCTCTTTTAGTTTTTTTTATTTTTGTTTCTTCAAACAAATTTTATTGTCAGTCCCTGCACCGGAAGTCGCGGGTCCTTACCTCCCCTGACATCCCTGAGCTAGTTTGGGAATTGAATGGCGGTTACCGGTTGCGCTACAAAGGGTTCTGTGACAGCTCTCATTTTGTGTTCTCATTTACTATATTTTGAATTAACGAACGCTATTTAGTAAAATGCAGCAAAGTTCAGTAAAAGCTTTTAAAAATTTTTGGGTACTATTTATTTGATTACGATAAAAATATGCCAGTATCATGAAATTCTCTATATTTTTTTGGGAAAAACCTCTGTTGAACAAAATCTGTTAAAGAAAAATTTCAAATGTGGATTATTTTTCAGGCTGTAAATAATAACAATGATAGGTTGCTGCAATTTTTAAACAATTAAAAAAAATTAAAAATATGTTGAACAAGATTCGGCTGTGCCGAATCTTATATACCCTTCACCATAGTATGGAGTGACGAAAGAAGTCACAATCACGAAAATTCGCGCCCACGAAATACGAAAAAAAATAATTTAAATGGAAAAAATTACATTAAAGCAAAAAAAATTGCCACCCACCGTCTCACGGACGCATCCCCACGTGATGGAAACAAAAAATTAATCACGATCACGCATTATTGGTTCTAATGTCTATTTCATTGTATAGGTACTTTTATTCAAAATACAAATGCATTTTAATTTTTCTATTCCAAATACAAAATACTAGACTAAGAGATGATTTAAAACGTTGAAAATGTTTAATAATGAAGAAATTCTCTTAAAATAGATAAAAGAAATATCGACACCATAACATAAATCTGCTAGTCTAATGATTAAAATGTTCCAATATTATCTTCACATTGAAAATAATTTAAAGCTATAAAAAATTCTTAAAACAAGAAAGAACTTTTTCAAATAAAAAGTAAAAGTAATAAAAATAACTAAAATGTATCAAAGATTAAAAAGAAATTAATAAATGGTTTGTCAGGATTTGAAACCGTACCTTCTTACCCGGTGGCACGGTTTCGAATCCTGAACACAACACAATGCTATTTTTTTAGAATTTTCGATACATTTTAGTTGTTTTTATTACTTTTACTTTTTATTTAAAAAAGTTTGTTCCACAATTTATTTAAAAAACCAGGCACAATCTCATTTATAATTTTTTTTTTAATTTTTGCGTTTTTTCCAATTTTATGAACGATAAAAGGTTTATTTTTCAAAAATATCCAACATATTGGATCAGGATTTTGTACAATGATAAAATAATTATATAATGAATTTAGTAAGTTGTCGACGTTTTTATTTGATATAATATTAATAGCAAGAATAAAAATAACTTGACGGTGTAAGAAAAAATATTAAATTATAAAATATAACAACATATTTTATTTCATTATTTTAATTTAATTTTTTCTTTGAAACTCGTATGATGTGCGTATGTATGTAAACTAGTGGTATTCTGATAGTTGTCTTTTTAAAATTTTGTTAACTTTTCCATCTGTATTGCGGTTGGACCAGACGATAAAGGTTTTGGTTCAATATAACGTGTATATTTCTGATATAGAAACACAATGGAATTTCAACCACAATTGATTTAAAAAATACGAATTCGGTAATTCATATTCAGCCTGCTAAGAAAACAGCTGGATTTAATTAAAAACATTTTTTATTTAAATCTTCTTCTGCGTTTACTGTGTAAGACAGAGAACTGAATATGAAAAATTACGATCAAATCGCAAACAGAAAGCTTTTTGCTCTCAAATCGGCTTATGTTCGTAATATTTTGGCTTTAAATTGCGTCCAATTACGTAGTGCATGCTATCGACAAAGCGATATTCCGCAAAACTATGATTTCTTGTGTGTTTTTAATGAATGTAAGAGCAGTTAATTGTATATGAGTATGAAGAAGTGAATTTTTTATCTCCTAAGATCTTAACTTATCATTTTGTATATGTTGAATTGGGGGCAAATACGAAAATATGCAAAAAAAAATACAAATATGTTTGCAGATACTACTTTTAGGCGCGGTACAGCTCGCGAACTATTATCGCTATGCTTTACAAATGCTTTCGAAATTTTTCCCAAACATTCCGATCTAAAAATCCAAAGTTCATATGTATGTATACGATAGGAACTGATTGTTTGAAAAATATTTGATGAATTGCGAACTATTCTTAGAATACATTTTAATTAAGCCCACATTAAATTAAATATAAATTTGTAGAAAATAGGTATTTGCAATACTTTTATTCAAAATGCAAATGCATTTTAAATTTTTATTCGAAATACAAAATAGTTTTTAATAAAAGTTTAATTTTCACAATGGAAATAATATTTTTTAAGTTTTTTTACTCTATAGTGTTGCTGTTTTTTAATCAATATTAAATCATACAATTTTCCTGATGTTCGCATATTTTTAAGAATTTTTGGCATTTTAGAGATTTTTTCAAGATTTTTGGCTGCCGATTGCCAATTATATGATTTTTTTAAAATAAATTTTGGGAATAATTTCCAATATTGCAGTTGAAATTTTTAGAATATGCGCTATTTTCGCGGGGTTTTAAATTTTTTAGTTTCTTTGCTAATTACATTTTGGAGCTTGATATCAAATTAAATTCGTACATCAAAATTTGTTTTTATTTTATAGAAAAAGCAATTATTTGAAGTGCTTTTGAAGATTAAGTCGCTGATGTTACAGAATGAAAGAAACATTTCTTATCAAATTCTAGCCGGGAAGAGATTTTTCTGCTTTGTTATGTGTTACTGAGTATCCAAACAACATTTTAATTGTCAAAAGATTTTTTATCACATTGTACAAATACAATAATAATACCGGGTTCTGGTATACTGCAGGTACGCTCTGCACTTGAATATAGAAAATAATTAAAATTACACAAGTATAAAACAGGATGTAAGCATCAATTTCGCCTTTCTTCTGAAATCACAAACAGTCATAAAAAATGAAATATTAATACATTTTCAAAACAAAACTAAAATTCAATTTCATTGATTTTGTATCTTTACTCGTACATAGTGTCTTGACGATCCATTACATTTCTTTAATATAAATAATATAAAAAATAATTATGGTTATTTATACCAAAAGAAAATGTAAGCGATAAAAAATACTGTAATATGCATGCATAATATTATACTAATAAACGTACAAAAATAAGTTTAAAGAAACAAACAAAAACAAAAACAAAACAACAAATCATTGCTTTTCGATTGTTTAAATATACACATGTATACACACATTGTGTACATGTGCCCATGAACGCATTTCAGTATGTGTTGAGTTGACAACTGTCGTAAAAATGAGCACCAAAGGATTCCTTTGGAGCTCAGTGTTTTATATATATTTTGTGGTTTTGGTTTTAGCCCAGGTAGAAACACCATGTGCTAATATAGACTAAAGTAAGTCTTAGTAGAAACACTAAGACTGGTTGACCAATCAAGAACGTAAGTTTTGTTTGGCTTAAAAATGATTGACGATTTTCTTTATTTTTTCATTTCTTATATACTAAATTGTCTTACAATAAACTTATTAAAATTGCTTAGTAAGTAAATAACCAAGTTTTGCATAATTGCTGAACCTTACAAATTACAAATTTAATATTAATTTCTGTTTTGTCAACAACAAGTTCATTAACCAGAACTTAATACTAAAAATCCAAAATAAAAATGTTTAGTCAACAATAATACAATGTTTAGGTAATTGAACTTAAAACATAAGTAAAGTGAACTGTTTAAACAACAACAACGGTTATTAAACTTAAAAATAAGAAATAAAAAGTAAACTAAAAATTATGTTGATGTAAATATCAACATTCTCCCCCGCGTTGAGCAGTCAGCGAAACATGTAGTGTTAAACTTCAGAAATAGAATGACGTGGTGTTGGCCTTGGCGGAGCCGGTGTTAGGTTGATTGAGGCGGTTTTGTTGCATTTGACTCGAAATTGATAGGCAGTAAGTGTTACGATTATGAGTAACGATAGAAGCAGCGCAAAGAAGCCTATGTTGGGGTGATGAATAGCTGGCTGATGTATTTCAAGTGAGGAATTCTTAATCTGCGTTAGTTGTTTTTGAATCTCGGTAAGCTGATCCAATTTGGTATCCAAGACGAGGTTTGGCTCTAATATTTTCTTAACTTCAGAGGGTTTTCCTATTGAGGTGATATTACCAAATGTTGCGTATGAGTTGCGCAAAGTAGTGACACTAGTTTCGTGTCCACGAATGGTAAGGAATTTCCCTTTTATTATACAAGCTGAGTTCATGGTCATGATACCAGATGTATTGACCTGTAGATGTATGATATCATTGCCGCAGACTGCAGTTAGCTCTATAGGAATAGTTGTGGCATACAGCCATTGGTTTATGTTGTGCAATGGAATAAAGGAGATATTGTTCTGGATATAGCCAAAATTACAATGAGGGGTTGTTTTGTTGTTGAAGAGAGCAATTTCACAGGAATAACTACCGGAATCTTTGGCCATTTGAATTTGCAATGCTGAGCATATGTATATGTCGATCATGACTACGGTACATTTATTGAATTGACGTGGACTTAGTGCAAGGTATTCATCGCGGTGTTCGTTAACAGCAAGATATTCAATGTTGGCTGTTATGACAATGGTGCTATTGTGTATATGTGTTGGTATTGCAATGACCTTGTAAAGTTCAAATTTTCCTTGGTCCACCAATGGTAATTCCATAACGAAAATAACATTTGTGTTAGTTACTGTTCCTTTAACATTCATAATTTTGTATAGTTCTAGCAAGTCGGTGTCTTCCACTGGTAATGCTCGGCCCATGGGAAGGTGTCCTTTAATTTTAGTAATCTCTGATCTTAACTGTTTTGGTGTGAGGATAAGTGGGCTTATATTGCCGTGGTTCGTATGCGTGAGGGCAGCGACTAGCTCTGTTTCAATTCTTTGCAATTCTGAGGCAAGTGTATTTAATTGCATTGCCAGAGACATTAGATTTTGGACTTGTCGTAAATTTGAATTCTCATTTTGAACTTTATTTAGATCTTCATAGATGATTTTCTTGAGTTCTGAAAAGTGCACTTTAGTATTGTTCTCGCTTTGCTTAAGAATGTTAATTGTAGAGTATATTACTGAAGTTTGGTTTTTCAGTAACAGATGTAGATATTCTTCGTTTTGCTTTACGTTAGTTATAGTTTGAGTCAGTTGTTCTGCATATTCTGAGTCCAGGACTCCAAATAGAGCATGGGCTATGTTTCCGACAACATCGAGTGCAGCTCTCCGGCTCCTTTTTGGAATTAAAAGGTCTGATTCTTCAATCAGATTGTCCCAGGTATGTTGAAGTTGTCTGGAAAGCATTTCACATGATTTCTTGCAGAGCTTTGAAAATGATGTTATACCAACTTCCAGAATTTTATTCCTATCCCAAATTGGTGTTAAATCGTAGTATATAATGAATTTCCAGGTACCTGCCATTAACCTTGTCGAGCCCATGCCTTCGAAATACAATCCTGGATTGGAAGAAAATTCTGTAACATTGATTGGAGAGGCTAATATTATCGGCACCAGAAGGAGTGGAACAAGAAGCATATTGAAGACTCCCAGTAAGGCATATGACACTACCTTTCGTTTTGGCTGTATAACATCACCTTCTGGTGAGCTTTGCCTTTTTTGTGAGTTCGAGTTGTCATATCCGGAATGTTCTGTTAGGGAGTCGTTGAACAAAGGTGCCAGTCTGTGTATTGGCCTCTTAAAAATTCCTTTTGCTGTTTTGACGTCGCAGACCCTGATAAGTCCATCATCTCCCTTGTAAATGCGGTTGATTCTACCCAATGGCCATTGTAGCACTGGAGTATTATCTTCCTTAAGGATAACAAGCATGCCTTCAATGACGTTCGGTGAAGCAGACTTCCATTTCCCTCTTTGCTGAAGCTCGTGTAAGTAGTTTTGCGTGCATTCCCTCCAGAACTTGCGTTTGATTTCTGAAGTTATTTTCCATCTTGCGTCTAACGATATGCTTGGGGACTGGGCATTTATATCTACTGCTGATGTCAAGGGTTCTCCTACCAGAAAGTGACCTGGGGTAAGAGCTTGAAGATCATCGTAGTTTGATGAGAGAGGGATCAATGGCCGTGAATTCAAGATTGCTTCTATTTCAATCACTACTGTTTCTTCATACGTGAGTGATGCAGCTGCCACGCTTCTCAGTAACAGATATTTGGCGCATTATCTGATGCTCATCCATGAATGGGTTTAACGAAGCCAAAGGACTTGATTTATGTACGGGTGTTTGATGTGATAGCCTTTCTAATTCTTCCCCAAACTCTGATGCTTGGATGATCTTGATGATAATGTTCATAGCTTCTTCTAATTCAAATGCATCGAGCGCCCTTTTGGTTGGCCGATAAATATTTGTAGTTTTAGAATTTCTAATAAATCTCAACATATAACCGATCGTATGTTGAAGAGTTTTAAGAGAGTTCCTGTGGTTTATCCGATTTATGACGTCTTCATAATTTTGCTGCGAAGCGGCTATTGTTAGCACATGTTTCGTCCTTTTACGTTCTTCGGTGCAGGGTGTATCAATAACTTGTGACGTTGAGGTTGTCCATTCATTGTTTTGTCTCGAAAGAAAAAGCGGACCATAAAACCACATTGAATGTTGTGATAGGTTTTCTGGTGCCATTCCTCGAGATATTGCGTCGGCTGGATTTTCTTTAGAACTAACGTGACGCCATTGTTGGGAATCGCTTAGACCTTGAATTTTTGTTATCCTGTTTGCTACAAAGGTATGGAAGGATGCTGCTGACGAGTTTATCCAAGCAAGAACAATTTTTGAGTCTGACCAAAAAAAGTTTGCCGTATTTTGCAGGCGAAGGTCTTCTTTTACTCTATTTGTTAGCTCAACACCTAACACCGCGGCGCATAATTCCAAGCGAGGCAGCGTTTGCCTTTTGATGGGTGCTACTCGGGACTTTGAACATATCAGTCTGGTTGAAACAGTTTTGTCCTTATATGTTGAACGAATATAGATTGCTGTTCCATAAGCTCGTTCAGATGCATCGACAAACGTATTAATTTCTGTAGTTGCTGGGTTTCCATGTTTTAGTACGAATCTATCTATCTTTATTTTGTTTAGGGTTCCTATATTTGTGCGAAATTTATTCCACTCATTCTGAAGATTCATGGGTAACTCGTCATCCCATGAAATCGGTAACTGCCATAGATCCTGCAAAAAAAATCTTGGCTCGTACAACTACCGGCCCAAAAAGCCCTAGGGGATCAAAGATCTTGGCTAGTTCGGAACTGACTATTCTTTTTGTTACTCTTGTGGCCGTTAGACTTTGTGACCGTCCACATAATTGATCGGACCTTGGGAGCCATATTAATCCGAGTGTTTTAATTGAGCAGTCTGAGTCTTCGTCTAAGTCCAAGTTGATTTCTTGGTCTTCAGGTGCAATTCCACTTAATAACTGAGGATGATTTGAACACCACTTCCGCAGCTTAAAACCAGCTTCTCTTAGAATTGAGCTTAGTTGTCGTTGTGACTCTAATGCTGTGCTAATAGAATCAGCTCCGGTGAGGCAATCATCCACATAAAAATCATTACGTAATATTGAAGCACCTTGTGGATATTTTGTAGTGTTTTGAATAGCTAAATGTTGGAGGCATTTAGTTGCTAGGTATGGTGCAGAAGAGGTGCCATATGTTACAGTTTTTAGACGATAATATTTTATATCTTGATGCTTGTTGTATCTCCATATGATGAGCTGGAACAACTGGTCGGTGTCATCGATTTGGATTTGCCGGTACATTTTCTCTATATCTGCAGTGAAGACAATTCTGTGCATTCTAAATCGCAACAGAACCGAAAATAGTTCGCTTTTTACGGTTGGTCCGGCATGTATGATGTCATTCAGAGAGGGACCGCTGGATGTTTTAGCTGATGCGTCAAAAACTACTTTTAGTTTTGTGGTTGAGCTGTCAGGTTTCAGTACGCAGTGGTGCGGCATGACGTAGTGTGAATCAGGAATGTCTTCTTCTTGGATTTCTTCCATGTGTCCCAAGTCCTCGTATTCCTGCATGAATTTGTTGTATCCTGTTCTAAGCTCAGGATTAAGGTTCAATCGTTTTTCCAATGCTAAAAATCGATTGAATGCCATTGTTTTGGAGTTTCCGAGAACGGATGGATTTTCTGCGAATGGTAGTCGCACAATGAATCTCCCGTCCTTGTTTCTTTTTACGTTTTGTGCAAAATGATCCTCACATCGTTTCTCAGCCAAAGATAGTGCTCGTTCCGTATTATTAGTGTCTTCAAGCTTCCAGAATTTTTCAATAAGCTGGTTTGTTGTTTGCTCTTCTGGGGTAAACACTGCGCAGGTTACCAAGTTGTCGTTTCCTTCTTGTAATTTACCCGTGACGATCCAACCCAGTGCTGTGTTTTGTAGAATTGGTAGTTTTTGGTTGATCCTTATTTGTTGTGGGAGTATCAATTGATGGTAAAATTCTGCTCCGAGCAATATGTCAATTTTATCCATTTGATTGAAACCTGGATCCGCTAACTTAATATTTTCAGGCAGATTCCAGTCTGACGTGTCGAAAGATTTTGTAGGCTGAGGTGGTACAATGGTCGGAAACACAAATGCTTCGATTCTGGTGACATAGCTGCCTGAACATGCATGTAATTCTATATTGATTCGTTGGGATACGTTTTGAATTTTACGGCCTATTCCTTCAATGCGCAACGAAGAGTTTGTGGAATTCAATGATAGTTTGTTTAGTACGCGGGTTGTAACAAAATTGACTTGTGATCCCGAATCTAATAAGGCTCGGAATGTGCATGTGTGACCATTGGCTCTAACTGCCTTTACTCTTGCAGTGGCTAGTAATACGTAAGTGTTGCCGATGACGTGTTTGTTTGTTGCAGCTACGATTGGCTTATTTTCATTATATGCAGACGCTAGTTTTTGTGTTCCTTGGCAACCTTCTGCCAAAGTTGCTGAAGTGTTTCCTCTTGCTAGCTCTAAGTGCACCAATGTGTTGCGTCTTTTTGTGCACTTTGAGCAAGATCGTGACATGCATGACTTGGCAGTATGATCTGATTTAAAGCAGTTGACGCAAAGCTTCTTTTTTTGTATCCATTGTAATCTCCCAGCTGGGGACATTTTTAAGAACTTTTCACAGTAATATATGGGATGTCCTGTCATTCCACATACTTTACAATTTGGGGTTGATGCGGCTGCTGTTATAAGCTTGGCTCTATCCTTCCCCCCACCAGATTCGTGAGACTTTCCGCGTGTTTCCAACGCTTGGAAACGGTGCTCTATAAATCTAAGCAGATCTTTTAGATTTACGAGGCTCTTGTTGTTTTTTAGTGATTGCTCAAATAAAGTTTGAGTTGATTGATCAAGTTTCTTCAACAGAATGTGAACAATTATGGCGTCCCAACTGTCCACTGGCAGTCCTTGTGCGCTTAAGCCATGGATGCATTCTTTAGTGACATCATGTATATTTTTTAGTGCTTGTGCCGTTTCGGTTTTCATTTGGGTATGAGAAAGCAAGTTGTTTAGTAGCGTTGTCACAATGAGCCTTTTGTTGTCGTACCTATCAACCAAAATATTCCACGCAATTTCATAATTTGCTGTGGTAATTGGCAAATGTTTTACTAGTGCCTTTGGTTCATCTGCTAGATGTGTGGTTAAGTAAAACATTTTCTCAACCTCGCTCATTGACGCGTTATGGATTAGTTGGATATAAAGATCTTTAAAGGCTACCCATTGTAGATAACTGCCGCTGAATTTCGGAATCCGAATTTTTGGTAAATGGGGTTGACAATGCTCAGTGCTACGTGGATTATTTTTGCTGACATTAGTCACACACTGCTCTAGCTCGCATTGGATGTTGTGCACCTCAGCTTGCATTTCGTAAAAGTCATCCAAGGTGTATCCATCTATTTCTTCTTCGTTAGTTAATTGCCATAACGTATCGTTGTTTGTAGAAAACTCATGCATATATTTATTAATGAGCAATAATTTGCTCTGGTAATATGTTACCTGTTGATCTCCCTCTGCCCTGACTTCGTCAATAGTTCGTTTTAATGCTCTCGTCAATGCACGCTGATTGCGAAGAACTTTGCTTGTGATATTGTCAGGTTGTGTCTTTTCCTGCATACCTGAGCTTGCGCCTTCTTCTATTTGTCTCATCGCTGGTGTTGGTTTCTTCACTTTTTTACTTTCGGACTCAAACAGCTCTTTGTATTTGAGTGTGGCGTCCGAAATACGCAAGTATTGTTCTGTAAAATAATTGTGTTGTAATGGCAGATTTGAGAGGCACCTTATTTTGTTATCAATGGTCTCAAATTCTAGCCATGCCTTATCAAGCCGCTGTAGACGCTCCAAATAGTACTATGAAGTTTTTCTTGTGGAAGAGTCTTTTTTGACATTGCGGATTATAGCCTCTATTTGCTCCGCTATTTTCTGTTGGGCTGCTACCAGGTCTTCAAACGTTTCCATTGCTTATGTACAATATTTTCACGATTGCTTCTTGTGTTGATGTGATCCTGTTTCTATTTTAAGGATCGTTTGGGTCACTAAATGATCTAGCTGCCAGACTGTCAGACCAAATGTTTGTGTATTCGGATGATGTAGTCCTGTACTTTGTGTCAGGACCGTCGGTTTTGAAATGTATCTTCTGATGATGGAATCCCGTACCTTGTGACAGGACCGTCGAGTTGAAATATATGTTCTGTTGATGGAATCCTGTACCTACAGGACCGTCGAGTTTGAACTATGTGTTCTGTTGATGGAATCCTGTACCTTGCTACAGGACCGTCGGGGTCACCAAATGTTGAGTTGACAACTGTCGTAAAAATGAGCACCAAAGGATTCCTTTGGAGCTCAGTGTTTTATATATATTTTGTGGTTTTGGTTTTAGCCCAGGTAGAAACACCATGTGCTAATATTGACCAATCAAGAACGTAAGTTTTGTTTGGCTTAAAAATGATTGACGATTTTCTTTATTTTTTCATTTCTTATATACTAAATTGTCTTACAATAAACTTATTAAAATTGCTTAGTAAGTAAATAACCAAGTTTTGCATAATTGCTGAACCTTACAAATTACAAATTTAATATTAATTTCTGTTTTGTCAACAACAAGTTCATTAACCAGAACTTAATACTAAAAATCCAAAATAAAAATGTTTAGTCAACAATAATACAATGTTTAGGTAATTGAACTTAAAACATAAGTAAAGTGAACTGTTTAAACAACAACAACAGTTATTAAACTTAAAAATAAGAAATAAAAAGTAAACTAAAAATTATGTTGATGTAAATATCAACAGTATGTATGTATGGATGTGATATATGTGTGACAAAAAGGGAAGATTTACAGCAACCACACCAATTTCCATCAAGAATTTAAAATTTTTGTATTTTATAATAAATAAGATATATTATGTTCTTAAACACGTAAACTACTATGAAAAATACGACTGCTCTGTGGTGTACAAGAAGCGGTCGCACAGTGCTTTGTCCCCATATAACGATGGGACAAAAACAGAAGGAGTTGTCAGATATTTTTGAAATTTGGTACACTAGCATAAACTAGCTTAGTTAAGAAAAATATGAATTTTTGGAAAAATCGGCCCAAGGACACGCCTACCTCCCATGTGTCCTGAAATTGAAAAATATAATTTTAGCTTCAATAATGCCCACAAAATTACAAAAAGTGGTCATGCTGATACATATGCAACTAGCAACGTGTGTATAATTTTTTATTTAAATCGGACTAAGGACTCAAGGTCCTGCCATATATCCTCTTTATTAAAAACGCTAGCACTCCCACAAAAATTGTCCGATCATAATAAATTTTGGTACGTTAATTGATATTTGCAAGATATATATTTATGCCAAATTTGGGTTGAATTGGATTATTAATGTGGAAAATACAAAAACATCATTAATTGAAAAATAGGCTAAAACGGTTAAAATACTCTTGCAAAAATAAAACTATAAGGATATTTGAAAGATAACAAACTTATATCAAAGCATCATCGCTACTTGATTCTTCCGAAAACCAATTTTCGCTTAACGAAGAACTCATCTCGTCTTCTATTATCTCATCTTCGATTTCAACATTTTCTCCAAGAATATATTTCTCAATTTCAGCATCTATTATTTTATTTTTAATCTTAATGTTTCTCTTTGATGATAATACGGGATCTGAAGACAACAACAAATATGTCATTAAATCTTTATTTGTGTTTTCTCGAGACGTTTTTCTAGTATGAGACAATCGCACTTTCCTCACATTTTTATGGTTGGCTTCCAATGCTTCTTCAGACAAACATCCTGGAATGAAAAAAAGCTAATTAGTTTTTTATTCAATTTTTTGTCAGTAAAATAAAATGTGTAGATACCAATTGGTGAATTGAAAAAGTCGATAACATCACATCCATGAACTAAAACCTTATGACCTGTGCTAGGCATATAATACCATTCATAGTGTATTAAATACATATGTCTAGTGATTATTAGTAGCTCCTTAAAGGTTTGTACATTAATTGGTGATCCACAAGATAACACTCTCAATATAATGGCAAAATTATCAATAAGTCGCTTATCAATTCCTGTAATTTCGGCCGCTACTTCACTGTTCGAAAAAAATCGGCGTGACGTATTTCCGTCGTTAGTATTGCCAAATGCAGATTTAACTTGGTCTATTATTAATCCTGTTTTTTTAATTCATTTTGAATTCTTTTTTTGTTTTCCAAAAACTGTTTGTTGTTTTCTTTATCTACCCGCCAAATTTTAATAGGGATTCGGTAAGCAATATGCAGCAAATATTCAAAAAATCTTATCCAACAATGAAGCGTAGAAAGTCCATACTTGTAATTGTCTACATTTGGAGTTTTTGAAAGGTTTATGTTGTTCATCTCTGTCGGACTTGCATTGCAAATAAAACACCTACTTGATGAATTTGTATCGCTTAAAATATTTACAACTGCACCATCTATCATTGTAAAATGCATTTCGTAAGAAACTTCTACAACTACACCTTTCATTTCAATGACATCACATTCCATATTTTTAATTTGTTGATCAACTTCGCTGAAAACTTTCTTAACTAGATCAGGCTTCTCGTGTTGTAAAACAAATTTAATAGGCCTACAGTACAACGTTGAAGATGGTGTTTTATTACACCATATTATTTTTTTGATGTCAAGTTTACCATTCTTGAAAATAGAAATTAATTTAAACATTTATTAAAATAGCACATATATTTAACTAAGTATTTATGTACTTACCTTAGTGGAACAAATGCTATGAAAAACATAAACTCATCCGTATGGTTTTCGTTTTGAAATTTTTGTTTGTAGCAGCTATGACCGGAGCTACCATCCATACCCCACTTACAAATTAACGATATTTTACTTATATCATCTTGAACATCACAAAGTTCAAATATACTTGCTGCTGTTCTACGCATTATGCTTTTTAAGTCCACTTCCGCTGAAATTTCCGTTGTTAATATAGTTGGTACCAATTTTTGCTTTTCGGTTCGCAATGCATACAAAGATGGAAAACAATTTGGATGTAATTCGTTGATTGCTTGGCGCAGAACACTGTATTTTCTTTCCGATAGATCTAAATCCATATATAGCGCCAAAGCTTTTGAAACTGGTAGACATTTCAGATTTGTTTCATGGCTTTCTGAAATAGAATTTGATCTTCTTTTTAATTTTTTTACGGCAAATTCAAGTTCCTCAAGAGAATACTTTTCAATCAAACCTGTTACTCTTCAATTTTTTGTTTTGCTGGAAGATTCATCAAACATTTTTAGCGGTCTTCCGCGTTTTTTGTTTCTGTTGTTGCAGTTAATAGGTCCATTGCTTCTATTGGATCCATTGTTGTTTCAGAAGCCCTTGCTGCTGTTTCTACTATTCCTACTGCTGGTATTGTTGCAGTTTTTGCATTAGTAACAGCTGTTGGGTCTATGGAAGCCACATTTTTAAGGCAAGTTTTACTTGTGCTAGATTCCTTAGTATTTTTATTTTATTGCTTTTATAATTTGAAGTAAAAAACTGATAAACTTACATTGTCGGGATCAAAAAAAGTATAACTTAACCATTTAGATTTTTTTTTCAAAATAACTTCGATTATATCTGCTTTCCCTCCATAACTTATTCACTTTACTATTAAAAAACTGAATACTTTGTATTAAGTTTTTTTTGTTAAAATATGAATCGCCTATCTTGTGTTTTACATATTTATACACCTCTGATATTTTATTGTTTGAGGATGCTGCTATCCAACAATCAATTATATCGGAATTTTTTTAAATATTTGCCATCACCACAGATTAGTTACATTAATTTATAAATTTATTTTTTAAACCTTGTTTACATTACAAATAGAGATGGACGCGTTATTATTTTCATCCACTAGCACTCACGATCACTTATGTTAAAGGCAATTAAATTTGTAACACTTACGGTTTTTATACAATAGAAATTTTTATAGAAAATAAAAATTTCTCTCGCATTTCCGAAAATTTAATATATAGTCGTATTACCGCTGCTGGAATATAGTTACTATCACACACGTGTATTGTAACTTAAAAACAAATGTGTCACGCTATCATCTCTAATTTGAAAAATATAAATAACGGCAAATAATATGATAAAGCAAAATAAAAATATGAAACAAAAAAAAACTGCAAAATCGAAGTCAATCGCAACTTACACTTTACAATAGTAATTTAAATATGAAACAGAATCTAATTTATAATTTTTACCATTCAAAATATAAAACGTGTTACGCAATGATATTAAACACTCTTAAATGCCTAATATTTGAGTAAAAATCATAAAATTAGGCATTTCAAAAATCGAATTTTTTTAAGTTGTGGCAAAAAATAGGCACTAATTTTTGAATACCCTGTTAGCTAAGAGTATAAACTTACAAAAACAGAAAAAAATATCTAATTTTATATAATTTTTTTTATACTCCATCAAACTTAAGTAATTTTTGGATTTTCAACAAAAAAATGTGTTTTTCAGAGCAATAAAAAAAAGTTATTTTGTAAATAAATACTAAATTCTAAATTTTAGTTTAACTGCAAATATATCAAAGTAACTAAAAAACCAAATTTCGAGTGACTTTTAAAAAAATTAATTTTTCAGAATTATTTTTATGAAACAACTAAAACCTATTTTTCTGTTAAGTCATTGGTGGCAAAAGCAATCAGAAAAATTTTTTTTGTTAACATTTATTTGAGATCCCTTATTATCTTTCAAAAAATCTGTATTTAAAAACAATTTGAGACAAAATTTTTTTTTTATTTTGGTCTGTTCGGTCGCTTGGCTTAGTCGAGCGAGGAATAAAACACGTATTTTGAGCTGGTTTATAATTTGGTATCAACCGCAGCTAAAATCTGCAATTTATTAAAGTTATGTATGTAGTTTGAATCATACTATATGTGTACATTGTTTTATTGTTTAGTTATACATACACTTGTGTTTTTGATGTACTTAAACCAACAGGTGAACAATAATTTTTAATTTTACGGATGTCTAAACCTTAATACTTCTACAAGAAGTGTAATATCTAACACGTGAATAAGTGAAAATGTAAGGTTATAGCCAGAGAAAACGCGGTTACATGATTGCAATAAAGTGTACTGCCACAGTTACATGGGCGATAAATATTTATGTACAATTTTAATTTTGTTAATGATATAAAATTTCCTTTATTGACCACAAAAAAGGGTTTTGCCAAATAAAAACTAGATATTTATTGTTAAACAATATCGAATAATTTATTTGGCAATGTGTATGCATTTCGGACAGACTTGCTGTACATAATCAGCGACTAAAACAAAAGAGTCAGAATCATAAAACAAGAGGTATAAACAAAAACACAAAAAACCAATATGCATATGTAACATGTGTGATAATAAAACAACAATAGGTGTAAATAAAAACAAAAGCGAGGTAAGAATACATTAATAGTGTACATATATTAATTGTGTGTTAAATTAGAGAGAAGAGTGGTGAATTGATATTGCCGTTGTCTGCATTCATGGTATTTGTTGTTTTGCTGATATAGAGTGATTCATATGCGTCTAGTTTCTTCTCATTGTGCACTGTCTTGAGCAGACGTACGCTCTCTTCGAACATGCCGATATTGTGTTGTAGTGGGTTGTCATCAGAAGGTGTGTGAATGTGAGCTGCGATTGCAGAGCGATGAATATGTTTATTATTGACATTTGTTTTGTGTTCTTTATAACGAATACTAATTTGTCGTTTAGTTTGACCGACATATTTTGCATCACAGTTTATACAGCTTATTTCATAAATGCCGCTACGTTCTTGTATCGGAACAATTTCTTTAGTTGAGCCAAGAATATTTTTGAGTTTGTTGTTATTGGTGTAAACAATCTGCATATTCTCTTTTTTAAAAATATTTCTCAGATGATTGGTGATTGTTGGAACATATGTGAAAGGGACGCGTCTACAATTATTTGTTTCAATTTTTCTATTTTGACTAAAGAGTGTCGTCAAATTATTTTTTTGATGTTGGTTGGAGTGTTTTCTGATTAGTTTATCGATGAGATTCTTATCAAAGCCGTTGATTGTTGCTAATTGGATGATTTTCTCGTATTCATCCTTGTAGTTTTCGATGGAAAGCGGTAAATTGACAAGGCGATATGCCATAGAGTGGAACGATGCTATTTTTTGTTGATATGAACAAAATGAATCGCTAGTGATGAAACGGTCGGTTGAAGTATTTTTACGAAAGACGGCAAAATCAATTTTGTTGTCAACTCTGGTGCATTTTAAATCCAAAAAAGGGAGTGAATGTTGATCGTTTTCAGTTTCAACTGTAAATTTAATACTATCGTATTTGCTGTTAATGATGTCGAGTGTGTGTTGAAGCTTGTTCTTTTCGATGATACAAAAAATATCGTCAACATACCGAATCCAAATTCGTGGTAAAACTCCTTCGGCTTTCAGGTCAGTTTCGAATTTGGTCATAAATGCTTCTGCAATTAGTGGGGAGAGTGGGTTTCCCATGCTTGTGCCGAAATTATTTGAATAAAATTGATCTCGAAATACAAAGCAATTGTGTGACATACAAATACGTGCAGCATCGATTAACACTTCAATTTCCTTTGTTTTAGCGTGTTTGTTTTCTAAATGTTTTTGAAGTGAATTAATAGCTTAGTCTACCGGAATGCTTGGGAATAGCGCCGTTACGTCGAATGACACACTAATCTCATTTTCATGAATGATGGTATCTTTAATTTTGTTTACAAATTCGAATGAATTTTTAACACTGGCTCCATCGAAATTTCCGTATTTTTTTAATTCTGCTACTAGCCATTTTGCGACACGGACTAAGGGTGATGATGTGTTGGACACAATTTTGCGCATTTTTTCTCCTTCTTTATGTACTTTCGGTAGACCGTACATTTTAGGAACGCTTGGATTCGGAATGAGTAATTTGTATTTATTAACATTAAATACATCGCAAATTCGTTTGATGATTGATTTTGCATCGCTTACCATATGATTAAGCGGTGATCTTTTCAGACGTTTGAAGCCATCTTCTTCAATGGACAAATGCATTCTATTGTCGTAGTCTGTTTTGTCCATAATCACAACTTTATTCCCTTTGTCGGATTTCATGTAGTAAACAATTTCTGCTTTTTTGGATTGTTTTGACTGTTTGATTTTTGCATTCTTAATCAATTTCTTTGCTGTCTCACGTATTATTTTTTGTGTGTTCGATGATTTGAATTGGATAGCAGACTCGTTATCAACAATTGATTCTTCAATTTTTATAATGTTTGTATTAGGTGTAAAGTTCAAACCTCTATTCAACAGTTCCAATTCTTTCTCATTAAACACAGTTGTTGACAAGTTCATCACAAGATCGTTCACTGGGCGAATTGTGCGTTTCCCGTGTGGTTGTTGATGTTGTTGTTCTTTTAACCTCTTTAACTTTGCATTTTGTATGCTTCGTTTTTTGACAAAAGTGTTGTGACATTGCTCGAAAAATTTTGTTTGATTTTCTATGAAATCTGTAAATGAAATGTTGTCCATCGATTTTGTCAGTTCCAAGTGTAAATCATATAATTCGAGTTGAGTTGAGTCAAGGCGACCGTATTGGAACGCAATTTCAAAGTTAATCCAATCCTTTTTTGCCTTTTCCACCACTCTGGCTGTTCGTGAATTTGAAAGACTACATTTGATGTTTACGAAATCTGGTATTAACTTTAGCACTTTACATTGTTTCAGGAAAAAAATGTCTGTTTTTATTCTTTCTCTCTTATTTAATAAGCGAGTGTATCGGTTCAGTTTTTGCTTGGAATGCATGTTGTCATAAGAATTTATAAAACACTATTAATTATCAAATAGTTGAACCATTTGGTTTGTAGTCGAACGATTTTAATTTTGTTAATGATATAAAATTTCCTTTATTGACCACAAAAAAGGGTTTTGCCAAATAAAAACTAGATATTTATTGTTAAACAAAATCGAATAATTTATTTGGCAATGTGTATGAATTTCGGACAGACTTGCTGTCCATCATCAGCGACGCGCAACTAAAACAAAAGAGTCAGAATCATAAAACAAGAGGTATAAACAAAAACACAAAAAACCAATATGCATATGTAACATGTGTGATAATAAAACAACAATAGGTGTAAATAAAAACAAAAGCGAGGTAAGAATACATTAATAGTGTACATATATTAATTGTGTGTTAAATTAGAGAGAAGAGTGGTGAATTGATTTTGCCGTTGTCTGCATTCATGGTATTTGTTGTTTTGCTGATATAGAGTGATTCATATGCGTCTAGTTCCTTCTCATTGTGCACTGTCTTGAGCAGACGTACGCTCTCTTCGAACATGCCGATATTGTGTTGTAGTGGGTTGTCATCAGAAGGTGTGTGAATGTGAGCTGCGATTGCAGAGCGATGAATATGTTTATTATTGACATTTGTTTTGTGTTCTTTATAACGAATACTAATTTGTCGTTTAGTTTGACCGACATATTTTGCATCACAGTTTATACAGCTTATTTCATAAATGCCGCTACGTTCTTGTATCGGAACAATTTCTTTAGTTGAGCCAAGAATATTTTTGAGTTTGTTGTTATTGGTGTAAACAATCTGCATATTCTCTTTTTTAAAAATATTTCTCAGATGATTGGTGATTGTTGGAACATATGTGAAAGGGACGCATCTACAATTATTTGTTTCAATTTTTCTATTTTGACTAAAGAGTGTCGTCAAATTATTTTTTTGATGTTGGTTGGAGTGTTTTCTGATTAGTTTATCGATGAGATTCTTATCAAAGCCGTTGATTGTTGCTAATTGGATGATTTTCTCGTATTCATCCTTGTAGTTTTCGATGGAAAGCGGTAAATTGACAAGGCGATATGCCATAGAGTGGAGCGATGCTATTTTTTGTTGATATGAACAAAATGAATCGCTAGTGATGAAACGGTCGGTTGAAGTATTTTTACGAAAGACGGCAAAATCAATTTTGTTGTCAACTCTGGTGCATTTTAAATCCAAAAAAGGGAGTGAATGTTGATCGTTTTCAGTTTCAACTGTACAATGTTGTATTTTTTATTAATGGCGTGTGGCGGATGGTGTTACACGACTTAACATAGCCCCCTCCGTAAACTTCGTATCGCAAGGTGAAGTTTTCGATTTTACGTCAAGCTTGGCTTGTTTGACTACAGGGCGCGTGAATAGCCCCTGTTGCGTCTTCACGACTGCACTTCGTACAGTATCGTCTTTCCCACGGTGCACATCTACGACAACACCCTTCAACCACACATTTCGCCTTGCGTTGTCGTCAACTATTATAACAATATCGCCACGAGCTATTGGTTGCGACGAACTATTGTGCCATTTCATACGCCTGGTCAAGCAAGGTAAATATTCACGTACCCAGCGCTTCCAAAACTCATTCGCTATCATATTCGTGAGACGAAAATTTTTGCTCAATACCACAACACTAGTCTGAGGTCTTGCGTGTTCTCGTATTCCGCTGGAATATCCTATCAAAAAGTGATTGGGTGTTAATGCCTCTCCAACTGGAGATTCCAATGGAACGTATGTCAGAGGCCTCGAGTTCAAAATATGTTCAACATCTGCAACTGCGGCTCTCAAATGTTCTTCGCGTAAACCTCTGTTAGGCAATATTTCCATTAATATGGATTTGACGGATCGGACCATCCTTTCCCAAGCGCCTCCCATGTGGGGAGATGCTGGCGGTATAAACTCCCATTCAATATGTGGAAATTTACGTTCGATTTCACTGGAGGATATTTTTTCTACTTCTATTAAAACACGACTTGCCCCTCTAAAATTGGCAGCGTTGTCTGACAAAATTTTACGAGGCGCTCCTCTGCGGCTAGGTTCCATTGGCAGCCGTGATCAAGCACAGCTCACGTGGGTCCATCAATTAGTTCCCGTTGTGCTACCATGTTGTCCCGTCTTCCAAGGGTCCTATGTTATCTGGCTGCTGATATTCTCACGCAGCCACCCGGTTGATTCAATGAAGGAGTGGATCTTTTTTGAATCAATATTAGAGAGACAAGTTTTGTCCCCAAGGGTTCTTTGACCGAAAAGTTTAAGTCTTAGATCATCGAATGCCGGACAATGACAGAGAAGATGTTCCGTCGATTCTTCCTCTTCTTCATCGCCGCAACTTCTACATATGTCATTGTAATTGAGCCCCAACCTTTGGGCGTGCCTCCCAATAGGCCAGTGTCCAGTTATTACCGCGATTAGGTTTCTGAGATGAGGTCTGGATAGCTGTAGTGCCCGCTTAGTCCTTTTTTCATCTATTATGGGCCAGATTTTTCTAGTTTCCCTACAGGTAGTTTCATCTAACCATTTCTGAATTACAATAATGTTTACTCATTGGGAGAGAGACGCCTATGTCATGTGTTGAATCGTTACGATTTAAAGTGGAGCCTGCACGCGCCAACGCGTCCGCGATACAGTTTCCGTGTAAGTCCCTGTGTCCTGGTACCCACTTAAGGGTAACCGTTGAATGTCTCGCTATCTCGTCCAGAGATATCCGGCATTCCTTGACAATTTTTGATGTAATGAACACATTCTCCAGGGATCTAATGGCCGCCTTACTATCGGTAATGATCTGAATATCCCTACCAGATATTTCGCCATACCGAATGAGTTTTGCGGCTGTGTAGATGGCCGTTATTTCAGCCTGAATGACACTGCAGTGGTCCGGCAGCCTTAGAGGAATGCACCAGTTTAGCTGCTCGGAGTAAATGCCAGATCCGACACCATTCAGTGATTTCGACCCGTCCGTGAAAATTTGAATCACATTCACGGGTGTATGTAGGTCATCAGGGTGGACCGCGTTATCCGAAAAGCTTACAGAGAAGCCAGGATCAAAGATTGGCTCAGGTGTGACATAGTCAACGCTCATGTTTCAATTTATATTATATAGGATGTTGGCATGACCGATATTGTAATCTCTCCATGCTCTGGAGTCTTTTAGTCTTACTGCCGTGTTCGCAGCCAACTTTTTAGCCAAAGTGTCTGGTGGTAGCCAGTTCAATATCGTGAACAGTGCCTTAGAAGGAGTTGTTCTAAAGGCACCTGTTACTGTTATTGCCATCATTCTCATTATACGTTCAAACTTAGTTTGATGACTCTTCCGCCTAAGCGCCGGCCACCAAACGACTGCACCGTAGAATAGAATGGGTTTAATGACACATTCGTATAGCCAGTATTCATTTTTCGGGTTGATACCCCAATTTAGGCCAATGGCTTTTTTGCAGCAATATAATACAGTTGCTGCCTTAATGGTTCTGGAAGTGGTATTCATATTCCAGTTCAATTTACTATCTAGTATTATTCCAAGATATTTGGCACTATCGGATAGTTTCAGTGGAACCCCATTCAGCTTTGGGGTAACAAATTTGGGAATTTTGTATCTCCTAGTGAAAAGTACCAGTTCCGTTTTGGCCGGATTCACATCCAGACCACATCCCCGGCACCATTTTACGAGGACATCCAGTGCGGATTCCATTAGTTCAGACAGTAGTCTGGGATCCTTACCCATAGCCATGACTGCGACGTCATCCGCATACGCAATCGTTCTGCAGCACGTTTTTTCCATGGCCCTGAGGAGGAAATTTATATTTAGGTTCCAAAGTAATGGCGAGAGTACACCTCCTTGCGGTGTGCCCCTGGTAGCCACTTTGGAAATGTTTGCGGCGCCCCAGTTAGATTCAATACGCCGAAAGTGCAAGATGCTACTAACAAATTGGATGATCTCTGGGTCGATCTCCAGTAGCCTCATCGCATTAATAACCGACTCTGGTTTAACATTGTTGAAAGCTCCCTCAATATCCAGGAAAGCAACTAATGCGAATTCCTTGTATTGTAGGGATCTCTCTATGTGACCCACCAATAAGTGAAGCGCAGTTTCGGTGGACTTCCCTTTCGTATAGGCATGTTGAGCCATTGACAAGGAATTATGTCCTAGCTTTGATCTGATATGAATGTCTATAATCCTCTCCAGTGTTTTCAGCAGAAAGGAGGATAGACTAATAGGCCTGAAGTCTTTAACCTTAGTGTGCGATGTTACCCCCCCTTGGGGATGAAGACAATCTTATATGTTGTCCATATAGATGGGACATGTGAGAGACTTAGGCAGGCTCTGAAAATCACCAGGAGCCATGGCATCAGTGTCTCTAGGTTATTTTGCAGATCCGCTGGGATAATCCCATCCGGACCTGGGGATTTAAAGGGATGAAAGCTTTTAACAGCCCATTCCACACGATGACGAGTTATCGGGATAATAGAGTTATTCCGAGCGCCATTAAGAATTACCTCCCTCGGCACATCATCAGTGCAGCCTGGGAAGTGAGTATTCATCAGAACCTCAAGGGTCTCCTGACTATTTGTTGTCCAGGATCCATCTGTCTTCTGTATATACGATGGAATAACTGGTCTTGAGGATAAGATCTTACGTAGCCGACTTGTCTCCGAGGAGTTTTCTACATCACTGCAGAATTCCCTCCATGACCGTCTTTTAGCCTTCCTTATAAGATTCTTGAATCCATTCACTGAGGATTTGTAACTGTTCCATACACCATTACGTTTCGCCTCGTTAAAGAGCTTCCTGCATTCTTTGCGTTTTTCAGCAATTTCCGCATTCCACCAAATGGGCTTAGCCTTGCCTTTCCTGTCGATTCTTTTACAGGACTTTTCTGTTGCCTCGGTTAAGACACTCGTTAGTGATTCCACTGCGGAGTCAAGCATGGACACATTGCCTATGCTATCTTGGCATGGCGGCAGCTTGTCTTCGAGTACACTAGCATAGACAGACCAGTTGGTCTTTCTTCTGTTCGTGTAGGGTTTCACTGAATCAACTCTAAGAGAAAAATTGAAATCAATGTACATGTGGTCAGAGAAGGAACAGTCCTTTGACACATTCCAATCGCTAATCATATCCAAGAACCTATCGCTAATAAGCGTAATATCGAGAACTTCCCTTCTGTTAGTCACAATAAAGGTGGGCTCATTACCCCTATTAACTACTGTTAGTTCATTTTCTACTATAAAGTTTAGAAGTAACTCACCTCGTTGATTGACATCCGAGCTGCCCCAGATGGTATGGTGAGCATTCGTCTGCACATATTATGAGGGGAATGTTGCGCCTATTGGCATACACCATCGCCTTCCTGGTTAGACCGTTTGGAGGATCGTCCACATCGTGAGCCATGTAGCAGCTCATAAACCATACTGTCCGTGTTTTGTTTTCCACCGCGACAGTGCAAGTGTCCTTGTCGCTAAAATCAAAGAGAATAAAAGCTTTGAGGACGTTTTTGACCATAACACAAGCTCTGGTCTTACCTTGTTCAGATGCGTACAAAGTACTATAGCCGTCTAAACTGAGTCCGCAAACCCTATCTTTATACAACAATGGTTCTTGGATGCAAATAAGCTCCTCCGCGCCTGAAGTTAATCGGAGGAGAAGGGCAGCTGTCGCCGCTTTAGAGTGATGAAGGTTAATTTGTGTGACCTTCATCACAGTTCATCACTATGGACGACTGTGACGTTGGCATCCTCTGGGTCGTCGGCCGGGTCCAGAAGGATGTCCTCATCGTCCGCAACCTCCTGCCAAAGAAGTCACCCACGAATCCAGTGATCGACTGGGTGTCCTCGCTGGCCGATGAAGCAGCGGAATCGTCCTCCATAGTTGACATAGCCTTCGTCACCGGAGCTTGAGGCTTCTCCATGTCATCACCTTTGTAGACTCGGAGGAAGATAGTTCCAAAACCATAGAATATCTTCCCCTGTGTCTCCCGAAGTGACGCCAAAGAGTCACTGTTATTTATAACAGTGGCCTTCCTGGTTTCATCAACAGCGTCAGTAACCCGCACTATTTTCCAGTCTTGTGTGGGTAGCTTTGGGTTACTGACCTGTATGATTTCCAGGATCTCCTTGGGGTCGGATGGCTCAGCGGGGATCCTGGCAACAGATCTGGGCCTTTGCGGTACATCGGCCAGAGGTATTGCCTCAATCTTCGCGCCTTGCCATACTTCCCCCAGGGACTCCACGGCTTTTTTGTACAGCAGCGATGACCGCTCATCTGCACACGCAATCAACTTGATGTGCCCTTGATACCAACCGGCATCATCACATTCGGGTGGTGGTCCAGGGTTACCCCTGAAAGCCTTGAGGAACGCCTTGGAGAGTGCGACGACAACCAGTTTCCAGTTTTTGGAAGAGATGGTGCCGTCACTGGCGTTGCGGTCAATGATCGCCCAAATCAGATGGTCCTTTGCCACCTCCTTGTAAGATCTTGTTAACGGCCGTTGAGGCATATTTTTGGGCCTTTTAGTCCCAGGAAGGGTGTCCTCCCCTGATCTTTGCCGTTTAGGCGCTGCTTCAGTTGGCTTCCGTGCAGGATTACCTTCCGTCGCAGTGGGTTGGACCCGTTTTATATCCTCAATATGGGATTTCGCCCACTGAAGAGAGCTTATCTCTTGCTCCGTGAGCTCACCGACCAGTTTTCCACCAAGTCGGCTGACGATTTTAAAGGCGGAGCGCCTAGTGGTGTAGGCCCGTTTGGCGGGATTTATATGCCTTTGGGGTTTTTTGATTGAGGCCGTAGAGGCCGAGGGAGGTGCTGATGGGGGCATCGAATCATTCTTCGGGTGCCCTGTTTGCACAAGATTCGGCACATGGGAAGCTGGTTTGACGGCAGACTGTGTCTTAACCGTTTTACCTGCGCCCGAGGAAGGGATTTTGACGGGGTTTGCTCCCGTCCGGACCTGAGAAGCCTTAGAGGTACTTGGTTTCGAAGAACCTTGTACCAGGCTTGGTTTGCGACCGCCTGAAGGCTTGGTCATGTTTTTATGCGCACTAGTAGCAGACCGACTAGCAGAGCCTGGCGCAACCACTCTGCTAGACGGGGTCTCAGTAGCTAACAACTTACTACAGCCTGAAACCGACGTTGTAGTAGTTGGTTCTCCGGAGATTATGAAGCCCTTTACCGGATACGTAGGGCGTGATTTGTTATCTGACATTTTGGAAGATAGAGGGGTTTGCATTTTATGCCTACTGCCAGGCGAAAGGATTGCTGCCGCTCCACTGGAGACAGACGCAGACCATCAGCCGCTCAATATGAGGACAGACGCTGATGGATTTTCGCGGACCGACAGGCCTCAGAGAGCCAAGGATGACCGTTTCAGGCCAGCGGACTAGGATACTCCATTAGCCGCTCCACCTAGGAGAAACAGACGCTAATAGAGTGGGGAGGGGTAGTTCTTTGTTCGTACTCGATTTAGACCCTTCTGGCATGGGAGGCCCTACCGGTCGTGACTAACATCACTACCGCCAGCATGACTCTAAATGTCGTAGTACTTAAGCCCTCGCATCGCGACAAGATGACTACCCTTTCGCGAGGGCTTAAGGATCAGTAGGAAAGAGTCCGTCGATAACGACGGTGCGATTTCTAAATGCACTGCTCGTACAGTCATACATGTAAAGACGACGCCCCACCGTTTTTCCTTACGGCGGCCAACAACAATGTCTATGGAACCAAAATAGTCGACACCAGTGTAATAGAAAGGCCTAGTAAAGCTGGCAAGTCTCTCTGCTGGGAGGTCTCCCATTGCTGGAACTTCGGGCCTTGCTCTTCGTATTTTGCAGTATTGACAGGTTTTCGCCATAGTACGAACAGCAGCTCGCAAACCAAATATCCAAAAATACTGTCTTATTTCATTGACAATTATTTCATTGTGTTGATGATGATATTTCCGGTGAAAATAATTTATGACTAATTGTGTTGTTACATGTTTTTGAGGTAAAATTATTGGTCGATTTACGTTGATAGGTCCGTTATCTATGACATCGATTCTACCCTTGATTCGTAGCAGTCCAAATGCATCTAAATATGCAGATAGCTTAAATAAACTACTCTTTCTACTGTAGCGTGGTTTGATTATCACTATAACCAACAGTGTGTAGTAGGCATTTGAAGTCTACAGTGCAGCAACATACAAGCTTCTAATTACATTGCCAAATGCCAGACAGAATATTTGTGCAGCGGTCACTTGACACCTTGTGTGTGTATCGTAGGCCGTTGTTAAAGTCACTTGAACAATTCCTTGTGTTTTATAAGAAAGATCTATTATGCACTCGTAGAACCTACACAAACTGTTGAGACGCGCGCCGTATCTTTTCCTTGGGAAACTAAAAGACACTCGAATTATTAATATTAAGAAACCACTCAATCATGAGTTTTAGAAACTGTCTAAAATTTATGATTGCCTGGTAAAATATAAAATAAGCATACTGTAAGAATAGAATTAAGTTTTGAGTGAAGTTCTAGAATGTCACTCATTTAAGTCGTCTAGAACTTCTCATAAGTAGTATATAAGTAGAGTAAGATTTAAAATTAAATTAATTAATAAAGTTACAGCTTAGGAGCTCTTAATTAGCTCTAAGCAAATAAAAGTATTTTCCCAATACCTTTTAATTAAATTCTACATGGCGATCCTGTCAGATCTAGTGTGCAACAAATAAGTTGCACCTAGAAACACAAAAATAGTTTTAAAAAAAATATATATAATTTTTTTTCAGTGCGAAATAAAAGTGCACTAAACCGTACAAATTTAATAATTCCTGACGGATCAGCCTAAAAAGGATCCGTCAGAAGAGAAGGATGTCCGCCTAGCCAAAAGGCCCCACTCCACAAAAAGGATACTGCCTGGCCAAGAGGCAGCCCACAGCAAATATCCTTTACATACTATGGAACAGGGACCAAAACCCCTGACCATAGAAAAGTATAACAGAAGGAAGTCAAATAAACCAACGAAGAATGAACCAAAGATACCTAGAAATTCCTGCAAGCCAAAAAGAAGAGGAGGTTTCCTGCAGAAATTAAAACGAGAACGTGCAGTGCTGCTCCGACTAATAAACAACAATCCACCACCCAGCTGGAGTCACGCCACTACCATGTGGGAACGGATAGCAGATATCGAAAAATTACTGGTAATAATAAAAAAAACAACCTAAATAAATAGTTAGCTTTTAATCGAAATGCATCTTATTGCACTCGAAGGGCCTGTAAGCGTTAACCGCTCGAGGCAAATATATTTTTTTATAAATTTGTTTTAAATAAACATTTTTTTGGTACTAATTATGTCCCTAATAATAAAATTTAAATTTTTGTTTTGTAATGAGCGAACATTTTTTTATGAATAAACAAAAGAAAAACAAAATATAATTATCATTAATTAAATTCTACATAATTATCATTTAATTGAATTAAAAATAATGTTTTATTGTATAAGTGGTTCTTTATAATGGACAGAAAAATTAATTACCTACCTGAATGGGGTAAGAAAGAAATAGAAATTAGTATAGAAGAGCAAATTGAATATTTAGCACGTATTTGGGAAATAATAGGAATGGTAGGAGTCCCTACAGAAGATGACATACTAAATAGAACTAGAATAGAAGAAGAGATAGTTAGACTAATGAGATGGTCCGACCAGATAGAAAAAAAAGAAAGAATAATTAATAATCAAAACACAAAAACTTTTTTTAAAACAATTATCAAGATGGGTAAAGAACAATCAAAAATTGAAAAACCCAACGCAAATGTGGTTACCAATTTAGAAATTGTTGATCATACTTCAGAAATAAATTCATTATGGATACTAATGTTAATATTAGTCATAATATCAGCAGTAAATTTATTACTTAAAATGTACCTATTACATAAAAGATCGCTCAAAAAGCAGTACATTAGTAGGGCAAATGATTTGGATAAAGTCTAATATATTAAATAACAAAAACATATAGGTTGAATTTATGGACTGGCAAAGTATAATTACTAGCTGTAGAAAATTAAAGGCAGAATTTAACAAATCATACAAATGCCTTAATTTAGAAAGATCAATTAAAGAAGAAACATTACAAAAACATTTAAAAATACTTTTACAAAGAACAGAACAAATTAGAGTAATATTAAATGTAAATTTTAACAGACTAACAACAGCACATAAAACAGCTGCTGAAGCATTTTTTCAGGATACTAGGAATAAATTAATATATATTACCGAAAGAAAAGGACTTAAAATTACAATACCATTGACTTTGCACGAACAAATAGAAATAGCACAACTTACCACTGAACCAGCAAACGAAAAACAACCAATCATGGCGCAAACACCTGTAGATTTCTTAAATACAGCTGCAAAGCTCATTCCTGATTTCGATGGAAAATCAGATAATTTGAGATCATTCATTGATTCACTACTCTTAGTAAATTCTATAATAGGTACTAATGAAGCACTAGCAATAAACCTTATAAAAACTAAATTAAAAGGCAATGCCAGAAACTTGATAACTAATGAAAACACAATAATAGAGGTCATAGATAAATTAAAAAATACAGTAAAAGGCGAGTCAGTAGAAGTACTAACCGCAAAACTCATGAATATAAAACAAAACCATAAAACTGCCAATGATTATTGTAATGAAATTGAAATTCTTACAAAATCTTTGGAAAATGCTTACATATCAGATGGATTATCAACTGATATTGCAGGCAAATACTCCACACAAGCTGTTGTTAAAGCACTTACGAAGAACTGCACCATAGATAAGGTAAAACTTATTATGGAGGCAGGACAGTTCAACAACATGAACGATGCAGTAAGTAAATTTGTTAACAGTTGCACCGAAGCAACCGGTCAACAAAATACCATTTTACACTTCGGACAGAAAAGATTCCGCAGTAATTACCGAGGAAATAACAATAGACAATTCCATGGAAGGTACAATAACCAACGAAATAACTTCCATAATAACAACAGCTATAATAACAATAATTTAAATAGCAACAACAATAATAACAATAACATTAATAGAAATCGACCAAGATACAATAATAACGTTACACGTAGAAACCAAAACTACGTTAGAGCAACAGAAACAAATGAGTCGGAAAACCGCGATCTTCCCCTAAGATCAACACAATAGACAATAGAATATACAATCTAAACCTTAACTTATGTTTTTTCATTAATATCCAAATTAACAATACTAACGGCCCAATATCACTACTAATAGACACAGGAGCAGATATTTCATTAATAAAACTAAAACATTTTGAATTAAAACACATTAACACTAACAAAACAACTAACCTTAGTGGAATAGGACAAGGTGAAATCAAATCAATAGGCAGTGTATTCTTTGATCTAAAGTTCAAAAATTTCCTGATACCTCACAATTTTCAAGTGATACACAATGATTTCCCAATACCATGCGATGGAATCATTGGAATGGACTTCATAAAAAAATATAACTGCATTTTAGATTTCAATGATGATTATGATTACTTTGTACTTAGACCATTCAATATACCTCAACCAATAACAATACCAATTACTAACAACAATTCTGATATAATTTTACCCGCAAGATCTGAAGTTATACGTCTAATAAAAATATCTAACTCAGACGAGGATATTCTAATACCTAATCAAGAAATTGAAACAGGAGTTTTTGTACCAAACACATTAGTAAAATCCAATAAAGCATTTATTCGTATCCTAAACACTAATAACCAAATCATTCACATTAAACCCACACAAATAAAAACAGAAAATGCCACTGATTATGATATAATCAAGAATAAAAAATATCATAATAAACATAGAAAATCAGAAATATTAAAAATTTTAAAAGAAAAATTTCCAAATCATTTTAAGGAAACATTAACTAACCTTTGTTCAGAATACAGTGATATTTTCGGTTTGGAAACAGAACCAATAACAACTAACAATTTCTATCAACAAAAGTTAAGGGTAAAAGATACACAACCGATATATATAAAGAATTACCGTATACCACATACTCACAAAGAAGAGATCGACGAACAAGTGAAAAAGTTAATACAAGATAAAATCGTTGAAACATCATACTCAGAATATAACAGTCCAATTCTATTGGTACCGAAAAAATCATTACCGAATTCAGACAAAAAGAGATGGAGACTTGTCATTGACTATAGACAATTAAATAAAAAATTAATAGCAGATAAATTTCCTTTACCGAGGATAGATGATATTCTGGATCAACTAGGCAGAGCAAAATATTTCTCTTGCTTAGATTTGATGTCAGGATTTCACCAAATTGGTTTAGAAAATGACTCTAGAGATTTAACAGCATTCTCAACAAGCAACGGTTCATACAGATTTACTAGATTACCATATGGTTTAAAAATAGCACCTAACTCTTTTCAAAGAATGATGACACTTGCTTTTAGTGGTTTAAAACCAGACCAAGCCTTTTTGTATATGGATGATTTAGTAGTGTTGGGATGTTCAGAAAAACATATGCTTTCAAATTTACAAAATGAGTCGAAGATTATGTCGACAGCACAATTTAAAACTTCACCCAGAAAAATGTTCATTTTTTATGAGAGAAGTAACTTACCTTGGTCATAAATGCACAGATAAAGGAATATTACCCGACGATAGTCAATATACAGTTATAGAAAACTATCCAGTACCAAAAGAAGCGCAAGAAGTTTTGTAGCCTTTTGCAATTACTACCGTAGATTTATTAAAAATTTTTCGGAATATTCCAGACATCTAACAAAATTATCCAAGAAAGGAGTACAGTTCGAATGGACTAAAGATTGTGATCATGCATTTAATTACCTTAAAAAAGCACTAATGACACCAACATTACTTCAGTATCCAGACTTCAGGAAGCAATTTTGCATAACGACAGATGCAAGTAAACAAGCTTGTGGAGCTGTACTTACTCAAGAACATATTGGAAAACAATTGCCTATATCATACGCATCAAAAACTTTTACTAAAGGCGAAAGCAATAAGTCAACAATTGAACAAGAACTAACAGCCATACATTGGGCAATAACCCATTTCAGACCCTATATATATGGAAAACATTTTCTTGTCCGTACTGAATACAGACCACTTTCTTATCTGTTCTCAATGAAAAATCCTAGCTTCAAATTAACAAGAATTAGACTTGATCTAGAAGAATATGATTTTACGGTTGAATACCTTAGGGGAAAAGAAAACTATGTTGCTGACGCTTTATCGCGCATTACAATAAATGACTTAAAAAACATGAATAGCAAAATTTGTTCTATATTAAAAGTCACGACTAGATCGATGACTAATAAACAATTAAAAGAAAATAATAGTAATACATTAAATAAACAGCATAAAATTGATAAAAATAATAAGCCCAGTATATATGTACCTTTAAAGAACACTTACGTCAGAAAATATTATAAACTAAAGATTTCCCCCGGAAGATGTTACATCAAACGAGGAAAATCTGTAGTAACATATATACAAATAAATGATTTGTTTACTAACGAGAACTTTGACTTAGGACAATTTTTCTCTAGGCTCGAAAATGTGGCCGGTAAACTTAAAATATATAAATTACAATTGGCACCCACAGAGAAAATTTTCGAATTTATCTCAATAAATGATTTTAAAAATATGGGCAATAATATATTAAATAAAATTGAAGTAGCGCTACTAAACGAGGTGACCCAAATTGATAATAAGAATGCCAAGGCAATTCTTGAAATTATGCTGAAACATCACGATGATCCAATAGAAGGAGGACATTGTGGAATTTATAGAACAATAGAAAAAATTAAAAGATATTACTATTGGAAAAATATGTCAAAAGACATAGCTAAATTTGTAAAAACATGTCATAAATGCCAAACTGCAAAACGATTAAACATTCAAAGAGTCCAATGACAATTACACCAACACCAGCAAAACCATTTGATACGGTGTATGTAGATACAATAGGACCGTTTCCGAGATCATTAAACGAAAATGAATATGCAGTCACAATAATATGCGACTTAACTAAATATTTAGTAACAATACCAATTAAAGACAAAAGCGCTAAAACAGTTGCGAAGGCAATATTTGAAAATTTTATACTAACCTATGGTCCAATGAAGACGTTCATTTCAGACATGGGTACAGAATACAAAAACATAATAGTAACAGAACTATGCAATCTATTAAAAATTCAAAAACTAACTTCAACAGCATACCATCATCAAACATTAGGAACAATCGAAAGAAGTCATAGAACTTTCAATGAATACGTGCGTTCTTATATTACAGTTGATAAAACGGATTGGGATGAATGGTTGAAATATTTCACTTACTGTTTTAACACAACACCTTCAACAGTACACAATTATTGTCCGTATGAATTAGTTTTTGCTAGACAACCAAGTTCTTTTAATCAGTTTAGCGAAGTAGATAGAATTACTCCACTCTATAATATAGATGACTATGCTAAAGAAGCAAAATTTAGGTTAGAAGTAGCTTATAAGAGAGCACAACAATTATTAGATAAGAGTAAACTTAAACAGAAATTAAATTATGATAGGAATATACTAGACTATAATTTTAGAATAGGAGATTTAGTATTAATTAAAAATGAAATAGGTCATAAATTAGATGCCCAATATAAGGGACCACATAAAATAAAAAATATAGATTTAAGAAATAATGTAACCGTAGTTGATAAGAAAACAAACAAAGAACAAATAGTTCATAAAAATAGACTTAAGTTATATAATATTAAATAATTAAAAACGGTATGCGCGCTACCAAATATATATTATAATTAAACTAAATAATTAATTTTTCATTATACTTCAGTAAGATTTTTTATTTTTTGTAAAAGAATGTCCATAAAACTAACGTTATATGAACATTCTTGTGAAAGGTGGAGGTGTAGCGTGGTTTGATTATCACTATAACCAACAGTGTGTAGTAGGCATTTGAAGTCTGCAGTGCAGCAACATACAAGCTTCTAATTACATTGCCAAATGCCAGACAGAATATTTGTGCAGCGGTCACTTGACACCTTGTGTGTGTATCGTAGGCCGTTGTTAAAGTCACTTGAACAATTCCTTGTGTTTTATAAGAAAGATCTATTATGCACTCGTAGAACCTATACAAACTGTTGAGACGCGCGCCGTATCTTTTCCTTGGGAAACTAAAAGACACTCGAAATAGCTAAACGATCGTATGTCTTTATTATTCCCACAATTATTAATATTAAGAAACCACTCAATCATGAGTTTTAGAAACTGTCTAAAATTTATGATTGCCTGGTAAAATATAAAATAAGCATACTGTAAGAATAGAATTAAGTTCTAGAATGTCACTTATTTAAGTCGTCTAGAACTTCTCATAAGTAGTATATAAGTAGAGTAAGATTTAAAATTAAATTAATTAATAAAGTTACAGCTTAGGAGCTCTTAATTAGCTCTAAGCAAATAAAAGTATTTTCCCAATACCTTTTAATTAAATTCTACACTACTCAAAATGTTATTGTTTGTTAGATGTTTGATTTCCTCATAATAAGCATCTTCTTGGCACATTTTGAATATAAGAAACTCTGCTGCATCTATCACAGCAGCCTCATTGAACGGTTGAAATTATTTACATACCTGTCTGTATTTGAGCATTTTACGCAGAAATTTTAAAATTATCACATGGCACCTGCGAAATTTTTCCCAGCTGCTAAACCGTGTCGGATCGGCTGTAATTAAGGGAAATCTTGCGATTGTTTTCTTTATATCTATGTGACACAAAACTTCGCAAGAACTATCGCGTGTAATGATGCCCGTGGTGGGCCAAGCATCCGTGCCTTGGCTCAAAAACAATGGCCCATTGAACCAGCGACTGTTGCTGCGTAAGTCCGGGACGCTTTTCCACTTAGTAGCGTCATCTGCTACATTTTGTGATGACGGCACCCATCTCCATTCAGAAACGTTTGATTCCTCCAAAATCTCGCCGATTCGAACCGCGACAAATTGTTGAAATTTTCGTGCGTCAGAGTTAATCCGGTACAAAACGTCTTTCGAGTCTGACCAGAATACTCGGCTGTTGATTTTCACCGACGACTCATTGCAACAAAATTTGCAAAGGCGCAATCCAAGTATGGCAGCCCATAAGTTCCATTTTAGGTACCGATATGGGTTTTAGTGGTGCTGCTCGGGTGTTGGAGGCTACGAGCGAACAACTTATTTCATTGTCGTATTCAGCACGCAAATATGCGACTGCGGCATATGCGTCTATACTTGCGTCCACGAACATGTGAAGTTGGACGCTATTTGATTTGCTTACCAGTGGATGACATCTTGGGACACTAACCGTGGATATGTTTTTTAAAACTTGTATCCACTGCCACCATTTTTCTCTTTCGGGTGCGTGTATTTTTTCGTCCCATTTCACTCTCGACCTCCATATTTCTTGCAAGAGAATTTTGCCGTAAATAACAAAGTTGCCTAAGAGACCAAGAGGATCGAAAATACTCATCACTACACGAAGGACTTCACGTTTCGTAGGATGCACAGCCTCGTCGAAAACCTTTGATTTAAGATTTTCGAAAAATGTTAGCCTGTCGTTTGTAGGGTCCCACCACATACCCAGAACCTTTTCAAATTTACACTCTTGATCTATAAAAATCTTTTGCGGAGTTTCGTTGGTTTCGTCTAAGCTGTGTAAGACCTTGTGCGAGTTAGAAAGCCAATTTCGCATTTCAAAGCCACCATCTTTATGAATAGCACGAACAACTCTGGCCAACTCAATCATCTCGTCTTCGGTGTTCACACTTTGCAGCCAGTCATCTACAAATGTATTATTTAAAATAGCTTGCACAGCAGTAGGATACTGTTCTGTAAACCGCTCTGCGTTTTCGTTTTTAACGTAATTTGCCAGAGACGGGGAGCAAGAAGCCCCAAACGTCATCACGGTCATCGCATATACCTCAATCGGTCTGGACGAGTCACCTCCGCGCCATAGAAACTGTTGGAAACGCTGGTCCTCTTTTCTGACACGGATCTGATGGAACATTTCACGAATGTCTCCGCAAATGGCGACTGGTCTTTCCCGAAATCGGAGTAATACACTTACTAACGATTTAAGTAAGTCGGGTCCCTTTAATAATACAGAGTTTAAGGAAATGTTGTTCACAGCGGCGGCCGCATCCCAAACGATACGAGGCTTGCATTTATTTTTGTTTTCTACTGTGAAAATAGGAATATAAAATGAGTCGCCATCGTTGCGAATTTCATTTACTTTTAATTTTCGTACATAGCCATTTCTTTCATAGTCTATCATTTTTTGAATTAGAAATGTCTTTATCGGCTCGTCACGTTGCATTTTTGCATCCAAACAAGCCAGTCGGCGTTTTGACATAGGGAGTGAATCGGGTAAACATATTTTGTCGTGTTTCCACAGCAATCCAGTTTCCCAGCATTTTTCATTATTTAAATATTTAGTGGTGCTTTCCATAATTGCCTTTGCCCGAACATCGTCTTTTGATCGCAGTGGGTTTTGATTCAATGTAACTCCTACTGAATCCAAAGAAAAATAATATTTCAACATTTCATCCAAGCCGTTGTACTTGTCGTTGCATGGGCAAATATGAAGCACCCGCTGCTGCGAAGCCTCGCTCACCTGGTGGCGTCCATGCACACCCCAACCTATTCGGCATCTTGTGGCTATTAGGCCGTCACTAGAATTTTCTCTTATTTCAAGAGGTACACACAACTTTGCGTTATCGAGCCCAATCAAAATTTTTGCTTTTGCTGCGGTATACGGTATAATTGGCAAATTCCTTAAATGCTCATACTTTTCGATTTGGGATTTTGATAGCGTTTGTACCGGCAAGTCTAGTTTAGTAGTTTAGTAGAACTTTGTTTACGATCGGAAATGAACAAGGAAACTGTTTTTGAGTTCTCTTCCTTTTGAGTTATTTCGCCTGTCCATTGTAGACACAATTCAGCAACTGGGCCGTCTAGTCCTAATTGTTCTGCTATTTCGCTTTCTATTAAGGAGCACGACGCACCTTCATCAATCAATGCGTAAGTATTAAGTGTATATCCGTTGCCAAAAAGCGTCACAGGTATATACTTGAAGAGAATTTTCTCTTTCGCGTGAAACAAAATAGCTTGATTGCTATTGTTATTGGTTTGTTGCTTTTGGACTATTGTTCGTTTATGCAACAGCGAATTATGGGCCATTTTACACTCGTCTACGCCACACTGACGTTTCGAGGTACATCTTTTAATATGGTGTTTCTTGAAGCAGCGTAAACACAAATTTTTTTCACTAATGAAATTCCACCTTTCTTTTACACTTAATGCCATAAATTCAGGACACTCAAAGAGGCGATGATTGTTGTGACATTTTAAACAGGAAGATGGCTGAGGACTTGATTTATTTTCATCAATGATGTCATGCACCAAAATGCGCTCTTTTTTTAAATTTTTTGTTTCTGCATACGGCGAAAATGTTGTGACGTGAGATGCACATGTTGCCAAATTAAACAGCCAGGTATCAAAACACACAATGTCAGTAGTATAGGATTGTATGTCCTGCAACCATTAAAATTCTCAAATTTCGGTAATTAAAATTTAAAATTTTAAAATTTTAATTGCTAATTGGGTGTTAATTGTTTTGTCGGCGATCTTTGATGTGTGTGTGTGTGATTTTCCCACGGTTTAATAGGGGGGTTCACTGCTTTGATGTTTTTTTTTTTTTTTTTTTTTGTTTTTGTGTGGGCGTGAGAATTTCTGTCTGTCCGTAAGAATTTCTGTCTGTCCGTAAGAATTTCTGTCTGTCCGTGAGAATTTCGGGTTATGAGAATTGGTGTTCGTAGGAATTTAAGTTTTCCGTGGGTCGAAGGGGTGTTGTAGTATGCAAGATGATTTTGTATGTCTGTATGTCTGTGAGAATTTCTGTCTGTCCGTAAGAATTTCTGTCTGTCCGTGAGAATTTCTGTCTGTCTGTAAGAATTTCTGTCTGTCCGTGAGAATTTCTGGTTGTGAGAATTTGTGTCCGTAGGAATTTAAGTTTTCTGTGGGTTGAAGGGGTGTTGTAGTGTGCAAGATGATTTTGTATGTCTGTCCGTGTATATTGATGTCTGTCCGTTGACTTTATGGGTAATTAAATTTGAAAATTTCAATTGTCGAAATTGTTTTAATTGTTTTGTCGGCGAGCTTTGATGTTTGTGTGTGTGATTTTCTCACGCTTTCACGAAATTAGTATTTATATTTAGAAATATATATTTATAAATAAATCGTTTCTCATGTCAACATATGTATGTGCAATTCTCGGATTGTTTTGTTGGAGGACAATTTCTATCTGAATCTGAATGCCCCTAATTTTTGTGTGTTTTCTTTTCTTTATGCGCCAGTGAGATTTTTTATTTTTTATTTTAGCTGGTGTGTTTATTTAGGACCAACGTTTGCTGTGTACGTATTGATTGGTACTCAATGCTCATGAGCTTATTTTATGATCGACAATTTTTATGACATTTGTTTACTTTATTAAAGTCCAGCATATATTTCATCTGTGTTAAAGTCTAGTTTGTTTGTGCTCTTGTTTAAAGTGGCGGTTGGAATGTATGTATGTCCGTCAGTCTGTGTGACGATTTGTTGACGACCGACTATTTTTTGGCATTTGTTTACTTTATTAAAGTTCAGCATATATTTCATCTGTGTTAAAGTCTAGTTTGTTTGTGCTGTTGTATTTAGCGGCGGTTGGGATGTATGTAGTGTGTGTGTTTTTTGTTTATAATACTGGACGATGAGATTTTCTTATTTTGTCCAGCTTATATTTTTTTCTGTGTTAAAGTGTGTTTGTTTACATTTTATGTGTGGGGTTCTTTTTAAAATGTTTTCTTTTATTTATCTAAGCATGCCCGTCTTTTTGACTGAGCGTCTTTTCTAACGTCGGTCGGTCACTTGGTGGACTGTTTGTATAGTTTCAGTGTGTGGATATGTAAGTTCTAATAAATATTTGAGTACGCAATCGCATGGGTGTAAAATTTGATATGTGTACATATATATACCTATCTGCAAATTTATTTGATGTATGCATGTACATACAAATAAGTGTTTGCTCTTTGTTTGTATTAATTTTTTGATCAGTGGGAATTTTTTTTATTTTGTGTCAAATTTTCGCTTGCGCGTTTAAATGCCCCGTTGTGTGTAGCTGTGAAATATTTAGTTATGTGAAATAAAAAAACATTTGTTTTAATTTTTATATGCATTTATTTTTATTAAATAAATCTATGTCATTAAAAATTTTTTAGAAGAGGTTAGAAGCAGTCTCAACGGCTTCAGCTGCTTCATCCAAAATTGCATCGTCCGAATTTTCATATAATGCTAGAAACATTGGTACATCGATGGATGGAAGTATTTGCAACTCAAGTATTTCAATGGTTGCTGGTGTTGTAATTGGTGACACTATTACTTCTTGAGTATTTACTTTGAGAAATAGCTCCTCATCACCTTCTAAAAGGTCTTCCATCTGTTTTTTTAAGAAGGCCTTCTCATATCCTTTCCGATAGTGACGCGTCAGTCTCCTGTACAACGGTGTTTTCTTCGCGAAACTCATTTTTTAAATGAATATGATAATATTAGAATTTAAGAATTTGATTTTTTGAAAAGGTTTTTTGCTACAAAATTTTTGCATCGTAGTCATTTCATTTACCACAAAGTCGTACACGACATAGTAATATCTTTGACTTCAAAATTTTTGCAACGTAGACATTTCTTTTACTACAAAATTTTTTGCAACGTAGACATTTCTTTTACTACAAAATTCTAAGCATAGTACGATTTTTTTTGTGACATTTTATAATGTATGCATGCTTAAGCATGCTACTGCTTAACGAATTTTTTTGGCGACTAATATTTTGTAAAGTATGCGTGCTTAAGCATGCTAATGCTTGCTCTAAATATATATTTTTTTTTCAGTTAATCTGATATACATACAAAGAAATGTTTGTTCATATACATTTTTTTGTTTTTGCAACGTAAGCATATCTTTTGCTACATAGATATTTCTTTTGCTAAATTTTTTTTTTTTTGCAACGTAAGCATATCTTTTGCTGCACAGATATTTCTTTTGCTACATTTTTTTTGCTACATAGACATTTAGTTTGCTACAAATTGTCGCTTTGCCTCTGGACACTACTTTATTGAAATGATATGTACCACACCATACTAACAGTATTTATATATAAATCATCAACTTTTCTAAGCCAGTACAATTCTGTATCTAAAAGTATCAAGTATCAAGTAATTCCTTTCTAGTTGGTTAAAAATAAATCCACTGCGTTTGCTACAAGTTTAAAATAAATTTACAGATATATTTTGTTGTGTCAGAATATACATACATATAGAATTATTTAAAACGGTTTTTAGTTGTGTTCTAAAAAAGTGAAGTGACTATTTTTTTTGTGCTAAAACAAATAATTAAATAAAAATAAATAATTTGTGTCCTTTGATTAAAAAAAATAAAATAAATATACGTCGCCTTATTTCAAATACCTATATAATTAAACAAAAATGAATTCGTCCGTTTTACGCTGTTATGTCTGTAATAAGGAATACAAGTATAAGAAGTCCTATTTGGAGCATTGCAAAAGTCATGCCCAACCACAGCAGGAGCAAATGCCGGCGCAATATTTTATACAACCTCAAATACCTTCCTACAATTCTGTGACTTGGAACAATCTACAACATCAATATCCAGTGCCCATTCAAGAACTTCCAGCTACTTCATATTATCCCACGGTTTCGACCAATCAGTTCTCAGTACCCATGCAATTTGCACATTATCCCTTACAATATACGGTACCAATGCAGTGACAGCAATATAATATTCCAAACTATTACCCTACAGTTTATAATAATCAAGTTGCCTTGACGATGGGGAATCCTAGACAACAACAAGAGGATAATTATGAATATAGTGATATGGATATAAGTCAAATAACTCCACATGATGATATTTCCAATCCTTCCGGTGGTCAAATAAATCCTTTTTTGAATGAACAACAGACAGAAGCTTCTGCTAAAGAGAATGAACCGGAATATTATCAAATAAATTGTGCTTTTAAGAATAATATTGTGACGTACGGAGTTCCAAACAAAAAAGATAATATTTTATTTGAAGATTTTGTTGCTGAAAATAAATGTATTTTCAAGGAAAGACTTGAAAGTAGTTTAATTAAACACCAAATTATAAAATTTTGTCTCACTCTTATTGGAGAGTATATAAAAATTGTTGGCGAAGAAATGGAATTGTGTACTATTTCACATAGAGCGAAAATGGATCTGCTATGCTTTGGAGATAATGTTAATGAGATGATTTTAAAACAATTGCAAGAAATTCATGATAAAATGTCGGAGTTCCAAGAGAGAGATTCTGGTTGGACTTTAATTAGAATTGTTCGTATTGAAATTAACATAAATAAATCTTCATTAGTAAGAGGGTCCCATTGGATTAGCTCACCGTATAAACTTTATCGAAAGCATGCCTGTATCAACATTGAAAACACTGATAATTATTGTTTTAAATGGGCTTTAATTGCAGCATTAGATACCTCAAAAATAAATAAGCAACGTTGTAGCTCATATAATATAGAAGACATTAGTGCTGACATTATTTATTTACAAAATGGAATTTCGATGGATTTTTCAAATTTAAGGTTTCCTTTAGCTTTAAAAAATATTAATGTATTTGAGGACAGGAATGTTGATATTAGTGTGAATGTGTTTGGGTACGACAATGAGACTGATGAAATAGTTGGACCATTCTACATTACAAAAATGGAGAAATCTAAGCATGTCAACTTATTGCTTTTAGAAAATGATGAGGGTCATCATTATATCTTTATAAAAAATATATCAAAGTAAGTAAATTAATACTGATAAAAAACCTATAAACAAAAATTCAAATATTAGTAATATATATATATATATCTATATAAATTTATAATATGTATAAATTTATTTCTTTTACAGACTTTTGAAAGCTCAGACAACGCTGCACTGCGGTAAACTTTTGTTTTGCAACACCTGTCTGCAATACACACACAGCGAAAGAAGTATGGAACATCATAAAGCGGAATGTGGAAAAATTGTTGCAGAGTTGCCATCTGCTGAAAATTCGATTTTAAAATTTAAGGACCATCAGCGGCAGATGGATGTGCCATTTGCTGTATATGCAGATTTTGAATGTATCCTTGAGAACGTTCAATTAAATGTAAGTCATAAAAGTAAATTTATTAAGAAGCACATTCCCTGTGCTTTTAGTTATTATGTTAAATGTATAAGTAATGATAAGTTAGATAAATTTAGAATTTATACGGGTAAAGATGCAGCTGAAAAATTTGTTCAATGTATAATTGAAGATTGTGAGGATATCTATAATGAGTATTTAATAAATAAGACACAAATGAATAGTTTATCCTCTTTAGAGGTATATAATTTTTACAACGCAGTCAATTGTCACATATGTGGAAATTTTCTAGGTAGTGATCGCGTAAGAGATCATTGCCATATAATTGGTAAATTTAGAAGCGCAGCTCACAATATTTGTAACTTAAAATTCCAAATTCCAAAATTCATTCCAATTTATTTCCATAATTATTCATCTTATGACTCACATCTTTTTGTGAAAGAATTGGGTAAAAAATCTGACAAAATAAAAGTCCTTCCGCTAAACAAAGAACTTTATATTTCTCTAGCCAGAGTTACAAAAATGACTGATAATTTCAATCTTGAACTTAGATTTTTAGACACAATAAGTTTTATGCCCGACAGTTTAGAATCGTTAGCCAATAATCTTACTGATAACGATTTCTATACAATTAAATCCCAATTTAAAACAAAAACAGAGTTTGATCTTGTAAGAAGGAAGGGTGTTTTCCCTTACGACTATCTTGATTCGTTTGAAAAATTTAATGATGGTCAGCTTCCATCAAGGGAAGACTTCTTCAATAAACTTAATAATAAGGAATGCTCGACTGAAGACTATGAGCATGAAATAAAGATCTGGCATACCTTTAATTGCAAAACTCTGCGAGATTATATGGAGCTATATTTAAAAACAGACGTACTTCTACTTACAGATATTTTTGAGAATTTTAGAAAAGTTTGTAAAGGTATCTACAACTTAGATCCGTGTCAGTATTATACTGCTCCAGGACTATCATGGGATGCTATGTTGAAGTATACTAATATTGAATTAGAATTGCTGACCGACATAGATATGTACAATTTCTTTAAAAAAGGTATACGTGGTGGAATTGTACAATGTTCTAAAAGGTATTCAAAAGCAAACAATAAATATTTAGATGACTACGATAAAGATAAGGTCTCAGAATTTCTGATATATCTAGATGCAAATAACCTTTACGGATGGGCGATGTCTGAGCTTCTTCCTTATGGGGGATTCATATGGCTGTCAAGTGAAGAGCTAAATCTGGATCCAAAAATCATAGATAATAATTCGAACGATGGTTATGTATATGAAGTTACCTTAGAATATCCTTATAATTTACATGATTCACACAATGACCTTCCTTTTTGCGCTGAAAATAAAAAAACTTTACAATCAAAGCATAACAAATTAATTGCTGATTTTTCTCCAAAAGAATCATATATTATACATTATAGAGTTCTTAAGCAATGTTTAGAATATGGCTTGGTTCTAAAGAAAACACATCGAATTCTCACTTTTAAACAATCTCCATGGTTAAAAAGCTATATAGATTTAAACACCAAACATAGAGCAAGTGCAAAAAATGTTTTTGAGAAAAATTTCTTTAAATTGCTCAATAACGCGGTATATGGAAAAACTATGGAGAATGTAGACAAGAGAAAAGATGTAAGAATAGTGACGAACTGGAACAGAACAAATCGAAATCATTTGGGTGCTCAGGATTGGATATCTAAATCCAATTTTCACAGTTTGTCTATATTTTCAGAAGATATGGTGGCAATTGAAAGGAATAGAGTCAAGGCATATTATAATAAACCCATATACTTAGGATTTTGTGTGCTGGAGCTTTCCAAATGGAAAATGTATAATTTTCATTATGGATACATGCAGCCAAAGTTCAAGTCAAAGTTATCACTAAATTACATGGATACTGACTCGTTTATATATACAATACAAACTGATGACTTCTATGCCGACATAAAAACTGACATACAACAAGAATTTGACACTTCTGATTACCCTAAGGAAAACGTATATGATATTCCTCTTTTAAACAAAAAGGTGTTGGGTATGATGAAAGATGAGAATTGTGGAAAAGTAATGAAAGAATTTGTGGGGCTGCGATCTAAAATGTATTCCTTAAGTGTGCAATATGAAAATGATGTAAAAAAATCAAAGGGGGTAAAGAAATGTGTTCTTGATAAGTATAGTTTAGCTTCCTATAAAAATTGTTTATTTGATAAGTCTATTGTATATGATGATATGTTAACATTTAAGTCAAAAGTACATCAAATTTATACTAACCATCTAAATAAAGTGGTATTAAGTAGTGAAGATGATAAACGAAAAACAAAAAGTGATAACATAAATACATACGCATGGTATCATTTTCGAATCGAGGAAACTAATCCTGATTATGAACTAGATATGCTATTAATGGAAATTGATAAACTTCAAGAAGAAGAATCTAATTGATATGAATGTTACTTATTTTATATTTAAGAGATAATGGCCGACTATTAAGAAAAGTTGGTTTGTAATAAATTAATAATTATAATGAAAAAACGTACACAATTTTGTTTTATTTTTGACTAATTTATCAGCTATTGTTAAACATGAACCAACAAAGTTTGCTTTGCCCATAGTTTTTGTTTTGTTTCTCTTTTGGCTGTACTTAGCTGGATAAAAAAAAAATCTTGTCAAGTTTTTTGCTTATTTACATATGTCTGTATATTAATTTTTTTATTTATTTCAATTCAATTAAAATATAATTTATAATAGAATTCTATTATATTTAAAACAACTTTTTTTCTCAAATGAAAAATTATGCATCGGCACGTGGCAGGCCCCTCCTCACATTCTGGATCATACCAGGGACAGCTTCTAAAGTGGGTTTCTTCATCCCCATCCTCCCCATCGACTACTCCATAGTCCGTATTCTCGTCCAGCATGGACATGAAGCATTGTATTGCATTTTTAAGCATTAAATTTTCACATTTTAGTAAAAAATTTTGTATAATATTTCTGATTTCACTCATTTTGTTCAAGTACTTTTTTGTTACTAACAATTGTCTGGAAATTCCTAAGCCTTATGTAGTTCATCGCTCCAGTTTTTTAATACTATATACACACATACATATATCGTAATACATATTTATTTATGTAGGAGTAAAGGATTGCTCTACTCATTCTTTTTGGTGGGAGAGCGATGAGCATATATGTACATTATTTCACTAATTTTCAGTTAGGCTTCTTGCAATCATCATCGCTACTTTCAAGATCACTTTTCATCAAAGATTCACTGTGAAACGATCTCTAAAAATGGACTCCGCAAAAAAATTAATTAATAAATTTAATTCCTACAACACTAAAAGCTTAACTCATATTAAGGACCTGGATATTTTAGTTAAATATCTTATTATAACTGCAAAACGGGTGACAACTAAGTATGGGACAACCATTCAAGTGGAGCTTGAAAATAACATCATGTTTTTGCCTAATCGATACAACGCTCTAACAGATGAAGAAATAAAGGATCTCTCGAGTGGAACTTATCGACTACACAGAGAAGGAGAACGGGGTCTGATTTTGTCAATGGACATAGAAGAGTTTTTGTCATCAAATGCCCAGTACCCACTTTGGCAGTAAAACAAAAAAAAATAATATATATATTTTTTTAAATTATGTAAATAAATAAAAAAAGGCGTTATAGAGTTTTATAAAATATATGTGGTTGTGTTTTTTTATCTTTTCAGTTATATCATAAAGAAATTTAAGACATAAGTGGCCACAGTTAAATGTATTAAAATTCTGATATTGATTATAGTTGTATTTTATATTTGTGCCCAGATATTTGAGTACTTCCGAAGGAGGTTGTAAGTTTCCAAAACTGTCGAAATATTCTTTCTCATTAATGTTTTTATAATATGCTACCCAATGTGTACCAGGTCCTGTTGATGTATCTAAATTGATTATTCCACATTCTATTTTCTTTGGTCGTTTTAGTAGTGAGTCTAACATGAAAACTCCTCTAAAATATGGAATTTTGATTGAAAAATTCTTCAAGTCGACTTCTGATAGTGGTCTATTAGGTAGCATTTCTAAGAGTTTTTTGTCTGCTCTTTATAAACTAAACCATAACCCTTTTTATATGGTTTTAGATAAAGTCCTTTCCCAACAGCTATCGATTCCATTGCTTTATTATGTCTGGCTGCTTCATCAAGTTGATTTTTTGCATTCTTTGTTGCATTTACAGCCTTAGCTATAGCAGCACCTCCAGTGGCTAGACTTCCAATTGCACCCAGAGCAGTTAAAATCGGTATTAGGGGTAAAAAACCACCAATTTTCGGAACATTTATTATGCGTGGTATTATAGCTTGGGATTTTCTTCCTTTTAATGATTTGTTAATATTTTTGCGAGCGATTCTAATGGCAGAGTTAATGTCAAGAGGTTTTTCCTTTTTTAATATTTTTGTTGCAGCTCTAATTGTCGTACTGAACGGTTTTTTCCCATCTAATTTGGTTTTTTTAACATTTTTCTTCTTCCTCACACCCATACCAAATTTTGTTTTAGCTTTCATTGCGTTAGTAATTATGTATGCAAATGATTTTTCTGCAAGACTGCTATCGTTTGACAAAACTCGTTTCCAAGCTTTATTTTCAAGAATTTTATCAGCTTGATGTCTAATATTTAAATCCTTATTTTTCGAATAAGCTATGTCGTGACTTTTGCATGCAGAGTCCAATAAATTAATTCCTTGATCACCTCGATCTAAACGTTTTTGTAGTTGTATTCCAGGTCCACAGTACTGATATCCAGGAAGATGAAGTTCAACAGGTAGAGAGTTTATTAAGCTATTCAATAAACCTGCTCCAACGAAGGTTTTTTTATGACTAAAGGGCTTGTTATAATGTACAACCATCTTATTTTTAATTTATTTTCTATAATAAAAGGTAACAACGATGTATTGCATTTAGTTATAAAAATGCAGTTAGTAAAACAACACAAAAATATTTTGATTCGTAATACTGATGATTCTTCGAACATCAGATCAAAAATAAAACATAGTTCCCTCTTACCAAACTCTATTCGTGCTCTAATAGTTGGACCATCGAATTGTGGAAAGACTAATGTTATGATTAGCTTGGTAGAGAGTCCTAATGGACTCAAGTTTGAAAACATCTATTTATACTCAAAATCCCTATATCAACCGAAATATGAGTACTTGAAGAGATTAATTTCGCCAATTAAAGGAATGGGTTATCATACATTTTCCGATAATGAAGCGGTTATTCCCCCTAAGGAAGCTAAAACTAATTCAATTATGATATTTGACGATGTTGCATGTGAGAAGCAAAATAATATACGGGCTTATTTTTGTATGGGACGACATAGAGATGTTGATTCATTCTACTTGTGTCAAACTTATACCAGAATTCCCAAGCATTTAATAAGAGACAATGTAAATGTAATTATAATGTTTAAACAAGATGAGACGAATATGAAGCACGTTTATAGGGATCATGTTGCCAGCGACATGAATTTTGAAAAGTTTCAGCAAATTTGTAGAGAATGTTGGAAAGAAAAATATGGATTTTTGATGATAAGCAAAGATAATGAATTAAACAATGGTCGCTATAGAAAATTATTCGACTATTTCACAACGATATAAATTAGTCTACATAAAAGAAAAAAACTTTAGTATATAATCTGACTTTAAACATAATACATCTACATATATCTTTAAATATTTAACATACTTAATCTGAACTGATAAACCGATCTGAACCTAATAATCAGATCTGATACCTGATAAGCTGATCTGATACCTAATAATCTGATCTGATATCATAATCTGATACCTGATAAGCTGATCTGATACATAATAATCTGATCTGATATCATAATCTGATACCTGATAAGCTGATCTGATAACCTGATCTGATAGCTGGTAAGCTGATCTGGTACCTAATAATCTGATCTAATCTTATAGCTGAAAAATGGAATCAAAAATTTTAAAAGAGTTGGTGGCGACTAGAAATGTCTTGAAGAAAAAGCTTCGTAGTATAAAAACCGGTGAAATAGACACACATGAACAACTAAGAGATACATTTAAACCTATAACAGACCCTTTAAAAGAATTTATATATAAGACTAAGAATACCAATAGAATTATCAAAAAAGAAAAGAATGAGATGAAAACAGAAATTGAACATAATAACAGTTCTCATCCAAAGAAACTTGTAGAAGATACAACATTTGACACCAGCAACTCACTTAGTGATCCTAATGGTGATAATAATAGTGATAGTAATGATGATGACAATTTTTACTCCCAAAATTCAAATATTGAAGAGAGTTATACTGACTTATCAGTCTTGGAAGGAAGAAATGAATTAGATACTAACTATGGTCCACATAAAGATTTATTTAATGAATGGAAATTCGGTAATAGTAGTCTCAAACTAAATGAAGACAAAATACATGTTGGGGGTCAAATATGGGCTCTAACACCTGGTCTATTTTCTCTAATGTTTCACAAAATACCAAAAAACTATGATAAATATGAACTGGAACTCTACATAAAAATTTTAATTAGTACAAATGCGTACAGAAGAGACTATAAACCTGATGGTCAAATCAAAGGAACGAAAGCATATAAATATAAGCATATTATTAAAAAAATGTTTAAAGAAAAAAACCAAAAGAAATTATCAAAATCAACACCAAATAAGCCAATACCTAATTATAAAGGTGATGGATTGATGCAGTTTAACCCCCATAAACCAAACTATATATACTGGGACGATCCCAATGAGTTGGTAGATCGCCTTCGACTACTGCTAGCATCACAAGCTGCAGGTCATACTAATCATAATAACGAGATTGTATCAATTATTGAAGAATTACGCGAAGATAATATAATAGAATAAATTAGATGAATGAAGTATGTGTGTTGATAAGTTTGGACATTATTTAAACGATACAAGTGGTATAATTTCAATGAAAAATGCTCCTAAATTGTTGGGGTTCTTTATGGATACGAACAACAACATTGATGTCCAAAACAAAAGAATCAAAAATGTTGCAAAGGCTGTGGAGGAAAATGATGTTATCAATAAATTGTTTCTGCAAACTCAAATCGAAGAAATGGAATACAAGCTATTAAAATACTTTAAGGGAGAAAAAATTATTAAATACAGCATACAGTCATTTGAAGATGTATAAAATCTCGAAATTTAATGTTGGAGATCATGTGCGCATAAGCAAATACAAACATACATTTGAAAAAGGTTATACTCCAAATTGGACAACAGAAATTTTCACTATTAAAACAATTCAAAATACATATCCTGCAACATACATATTAGAGGATTATCGTGGTAATCTCATTCAAGGTGGATTTTACGATGAAGAACTCTCAAAAACTAGATTTCCAAATACATATCTAGTTGAAAAGATTATTAAAACTAAAGGAGATAAAGCGTATGTTAAGTGGTTAGGATTTACTAATGAACACAATTCTTGGATAAGTAAAGATGAAATATTATAGTTGAAACAAAATATTTAGAATTATTGTATTAAGAATTATTGCATTTAGTATTAAAAATTATAATGTAAATTCAAAACAAAAAAGATTAAATTAAAATAAAAATGCTTTTTATAAACCATATCGTGTGTTAAACTTTATTCATTTACAATCAAGCAGGCATAATGTCAATAACACTTACTCTGAGCTCCAACTCATCAGAGTTATCTGCTAAATACTTCCCTCCTATTGAGTTAAATGAGACATATGAATGTGCTCTAACTGATTTTCATTCGTAAAATAGCATTCCAAATGTTGATGTCTATAACAATTTGTTTCATATAGGTGAAAATGTGATTGAAAACCAATTGGATCTTATGAATTGAATGACATAGTTAATTATATAGAGGAAGAATACAAACGATATAGTAGAGAAAATAAAATTTATATAGAAGCCAATAATAACACAATGCAGGTTAAAGTTAATAGCTCTACGGATCCAATATATTTTAATAAGGAAAATACAATTGGAAAACTCTTAGGATTCAACGATAAAATCCTAACTCCAAACGAAGATCATTATTCAGATCTTCCAGTTAATATTTTCAAGGTGAATCTATTACGAATTGAAAGTAGTATCACTGTTAATACATATATGAACAATTCCAAATCGCATACACTACACGAGTTTCCGATTAATGTGCCTCCAGGCTATAAAATAGCTAAAATTCCTAGAAACCTCATTTATTTACCTGTGAACTCCAGAGAGGTAGGTTCACTAACGCTACGAGTAGTTGATCAGTACGACGATTTAATTAATTTTCGAGGAGAGGAAATAACAATAAGAATTCATTTAAGACCAACTAAATAATGTTGATATACAACTCAAGTATATCGAAAAATATAACAACAGCAACAACATACAACCCTAAACCATTATTACAACCTAAACCACAATTAAAAAGATCAGTTCATGAAAAAACGTTGACAACAACAAATAAAAATTTTCTAAAGTCTCTTAATTTTAAACTGAAGACAAAATGAGTTCAATAATAAATGTATTGGATAAGCCATTATCTGATGAAAATATAATCAAAAAGGACTATCATACATACGTGCCATACCTACAATCTTACAACAATAATGATGAAATACGCATTTCAATACAAAATCAAGATTTGTATGTTTTACCTAGTGAAAGTTATATATATGTGGAAGGATCTGTTGTAGATGAGAAAACCTCCAAATCTACAGAAAATTTTAAATTAAAAAACAACTTTGTCGCATATCTCTTTGATGAAATTCGTTATGAACTTAACGGTATTGAGATTGATCATACAAGATATTTAGGAGCCACAAGCACTATCAAAAATTTAGTTTCCTTAACACCGGCGGAAAGCAATGGGATGCAGAATGCTGGATGGAATAAAATTGACGATGTGAAACTTGTAAATGGATATTTCAATTTCTATGTACCATTAAAAATGTTTTTAGGATACGCTGAAGACTACAATAAAATTATCCTAAATAGTAAACATGAATTGATACTCTTACGTAATAAGAACGATGAAGATCTAGTACACTCTAGTGTTTCTACTGAAAAAGCAAAACTTACAATTTCACTCATCTCATGGAGAATTCCACATGTACAATTATCTGATCTTAGCAAATTGAATATGATTAAAGTTATTAATAGTAGTGCTTCTATACCGATGGCATTTCGTAGTTGGGATTGTCATATTAATCCTCAACTAAATACAGGAACTAGCCATATATGGAACGTTAAACTGGCTGCAAATAGAGAACGACCTCGTTTTGTATTGGTTGCTTTTCAACGCGATAATAAATTTGTTCATTGTGACCTCAGTAATTTAAAAGTACATTTAAATTCAGTATCATACCCATATGATGATCTAAATATAAAATTTAAGAATGAGCGCTATGCAATTATCTACGATATGTATCTAAGATTTCAACAGAGCTACTACATGAGAGAACCTCAACCGCTTCTAACTGCTCAAGAGTTTAAAAATAATGCACCGATTATTGTAGTAGATGTAACCCATCAAAACGAATCACTCAACAGCAGACCAATTGATATAAAAATTGAATTTGAAACAGCAACAAATATTCCATCAAAGACATCAGCTTACTGTATTCTTATTCATGATCGCATAATTGAATATATTCCAATAAATGGACAAGTTCGAAAAATCTTATAAATTTAATAATATGGATGACAATATTGTTTTCATAGACTTGCAAGGTTTCAAAAGTAATTCGAATGATTTCATCCCAAAAGAAGCAGCAGTTGTTTTCAACAATAATGATTACATTAATTTCATCATAAAACCTCCATACGATTTCCAATGTTTGTCAGAAAAAAAGCAGAGAGAAGCAAATTGGTTAACAAAAAACTATCATCACCTATACTGGGACGATGGATCAGTATCAATTAAAAGTGTTTACACATTTTTAAAAGCTAATGTACATTATTCTAAAATATATGTTAAAGGAGAAGAAAAGAGACAATGGCTAGAAAAAATACTTCGAAAAAGAGTTTTTAACATAGAGGACTTTGGCTGCATCAACTTTAAGCAAATGGAAATTAAATATCCCGAGTGATTCTATTGTAATTATCACACATTTGGTGTTTGCGCATTAAGAAATGCTCTTTTAATAACAAAAGAAAAATCTTGTTTAAAATAATGTTTTGCTTTTTTTTATTATTTTTATACATATATATGTATGTATGTTTTATTATAAATTCTCAAACTTTTTTATCAGTTTTAAAATTTATTTAATAAAAATGAATGCATATTAAAAATTTACCAAATGTTTTTTTATTTCAAATATCTACGGCAAAATTAAAAAACTAATGATGACACACAAACCGTCACACAGACTGACGGACATACATACATCCCAACCGCCGCTAAATACAACAGCACAAACAAACTAGACTTTAACACAGATGAAATATATGCTGAACTTTAATAAAGTAAACAAATGCCAAAAAATAGTCGGTCGTCAACAAATCGTCACACAGACTGACGGACATACATACATTCCAACCGCCACTTTAAACAAGAGCACAAACAAACTAGACTTTAACACAGATGAAATATATGCTGGACTTTAATAAAGTAAACAAATGTCATAAAAATTGTCGATCATAAAATAAGCTCATGAGCATTGAGTACCAATCAATACGTACGTTGGTCCTAAATAAAGACACCAGCTAAAATAAAAAATAAAAAATCTCACTGGCGCATAAAGAAAAGAAAACACACAAAAATTAGGGGTATTCAGATTTAGATAGAAATTGTCCTCCAACAAAACAATCCGAGAATTGCACATACATATGTTGACATGAGAAACGATTTATTTATAAATATATATTTCTAAATATAACTACTAATTTCGTGAAAGCGTGAGAAAATCACACACACAAACATCAAAGCTCGCCGACAAAACAATTAAAACAATTTCGACAATTGAAATTTTTAAATTTAATTACCCATAAAGTCAACGGACAGACATCAATACACACGGACAGACATACAAAATCATCTTGCACGCTACAACACCCCTTCAACCCACAGAAAACTTAAATTCCTACGGACACAAATTCTCACAACCAGAAATTCTCACGGACAGACAGAAATTCTTACAGACAGACAGAAATTCTTACGGACAGACAGACATACAAAATCATCTTGCATACTACAACACCCCTTCGACCACCGGAAAACTTAAATTCCTACGAACACCAATTCTCATAACCCGAAATTCTCACGGACAGACAGAAATTCTTACGGACAGACGGAAATTCTCACGGACAGGCAGAAATTCTTACGGACAGACGGAAATTCTCACGGACAGGCAGAAATTCTTACGGACAGACAGAAATTCTTACGGACAGACAGAAATTCTCACGCCCACACAAAAACAAAAAAAAAAAAAAACATCAAAGCAGTGAACCCCCGTGGGAAAATCACACACACACACATCAAAGATCGCCGACAAAACAATTAACACCCAATTAGCAATTAAAATTTTAATTACCGAAATTTGAGAATTTTAATGGTTGCAGGACATACAATCCTATACTACTAATGTCTACTCCTTGTAAAGTGACTCGATACCTACCCCAATCAAGTTTCAAATCGGCTGGCAATTTTTCAAGCAACTCATTGAGTAACATCGGATCGTTCAAATAATCGGAGATACCCATTGCTTGCATTGTAGTCCTGTAGTTTTGTACAGCAAGTGCAAAATTTATCAAAGTGTCAAGCCTCTCTTTTCTTACAATAGGCTCGTTTTTTAGGTTCTTCTGCAGAGCCTGATGTATGATTTCAGGCCGACCATAGAGCATTCGTAGTGTCTCAATAGCAAGGTTTACAGTGCTACGCATCATCAATTTTCCTCTTACCGCCTCTAATGCAGCGCCTTTTAAACACTTTTGTAGTCTTATTAAGTTTTCTTGTTCATTAAACCCGCATCTTTCTGTTGACTGCATATAATTTGTTATGAAAATAGGCCAGTCTTCTGGTTTCCCTGAAAAGATTGGTAAATCCTTGCTAATAGCGTGACGGGCTGCTATATGCGAAGTAGACAACGTTATATCGGCTGAAGTATTATTTAAATTTGGACAATGTGCCGTTGTTGGCCTTTGTGTACCGAATGAATGGTAAGGAGTATTAATTTGCGATGTAAAGTTAGAAACGTTTGGAATAAATTGAGAGTTAATATTAGGCTGTAAGTAACTGAAATTGTTGTTATATGGGTGAAAATTTGATGCGGAAATAAACGGTGTTTGGTTATAACTTAGGGCTGTGCTGTGTGGCAAATGGCCTACCGCGGTAGCACCGCTAGGATTATAGTAAACACTGTTCGCTGTGAAACCACTAATATTGGCATTCGCAGGATTTGATCTACTCACTGAGTGCAAGCTTTAGCGCCAAGAGATAGGTCTGTTGACTGCTGAAAGTTTATAGCAGAGGTTTGTTGATTAGTTGTATCATTTCGATAAATATTTGCGGCATTAAAGCTGTTAGGAGCCATATTTGGCTGTTGGTTTAATATTATCGAACTAGAAGCATCAGGAAGAAATGAGTTACTACGTGCTGAAGAAATTATCGAACGTTGCTGTGTGTCATTGTTATTGGCTGCGTCCGTAATTGTCAGGCTAGACATATATGAATTTAAAAAATTTGTATTTGAAACTGTTGAACTTGTAGGTGTAGGAGCAGCGGACGTGGTATTTTGAAGCAATGCCTGCCATGTGACATTTTGACCTTGGGTAGTAGATTTACTTTTGGGCTTGGCAGTTACTCGTGTACGCTTAACATTAGGATCTTTACGCACGAGACCAGAGCGTGTGGTTGGTAGAGCAGTTTTGAAGGATAAATTACTTACCTTTGCTGACCTTTTTGGAACACAACCTGCTGTTACCTCTTTTGTGGCAGAATTTAATGGTTTATCAACATCATCAGTTGCAAGATTTGCAACGGCGACTGCGCTATTACTGGAAGGCAAATCTATAGCATCGGCAGATGATGCGGCGGTTGTTGTGATGTTTGCGGGTGTGTAAGTTGAAGTGTTGGCTCGTTCTATAGCGTCAACTCCATTTTCGTCCAAATCTCCCCAAGCGGTTGCCATGTTAAATTTACGTTACGTTCGTCAGCTCGTGTTGTCCAATTAGTTATGTTTTCCTAAAGTATCGGTACAGAATAATTAGGAACTCAAACGATAATATATCGACAGTATATCAAAAGTATTTTAGTAAATGTTCGGTCGCTTGGCTTAGTCGAGCGAGGAATAAAACACGTATTTTGAGCTGGTTTATAATTTGGTATCAACCGCAGCTAAAATCTGCAATTTATTAAAGTTATGTATGTAGTTTGAATCATACTATATGTGTACATTGTTTTATTGTTTAGTTATACATACACTTGTGTTTTTGATGTACTTAAACCAACAGGTGAACAATAATTTTTAATTTTACGGATGTCTAAACCTTAATACTTCTACAAGAAGTGTAATATCTAACACGTGAATAAGTGAATAAGTGAAAATGTAAGGTTATAGCCAGAGAAAACGCGGTTACATGATTGCAATAAAGTGTACTGCCACAGTTACATGGGCGATAAATATTTATGTACAATGTTGTATTTTTTATTAATGGCGTGTGGCGGATGGTGTTACACGACTTAACATTGTCTATGGGTCGAAGCATAGTGCGTCGGAACATGTTAAATTAAACATGCGAACGATTATAACCCCTAGTGATAAAATAAAACAAGGTGCTGATTTTTTTTCATAAAGTAAAGCATACAAAAAAAAGAGAAAAGTTAAAATTAAAAAAAAAACAATACAAACAGAAAATATTCGGTGAAAAAAAATTGTTTTAGTGAATATGAACAGAAACTGTACTAAGCAGTTGGGAAAGAAGTTTTTTTTTGTAAAACAGAGAACAATTTAGTGCTGTAAACAACACACGTGGAACAATTGTAAATTGTATAAAGAAATAAATCAAAAGCAACGGTAACGCGTCTGAAAACCGCACCGAAAGAATTTTGTGAAGCAGTGAATTTAAAAAAACTTAATTTGCATTATTAAATAAAATACATTATTGAGAATAAGCAATTGTTTAAAAAAGTTAATGAATAACAACAAAAAAAACTTAATAATTACACTAGTGAAAATAAGGAATTTTGTGAAACAATTAATTAATCACAACAAAAAAAATTAATAAATATATTACTGAAAATAAAGAAGTGTGTAAAACAGTTAATTAACCAAAAAAATAAAAAATTTTTTATTGAAAATAAAAAATTTCGTAAAACAGTTAATTAACAACAACAAAAAAAACTTAATTAATACTAGTACAAAACAAAATTCCATTAAGAAATTAAGTATTGTTACAGACATTGAAAATAAATTAAAAATAAAAACAATACTTTAAAATAAAAAAAATACTTAATAAAAGAAAATTCTAGAAAAGAAGTGTCGCAAAATGTTGAGAAATACGTGGGTCTATTCGCTCAGGCGCGACGAATTGGTATCGCATCTTGGTGCATTCAAATTAGAAGCAGACAGCAACGTCGAGGAACTCCGCAAGCGGTTGGCCAGGTTCGTGAGTGGGGAGCACAAAGAAGAGGTTACAAAAAAGTTATGCGCAATGCAAGAGAAACACGAGGCTGCATCGTCATTATCTGTGCCAACTCCAGAACAGTCATCAAGCCCAGCGCCAGCGAAAAGTGACACCAAAACAGCAGCAGTATGGACAACTTTCAAAAATGATTTCTTGGTTTTCTTTCTCCCCTCAAGGTATTTTGAAAAATTAGAAGAAGAAATCCGAGGTAGGCTACAGCGGGCGAGGGAGCCATTTAAGGACTATGTCCTTGCACTACAGCGACTGATGCGTCACGCTGGCTTGTCAGAGCAGCAAAAACTGACGAGTATTTTCCAAAACGCGCAAGCAGACTATAAATGGTATATACGGCGCAAAGTTTTTTTGTCCCTGGCTGAACTAATACAACTAGCGGATGACTTAGAAAGTATCCCGACTACATCTACGAGCCCACGAACAGAACACCACCGCCCCGCCAGCCGTAACCCACAACAACCACGAAATCAGCATTATCGTTGTGGCAATGATGGTAATTGTCCAGACACTTGTACATCCTGCAACAACCGCCAGCCGGAAAACGACGCAGGAAGCAGACGGAACTGAGGAACGTCGTGCACCACCAAAAAATAGAACCTCCTCAAATGTCAAAACCAATTGTTCGACTCAGGCAGTAAATATAATGTGGTAAGTGAAAAAGTCTACAGTTCCTTGCGCAAACCGAAACTTGAGAGATCAGAATTTTACTTAATCGGATTTGGTAGCAATGAGTATGACAATAAGGTCAAACCTTTTGGTAATTTTACATATGAAGTCGTAATAGAAAATGAGATGTACCGCCTTAATTTTCATGTTGTGCCACATACATCAGTTGACGTAGACGTTATACTGGGAAAAGAATTTTGCGCTCACGCATGTGTGACTATTATGCCGGATAGTGTAAAATTTTGTAAGATCAAAAATAACAAAGACGAAGATGCACGTAATATTATGTTGATCGATGTTATCTATGAATCAACTTCGGTTGATGTTGATGAGTCTGCAACACATAACGCAAAGCAAGAGTTTTTAACTATGATAGAAGACTACTCGCCAAATAAGTGTAAATCAACGAATATAGAGATGAATATTATTTTGAAGGACGATATTCCAATATTTTCACGACCAAGACGATTACCTATGGCCGAACGCAAAGCAGTCGACGAACAAATAGATAAGTGGCTGAAAGACGGAATTATTGAACACTCTGAGTTCAGTAGTCCGATTGTCATGGTAAAGAAACGAGATGAACCATTAAGGCTATGTGTTGACTACCGAAGAATAAACAAACTCATAGTGAAGGATCGATATCCACTACCCTTGATCGAGGATCAACTAGATAGACTACAAGGCGCTAAAATTTTTAGTACAATCGACTTAAAAAACGGGTTTTTTCATGTGGATGTAGCAGCTACAAGCCGAAAATTTACTTCGTTCGTGACACATAGCGGACAGTACCATTTTTGTAAAGTACCTTTTGGTCTTTCCAACTCACCTGCTGTTTTCCAGAGATATATAAATACTATTTTTCGTGACCTGACAAGACGAGGCATTGCGCTTCCATACGTAGACGTAGACCTGGTAAAGATGAAGATGATGCTGTTAAAAATCTAGAAGAAATAATAAACGTTTGTAAAGACTACGGCCTCGAACTTAACTTCAAGAAGTGCGCATTCCTGAAAAAAAGAGTTGAATTCCTTGGTTATATTATAGAGAATGGAAAAGTGTTTCCTTCATCATCAAAAGTCAAGGTCGTAATGAAATTTCCTCTACCTTGCAACTTGCGACTGCTACAAAGTTTTTTTGGGACTCGCGGGCTATTTTCGGAAATTTATTCCTCAATTTTCAATGATAGCCAAGCCGTTAAGCGACTTAACTAAAGCCAACTTGAAATTTGAGATGAATGAGCAACAAATCACAGCGTTTAACGCACTGAAGAAAACATTAAGTGACGAGCAAGTGCTGAGTATTTTTAATCAACGTTTTGATACTGAGCTTCATACGGATGCATCTGGAGATGGCTATGGAGCTATCCTACTACAAAAATCACCCGACGACAACAAATTTCACCCAGTCTACTACATGAGTAAAAAGACTACAGATGCTGAAAAGAAGTAATCCAGTTATGAATTGGAAATCTCAGATTGTAATGCGTTTACTAAAACAATGGATAAAAAAGATTTATGCGCCAGAGTTTACCGATGGGTTATGCTTTTAGCGGAATTTGACTACGAGGTGGAACATCGAACTGGTACAAAAATGAGACACGTAGACTCTTTAAGTAGATACCCGATTATGACAATAAGTGAAGACAACACCCTGATAAGACTTAAAAACGCTCAAAGACGCGATGATGAACTGATGGCAATAATCAACATTCTACAGGAAAAAGGTTCGCATGATAATTATTTATTGAAAGGTGACTTACTATACAAACTAGTGGATGGTTACGGGGTAGTAGTAGTTCCCATGGGTATGCAGCGTGAGATGATAAGGTCTGCCCACGAAATTATAAATACAACCCCATTTGAGTTACTGATTGGTGTGAGGATGCGTACCAAACAACGACTAGAAATTGCAAAATTAATTGAAACGAACTTATCTCAACATTTAACAACGATCGTCATGAATTACGACAAGAGGCTAAACGGCAAATAGCTAAAGTTCAAGATGAAAATCGTAAAACATACAACCTAAGACGCAAGAACCCAAACAGTATTCAAAAGGAGATCTAATTGCTATAAAACGTACGCAGTTCGGGCCGGGACTAAAACTAAAACCAAAGTATTTAGGCCCATATGAGGTGAAAACAGTAAAACACAACGACACGTATGATGTTACAAAGGTTGGTTTGTCAGAAGGCCCTAGGAATACAACAACTTGTGCCGAATATATGAAACCTTGGTATTCTAATCTGGATGATGACGAATTCTAGTCGAATTCTGCACAGGATGGCCGAATTGTAGGATGAGAACAAAGAAAACCACGCGAGAGAAAATACGTGCAAACGATGCTGAAGACGACGCGAAAATAATAATATTTAAACATAATAATATTTAATAAAACTAATATTTTAATAAATAAAAATAAAACTCTACTAATAATATATATGTATGTATGTAGTATACAAAATATGACTTACTCTTCACAATCCCACGTTGCATAGGCCTGTGCATTCGATGTTGTTGTAGTCGAGTTATTATCATTAATACCCTTTAACAGATTTATTAATGAGTTATGGAATGAAATATATTTTTTTATGCCAAAAGTAAAACTAAATAAATGAATCTATAATATAGATAGATAATATACATAGATTCTATATGCACGAATAATTTTAAAAATATCTTAAGTAAATTGTATTAGGCAGGGTTTCTTATGCAGGTTAAATGATCGAAAAGTGGGGAAGTTAATTAGGAAAGTTGGAGGACATTGAATATTAACAGAAAGGTAAATTAAGGTGTAGGGTGTATGTGTGTTTGCAAGAGTAATATAAAGTATAATTGAATGATTAGGAGACCAATACACACATCTAGACGTTCAATGTTCCAGCAAGATGTGAGTAAATTCTACGCCGGCTTTTCCGATTATGGTGGTGATTACCAACAGCAATTATGCACTTTTTAACTCTACGGTGAGTATATGGCCGTACCCAATAGCTAACGGAACTTTCAATACCGCGTTGGTAGCAGACACGTGGCTCTAGGGGATAACTCCCGGCCACGTATTTAATAACAAAGAGCCTGTAAATAAATTTTGCAAGTTTTAATATTTTTTTTGTTTGTTAAATTAAAGTTTTTGTTCATCAGCTTTTTTTTAATTTTGCATTATTTACCTGTTGCGACTATGCAATTGCATCCAAAAAGGGTGCATTTGAAATTCGTATCCAACTGGCTGAACTAAGTAGCCCGTGGGAAGATTTATAAATAGGTTTTGTTTTCACCAGTTGCTTGCACTTAAACTTTATTTTGAACGTTTTTATTTTTATTTAAATTATGTAAATCCTCGTGGCAAAATTTCCCTTAGCTCTGTATTAAGCGAGCTCTGACTATACTGTACAAAAGTTATTTTACAAATGATTTTTCGGTAGTATTTTAATAGAATAGCCGGTCGGTTTGACCGCCTAACTAACGGGATCATATATAAGAGAGGTATCTACATATGTTAACTATTGGGCTTTTATTAAACGAGCCGAGTCGTAAAATTTTTAATTTGGAGAATTTTATTTAATTTTATTTAAATGAGTATTCAAGCTGCGATGAGTGCAATAAATTGGTAGAGTGGCTTGCTAAAATTTTTCACACGTATTTTCGTCATATGTTTAGCCGAAGACCACTGGCTTTTTGATAAAGACGTTGAAACACTTCTTGGATGTTTGAAAAATTATATATGTAACTGCTAATAAGAGGATGTTAATATTTTTATAATGCACCCAGGCAAGAAAGTGTTACAAATTTGTTACGAAATTCATAATTTATGGCTGACTTCATAAACGCAGTTTGCAAAGCAACACTAGAATGCCTTGTAAACTCATGCGTCCAGTGTTGCTTTGCAAGCTGTGTTTATGAAATCGACGTGATTAATTTTTTATTTCCGTCCGTGAGACGGTGAGTGGCAATTTTTTTTTGCTTTAATGTAATTTTTTCCATATAAGTTCTTTTTTTTTTATTTTTTCGTATTTCGTGGGCGTGAATTTTCGTGATTCTGACTTCTTTCGTCACTCCATACTATGGTGAAGGGTATATGAGATTCTGCACAGCCGAATATATCTCTCTTACTTGTTTTTTTTATTATTTATCTTAAAGAAAAGTATTTTTTTTACAGGGTGCATATAAATTGCATATCCTAAAAATTTAAATTTGTGCATTAATTTTTCAACCACAAACATCATAAAAAGAACAGAAAATTGTTAGTGCTTTTTTTCATTTCGACTTTGACTTTTGTCAACACAAATCGAACAGTCAAGACACTATGTAAATACATATAGAAAATCAATGAAATTTAATTTTAGTTTTGTTTTAAAAATGTATTAACATTTAATTTTTTATGACTATTTGTGATTTCAGAAGAAAGGCAAAATTGATGCTTATATCCTGTTTTATACTTGTGTGCACAGAATAATAATTTTATTTATTTTCTATATTCAGTGTAGAGCGTACTTGTAGTATATCAGAATCCGGTATTATTATTGTAATTGTACAATGTGATAAAAAATCTCTTGACAATTAAAATGTTGTTTGGATACTTAGTTACACATAAAACAGCAGAAAAATCTCTTGCCGGCTAGAATTTGATACCTGTTCCCAAAAATTTTTTAATTGAAACTTTCAGTATACATATTTACTTTGCTTTTTTCTAATTTTTGGATTTTATATTCACAACTTGGTATTTGACTGTTGCTCTCAATATAAATTTCCATAAGAAATGTTTCTTTCATTCTATAACAACAGTGAGTTAATATTCAAAAGCACTTCAATTAATTGCCTTTTCTATAAAATGAAAACAAAGTTTGATGTAAGAATTTAATTTGATATCAAGCTCCAAAATGTAATTAGGAAAGAAACTAAAAACTTGAAAAACCGCGAAAATAGCGCATATTCTAAAAATTGCAACTTTGCAATATTGCAAATTGCAAATTGCAATATTGGAAGTTAGCCCCAAAATTTATTTAAAAAAAATCATATAACTGTGCCGATTGCCAACAGTCTTGAAAAAAATCTCTAAAATGGCGAAAATTCTTAAAAATATGCGAACATCAGGAAAATTGTATGATTCAATATTGATTAAAAACAGCAAAATTATAGAATTAAAAATTACAAAATATCATTTCAAATGTGAAAATTTAACTTTTATTAAAAACTATTTTGTATTTGGAATAGAAAAATTAAAATGCATTTGTATTTTGTATAAAAGTATTGCAAATACCTACTTTCCACAAATTTATATTTAGCTTCTAGATTGCATTATACAATTGAATAATTTAATGTGGGCTTAATTAAAATGTATTATAAGAATAGTTCGCAATTCATCAAATATTTTTTAAACAATCAGTTCCTATCGTATACACACATATGAACTTTGGAAATTTATATCCGAGTGTTTGAGAAAATTTTCCAATTCAACATATACAAAATGATAAGTTCATTAAAAACTCCTAAGAAATCATAGTTTTGCGGAATATCGCATTGTCGATAGCACGCACTACGGAATTGGACGCGGTTTAATGGCAAAATATTACGAAAATAAGCCGAATCTATGGGTTGGACCTGAGAGCAAGAAGCTTTCTGTTTGGGATTTGATCGTAATTTTTCATATTTAGTTCTCTGTCTTACACAGTAAAATTTTACAAACGCAGAAGAAGATTTAAACAAAAAATGTTTTAATTAAATCCATCCGTGTTCTTACATACGAGTTTCAAAGAAAAAACAAAATTAAAATAATGAATTAAAATATGTTATATTTTATAATTTAAAATTTTTCTAACACCGTCAAGTTATTTTTATTTTTGGTATTATTATTATATCAAATAAAAACGTCGACAACTTACTGAATTCATTATATAATTATTTTATCACTGTACAAAATCCTATCTGATAACATATTGGGTATTTTTGAATAATAAAACGTTTATCGTTCAAAAAATTGGAAACAACGCAAAAATTAAAAAAAACATCTATTATAAATAATATTGTGCCGTGGTTTTGAAACCAAGCCACCGCGTAAGGTACGGTTTCAAATACTGAACCACAGTATGTTATTTTTTAAAAGAATTTTTGATACATTTTAGTTATTTTTATTACTTTTGCTTTTTATTTGAAATTCTAAACTTCTATTTTGCTGCAAGTTAAACACCCGCGGACGGAATTCCAGGAAAGATTTGTTTTGTGCTCTAAATAGAAATACTAAAAGAACTTTAAGAATAAAAATGCTTGCTAAGCATTTTCTAACTTTGAGAACTTACCTATAATTAGCATTTAAGTAACTGAAAAGAATAATAAAGAAGCAGTTGATAAAATATAGCAAAAGACAAAAGTCTGTCTTATATTTTTTTAAGAACGGAAACATCCTAAATCATTACTGGCGACGAGAATGGGATTGGGTATAAAAATACTTAAATTATCCTGCAAACATTATGTGCAAAAGTGCGTAATTAAAATGAATAATTTTTGTGTAAAAATACTTAAATTATATTGCAAATATTTTGTGCAAAAGTACATAATTAAAATAAAAAAATAGTTTTGTGTAAAAATACTTATGTAAATTTTCTTGAAAATATTTAGTGCAAAAGTACATAATTAAAATAAAATAAATAAATTTGTGTAAAAATACTTAAATTATCCTGCAAATATTTTGTGCAAAAGTACATAATTAAAATAAAATAAATAAATTTGTGTAAAAATACTCAAATTATCCTGAAAATGGTATGTGCAAAAGTGCATAATTAAAATAAATTGCCTTTTTGTATAAAAATAAATAAAGAACAATCTTGGCAAAAAACTTACATAAAAATATAATTTAATTTAAAAATAGTGAAAACATTCTCTAAAATCTGCAAATACTTAAATGTGCAAAAAGCGATACCCTAATAAAGTGAAAAAAACAAGCGTTAAACAAATTACAAACATAAGGAAACTAAATAAATGAAATGATTTGATTGTATGCATCAACTAAAACAATCAAAAATATAAATTTATATGTAAATGACAAACCTATATATCCCCTTTCCAAATTTTTTGGTGAATGGTATAAAAATTAAATTAAACTAGAATCACAGTTGTGAAAATATCAGAAAAATGTGTTTTCGCGAAAGTGAATTTGTGCAACGGTGGATACATACGTAGTTAGGCTGAGTTCCAAAACGTCAAAACACTTTGCGGTGATGCAGTTTTGCTACTGTTTCGAAACAGAGTAACTGACAGTGTTGTTTACGTTGTAAAAAAAGCAGTAACAAGATTAGTGAGACACAATTTGCTTTAGTTTGCGTATCGATAACTTTTATTATACATTTAGGGATGTGTGACATTGTCAATGTTTGCGTTCAGGAATGCATGACTTTGTTCAGTTGCATTGCAAATGACGTTTTGGAACTTACCTTTATGTGCGACAAATTTGGTTAAATTGTGATTCTGCTGTAAAAACATCAGACAAATATTTAAGTGCTCTCGAAAAATTTAATTTTTTTAACAGTGGTTAGTTTTGCTGAATTGTGAATCCGTTGTAAGTTCATCGCAATCGCTTCATGAAATTAAATACATAAATTTCATTGTTTCATCTTAAGCTAATTTACAGGTTATACATAAGAACAAAGTGTATAGTCGCATTACAACAAGATGTGGCAATTTAGGTCCAGAACTCGCAATGCTATAAACCAAGCGAGTTATCGAAATAATCGAACTGCAGAGCGAAATGAAATAGAACGGAATCGGTTATCACGAACACGGCTAGCACGTACACAAGAAGAAAGAGAAAATGCAAATGAAGCTGATATAAATCGAAAGAGAAGTCATCGTAAAATAGAAACCAATCGCGTGGTAATGAATTTAAATAAACGTGCAAGAAGACAAACAAATGTTGCGTGAAATACTAATCGATCCGCATTCCGTTACGACATGCCAATTGATTACAGTACAGACGAAGCCATTGCTATTGGATCGCTGAGCGTTAAAAGCCCACATTGTAAAGAATTGAAATACTAAAATGAAACTCCTGGATTGTGTTGTGCAATATTGGCAGGTTATTTTCGCCGAACGATGCCAGTGATTCCATGGCCAACGGCAGCCGATGAATTAAATGTACATACATATGTTTGAAGTCAACTTTTTCATGGAAATGACAATACTCAAGAACAACGTTATCGAAGCAACAATTCTTAAGGGACAGTACAGAGGAGAAAACGACTTGATACCACGCATTCCAATGATTCCGACCGACATGCCTTTTGAATTTAAACGCACGCAGTCTCTGATGAGGCTTGCATTCGTAATGACAATAAACAAATCATAAGGAATGTCATTGAGTATTTGAGGCATTAACCTGGAAAGTGCATGCTTTTCGCATGGTCAATTTTATGTCGCCTGTTCCATGTTTGTTTACGCGCCAGACAACAACAAAAATTGCGTGTATCATAAAAGTAGGTTATATTGGATGGTTCGGTATCAGTGTTTTCCATACAAGATTTGGCTCATGCCTACGCTACAGGTGGAATTTAAGTTATTTGATTTGTTTGATGCGTTGGATGTATTAAAAATGGCGACGTACGACCATTGTCGATGGTAAGGTATTTTTGAATTAAAAACCGCATATAAAATAAAAAAAGAGAAAATAGGAATACAGTTATTTGATTAATAGAAGCAGGTGCAATTGTTTTTGTGGCTTTCGTTTTCTTATGGAAACAAAAATATTGTATGAACAAGTTGAATGAAATGACTTAAAACTTGTCGTTGACTAATAAAAAGTAATGGGAAATGTTTTGCAGCAAGAAATGTTTGACGTTGAACTTATTAATATCAAATATGTAGTATGTGTACTTTAAGTGCAGTAGCTTTTTTTGGTTTGAGAATAAAATAAAAAAAAAATAAATATACTATTATGTTATTAATTTGATTTAACAAATCTCGAGCTTGACAAATAAAAACCAATAAGAAATATATTGATATTTTTTTAATCAACAAGCTATGTTGGTTTGAGACAAAATAAGACTTACCAAATAAAACAATTACGAATGAGAAACTAAATAAATATTTTATATGTATGTATATTGAAAGCACAATTTTTATTTATGAAAAGAAATGAGAGAAACAAAAATAAAAATTTTATTTATTAGATGCACAATTTTTACATTTAACTAGATTATAGAAGTTGGTTGTTCCATAGTTTATTGTAGTAGCATTGACAGGTGTCGTGTCCACATGTATTGTTTTTGTTTGACCAAATACAATCCTCAAAATGTTCATCATGTTTTAAGTTGCTTACATACTCCAGTTGTGAATGTATGTTGATAAGTTTAGTTTTATCTTCATCAGAAATTATACTAGAGAATGATTTTAAAAATTCGAATATTTCTTTGAGCATCTTGATTGTGGATTATTTTATACTCATGTAAAGTGTTTGTGAATAATCTTTTATAGTGATGGTTTTTATACTTATAAGAAAATCATTCGGTGAGATATTGCGTTTCAAATTTGTGTTTATGATTTCTTACGTCGGAGAAAATATATCTATCGTCATCAGGATTGTATTGAAAATAGTAAAAGTTTAATGTACGATATTTATACTTACTGTAATAACCACAGCGAACTCTTATCTCATAGTAGTCATGTTTTAGATGAAAATGTCGATAGAAAACTTTAGAGCTTTCTTGTTACTGCCAATGTTAGTTTTTTTTTAATTAATTTTTTTCTAAATACTTCAATTAAATCATCTACAGTAAAATGCTTTTCATTATCACTGTTTCGTGACTGTCGCGTGTAAGGGTCAGCTGTTATTGTTGTTGTGAAATTGTTTTCTGATGTAGAAAGATCTAGTTGAACTGATAAATGTATTTAAACGTTCAATGTTTGACTTGGGAGTTTAAATTTGAAATTAAGATATCTGTTTGTTTCACCATCTAATGAAATAGTACTAATATGAATTTGATGTTGTTTCTGTTGTTGTTGTCTTTGATGTTGTGAATAATAATCTGTATTACACCGTGCAGTATTAAATTGTATTAGAACGACTAGGAGTATTTTTAAAAGGTTTAAATCCATAATGGTTTGTCATTAATGTTCGATTAGTTACTAAAAGTTAAACTATTATTCAATAGTCATTTTATATGTTTGTTTATAATTCTGAAGATTAGTAATTTGTATGTGTTGTAATTTGCGTGATAAGTCTTCTACTCGAACTTTCTCAATGCCACTATTACTAAGAATTCGTTCTTGTTCAATTTCACGATATTCAAAACAACTGATTTTTAAATATTGTGTTTCAAATCTACAACAAATAGGTATTTCAATATTTTCATATTGAAGATTAAAATGTCGATAAAATGCCTGTTTAGAATCTATAATTCTACATAAGTGACAGCGCATAGAAAAAGGGACCTAAGGGTAAAAAAATTAATTTTCACTTTTTTTTATGTGGACAACAGCTGAGCATCGAATGGGACCGATCCCATGCCCCAAAAGTGTTCCCTCCCAGAGATATGCGCGTTTTATGAAATTGATGGATGGATGAAATGGCTCTCCTGAACAAAACAGGTTTTTACCCTTAGGTCCCTTTCTATTTTGCGCGTCACATATATACATTTCTTTATCAATGAGTTCTTTGCGAAATGCTTCTATTGCATCATCTACTGTAATTACTTTTTGCGGTTCATCTGTTGTTGACGTGACAGAATCAGTTGTTGTTGTTGAAGTTGATTTTGTTAAATTTGGTTTAAAATATGTAAAAAGGGATCACTACTATTATTTTTTAAGTTTTCTGTTGTACCAGGTACATATATTTATCGTCGTTAATGTCTTTATATCATCTGATTGATATTCATCATCATCTCTTATTTCTAGTGGTTCACTTTCCTTTAACATTAAAAATGATAAGTTTATTTTTAGAATCTCACTATTGGGAAGGGTAAAGTTGAATTCAATGCTTTTAGCGTTTTATTCGATTTTTGGTAAAATCGGTAATGACATACCAGTGAGTACAAAATAAGAAATAAAATTGGAGATGCAAGAATCGATCAAAAAAATATAGTATCCACTCAGGTTCATAGCGTAGGTTCGGTGATGGTGTGGGGTATATGTGGGCGATCGGCGTGGGAATCCTAGTATTTATTGATAGTTTCAAACACAAATGAACAAAATAATTGGCATTGCAGGACCGTATTTACCCTCGGTATCATTTTGCACAACTTTTTAACTTTGGATAAACTGTACACTTTCTTTTAACGCGAAAAAATGGAATATATTTCATTTCGTTGTTACTGCATTTGATGTTTTTGAATTAATTTAGTTTTTTGTTTATATATTGTAAGAGCACAATAGAAGCTTTTGTTAATGATACTAGAAGTGGAAAAAAGTTAAGTTTTTAATATGTTAATAAAGTATTCTATATGTGAAACCAGCGTGTACACTTTCTTTTGACGCAGACAGTATGTGTTAGATATGTACGCAATTAGGACTAAGGCTGTAATGCTAGCGAACAGATAATAGTTTACCTTTTTATACATACATACCTTTAAACATATTTACAAAATTAAAAAAACAATTTTTTTGTTTTTATTTTTTTAGATACTTAAATTTAAATTATACATACATATGTATGTATTTACAATATTTTTCTTATTTCGTTTGTAAGAAGTAAGTATATATTCGAACATTCTATCGTATATAAGTAAACAATATGCAGATGTATTAAATGGTAAGTTTTTCAGTGTTTTAATTCAATTCGCACATCCATAGGTCCAGTTTTAACTGTTTCATTTTGATGAGAAACACCTAGAACAATGATTGGTGCAGTTTATTTAAAATTATATCGTTTTAGTAATGCTTGTGGAGCACGTAAATAATATTGAAATTAAATAAATTGAAACTTTGAATACGTAGAGCGAACCGATTTCGTTCAAACATTACAACAGTTAAATCGCAATGTATAAATTTGTTGTTATTATCGCGAAAAGCTATAAGCAAGAAACGTGGTCTTTCATTTTCACTGGCGAGTTTAACATAACAGTAGTGCTTTCTGGAAGGGAAGGATAGTAGTACATATCCCAACTTCTAAATGATATGTTTAGAGGACGCCGGGTATTGATTGTTTTATAAATTTCCAGTTTGTAGACATCGACAAGCTGTATATGTGGTACTTTCCATGTAATATTTAATATTGATAATTTACATTTTTCTGTTGCTAAAGTAGAATTGATAACCTGAGAATCGTCCTTAGATTGTAGAAGAATCAATTCATGTTTAGAATTTACTATTATTTTGTTGAAATCTTCAGGATATACAAGTAAAATTCTTAATGGTACGCAAAAATTTAAATATCCACTAATAAGCGAAATATCGTTGGTATCATTGGGTGCCCATCTTGCATTTACTAAGCATCACTCTCGGATTGATTTAATGATATATAGTTTTTTATATCTGTTGTTGTACGATCAATATCTACACCGTTTACCTCATAACGAATTTCATCGAAAAAGTAAGCCATGCAGTTGTTTAAAAGTTGAAGTGATGTTGAAACCGTTGAATCTTCCTTTGGAACAAATCCTTCAATGTATAAATAGCTTTCACTGGGTAGTACATATAAATCTTGGCTTTGAATTGATATTCGGATTTCATCATTATTCTTAAATGGTTGTAAATAAGATGTACAGCTATGATATTATTTTCTGTGGTTTATTTAATATGATAATTAAACCACTAATTCCAATTTTTTCAATAATTATTCTTTAATTTATAGCCCAAATTTTGTAAAAACTCTTGATTAAGTTTGCTTAGAGTTTTTCGATTTCTTATTGTTGTAGATGAACTCGTATATCGATGGCAATGAAACGCATGTGGAATAATTCAAATACGAGTAGCTCTTTAATTAAAATTATGCGACCAATGTCGATTACGGCTAAATTCGGAATGGCCAACAAAAACTTAAAACTAATTAATTTTTAATTTTTTCTCCTCGAAAATTGATAAGATTTCCGTCTTGATCAACTACTTTCAAAACAACTTCCAATCCTATCTACTCTTATTATTTAACAAATTAGGATACGAAAAGTACAAACTTTTGATTTGACATGTGAAAATGAATAAGTTTGTACTTTTCGTATCCTAATTTGTTAAATAATACGGTTAAATAGTTGATATTCCTGATCACTAGTATCCACCGTCAAAAGTGGTAAAATTGAACAAAGAACGCTGATGAGATGGTGTAGCGACCTCGAAATCAGTACTGATCCGTTCTGCTAGTATGATGAATAATAAAAATGGTTCTATATATAGTACTCTCTTAATAAAAAATAATAATGAATTTATCCAAAAAATTTTCTAATAAAAATTAAAAATAAAAAAATTAGAATAAATAAATGGGTAAATTCGGGTTTGAACTTGAGCCAAAATTAATCGTTTCAATATATAAAAATATTAATAAAAGTTCGACTAATTACTTATAAACATTAATTATAAATAACGATGGCACGCGTCAAAATCTACATGTTTACTTGGTCATAGTTGGTTGAATACTAAAAAAGAAATTCAACTACAAATGACAGAAACCTAACAACATGATTAAGTACCGCTTATTTCTCGGCAGCCAATGGCGCTGAATAAGCAAGAGAGACTGAAATATATAGAGTAGTTATTCATCATAGATGGGATTTCGTACTAACCGAAATTGATTTGACATGTGAAAATGAATAAGTTTGTACTTTTCGTATCCTAATTTGTTAAATAATACGGTTAAATAGTTGATATTCCTGATCACTAGTATCCACCGTCAAAAGTGGTAAAATTGAACAAAGAACGCTGATGAGATGGTGTAGCGACCTCGAAATCAGTACTGATCCGTTCTGCTAGTATGATGAATAATAAAAATGGTTCTATATATAGTACTCTCTTAATAAAAAATAATAATGAATTTATCCAAAAAATTTTCTAATAAAAATTAAAAATAAAAAAATTAGAATAAATAAATGGGTAAATTCGGGTTTGAACTTGAGCCAAAATTAATCGTTTCAATATATAAAAATATTAATAAAAGTTCGACTAATTACTTATAAACATTAATTATAAATAACGATGGCACGCGTCAAAATCTACATGTTTACTTGGTCATAGTTGGTTGAATACTAAAAAAGAAATTCAACTACAAATGACAGAAACCTAACAACATGATTAAGTACCGCTTATTTCTCGGCAGCCAATGGCGCTGAATAAGCAAGAGAGACTGAAATATATAGAGTAGTTATTCATCATAGATGGGATTTCGTACTAACCGAAATTGATTTGACATGTGAAAATGAATAAGTTTGTACTTTTCGTATCCTAATTTGTTAAATAATACGGTTAAATAGTTGATATTCCTGATCACTAGTATCCACCGTCAAAAGTGGTAAAATTGAACAAAGAACGCTGATGAGATGGTGTAGCGACCTCGAAATCAGTACTGATCCGTTCTGCTAGTATGATGAATAATAAAAATGGTTCTATATATAGTACTCTCTTAATAAAAAATAATAATGAATTTATCCAAAAAATTTTCTAATAAAAATTAAAAATAAAAAAATTAGAATAAATAAATGGGTAAATTCGGGATTGAACTTGAGCCAAAATTAATCGTTTCAATATATAAAAATATTAAGATTTCCTTTAATATTCAACTTGTTATATTTTTGAATATAGCCTTTTTCAAATAAATTTTTGCATTTGCTTATTCGTACATTTTCACCTATTCTAAACTTTGGATTCCTAAAAACTTTCAAGTTATTATAGACGGTATCTAAAAGAGATTTTTCATTAGAAGAGCTTACATCATCAGGGGTCATTTTTATTGTTCTATTGTACTATTGTATTTATTTACAAGTTCTTGATTTTCGTTTATCCATTTGAATGTTCCTTGGTAGCGAAATTATTTCCACATCATAGCCTGTAATGTTCTATTAAATCGTTCAACAATGGATGCTTTTGGACTACTATAAGTTGAATAATGATTAATTTGATGTGACTGCATTAAATGACGAAATCGATTGTTAAAAAACTCTTTTCCATCGTCTGTTTGTAAGTTTTCGATGATCTTTATCGAAAATACTTTTCATAGCATTCGTTACGAGTTGTGCTATTTTATTCTTTACAGCACAGCCCATGCTTTTTTGGAAAACGTGTCCATTATTGTTAGAAGATATACTACATAGTTTCCCATTTCAACCAGGTCAGCTTGCCACAAATCATCAATGCCCTTAATTACAACTCGTCATGGAAGATTTGCTGTGATTTGAAGGTCATCAACATTTTGCAAGGGCTTTCCAAAATTATTTAGTTTTATTTGTAATTGGGATTCGCGCTCACCTCTGAATCAATTCCAATGTAATTCGTAGAGACCAAGAGGAAGTGTGGAGGAACAAATGAAACAACATAGACTGAAAAATGCACCATTAATTTACAATACTCAAGACATCTTTCTGAAACAGCTCCACATAAAATTGGGAATCGTTAAAATTTTCGGCAAATTTTTCACTTTTGCGGCTACTAAACCGTATTAAGAATCATTCCTAGGAAGTTCATATGTTCTAGAAAGTTGTGTATTGACATCTTAGGTGCATTTTTGTAATAGATAGCATAGTATATATCTCAATGTTGAAGTAAAAAAAAAACAAATAAAATTACAAAATTTGCGGAAAATTTTTCACTTTTACGACTACCTGAGCGCTATCTAAACGGTATTAAGAATCATTCCTAGGAATTTCATATGTTCTAGAAAGTTGTTTACTCAGGACTTATGTATACTATTGTAGTTGAGCTACCTATGGACCTGAACAATGGAAAAAAGGTGAAAAATTGAATTTTTTAAATTTTTTTTTGCGATTTTCATCTTGAAGATCAAGATTTTTTGATTTTATATGTTCATAGTTTTTGTTCTTTTTGACAAGATCTACAACTTTGGCTCAGAGTAAATCAAAGTTCCGAACGATTTGCAAGATATGAGCCTGTGAAAATGACACCGAGGCCCCAAATCTTTGGGGCCCATAAAAAAAGTGCGTAACTTTGGGCAAAACTGGGAGACGGGTCTTCTTTTTTGGTCTTTTATTACGTACTGGTGTCCGTATATGGTTATTTTTCCATTACTTAAAAAATTGCACAGTGTATATTATGTTAGCTTCTTTCTCTAAGTTCTTCAATAATCGAAATTATTTCGTTTTTATGATTGTTATGACCGACACTCTCCGATGAAAGAAGTAAACGTAATTTGTTGACTAATGCATTAGGATCATCCCAATATATATAGTTTGGTTTACGATTATCTACTAATATTAATAACAAACCGCTACCTTTTTTAAAAATATTTTTTTCTTTTTGAATACATTTTTAATTATTCGATACTTAAATGTTCTCGTTCTTTTTATTTGTAGATTAGGTTGATAGTGACGCGTATGTACATTTGTTTTTATTAGAATATATTTTCATATATTGGTTTAGATCATTCTTAGTATAATGTAAAGGTTTCGAATGAAATACTAATTGAAATAAACCAGAAGTCATTTTCCATTTGCTGTTGTCTATTTGGATTGAGTTATCCGTTTATTCTTACCGTAACGCCAGCTTCCTTCAGGATCAATATTGAAACCATAAATCATATCTAAATGTTGTTCAATATTACTATAAAGCATAAGTGGTTCAATATTATTATAAAGTGATGATTTATGTATATTCTTATCAGCGTTGCTAAAACGAATACGTTTTCTGTCATTATTTAATTGTGAAGTACTCTTACGTTTCGAGAATATATGTGTAGTTTTTCTTTGTTTTTGGTTATCATCAAAAACAATATTATCATCATCATTATCAATCGGTTTTCGTTTTAACTTTCTGTCTGCTTTACTTTGTTGAGATTTTTTACTTGTAGTTTTATCATCACTCGATTGATTTGAGGGAGGTTGTATCGTAGGATTATATAAAATTGATGGAGTTTTATATTACTTCTTCTTCCTCTTCTTAAAAGTTGTCTTCTATTAGTATGTTTTTTACTATCTCTTGCTACCGATTTGCTTTTATTTAAACTAAATTTTTAAGTCGTTAAATTAAATTAAAATTAAAATCGTTTATATCGTTTGATGTGATAATTCTTTTTAAATTATATTTTTTTTATTCTTTTTAAATTATGTTTTTATTCTTTTTAAATTATGTTTTTTATTCTTTTTAAATTATGTATATATGTATATTGAAACGATTAATTTAGCTCAAGTTCAAACCCGAGTTTACCCATTTATTTATTCTAATTTTGTTTTAGATTTTTTTTGGATAAATTCATTATTTTTATTAAGAGCATACTATATATAGAACAATTTTTATTATTCATCAGACTATCAGAACGGATTTCGAGATCGCTACACCATCTCATCAGCGTTCTTTGTTAAATTTTACCACCTTTGACGGTGAATACTAGTGATCAGGAATATAAACTATTTAACCGTATTATTTAACAAATTAGAATACGAAAAGTACAAACTCCATACTACTCCATATATTCCAGTCTCTCTCGTTTATTCAGCGCCATTATGCTGCTGAGAATAAACTGTTTTTATCCAGTTGTCTGGTTTTTGTCATTTGTAGTTGAATTTCTTTTTAGTATTCAACCAACTATGATCACGTAAACATGTAGATTTTTGACGGGTGCCACGTTATTTATAATTAATGTTTGTAAGTGATTAGTCGAACTTATATATGTATATAGTATATATGTAAAGTCTGAAGAATAATAGAAATTATTCTATATATAGTACTCTCTTAATAAAAATAATGAATTTATCCAAAAAATAGTCTAATAAAAATGAAATAAAAAATTAGAATAAATAAATGGGTAAACTCGGGTTTGAACTTGAGCCAAATTAATCGTTTCAATATACATATATACAATATATGTATAAGTTCGACTAATTACTTACAAACATTAATTTTTAAATTATGTTTTTTTAATCCATGTTCACTATAATCAACATTATATTTATTATCATTAAGAAACATATCATCATCCTCCTTAACCTCAAGATATGGCTTGGAATTTACTGAAAATTTAGGTTTTAGTGGTGGTGTTACTTTTGTTGAAGGTTTTGAAACTGATATATTATAATTTCTTTCGTCTTTATCATATCTTCCATTTTCATAATCAAACTTTTGAACTAATTGTTTTAATGAATTTGTAATTGGTTGAAAAGTATCTTACAATAAGTTCATTCTATTAATCTCATTGAATTTCATATTTTTTTTAAATTGTTCTAGTCTTAACAATATCGTTTAAAACTTGTTTACTATCCATATTGATCTGCTTTACATCTGCTCACAATATGATTTACTTCTGCTAACGTTCTGCTTTACATCTGCTGACTTATATTGTTTCTAAAATTTTTATAAAATTATCAAACCCTTTTCGATATCGCCCTTTATTTATTAAATCGTCCTTACTTGTAACAAGAAATCCACATTTTTCTTTCCAACACTCAATACAGAGCTGTACAAACTTTTTCAACGACATATCACCGATAAACATGATCTTTAAAATAAAATGTACAAAATCGTAATAAATACAAAAGAAAAATGTAAATTTACTGAAATGGAGAAGCGTCTACTGATATCAGCAGTAAAAATTATTTGGGATAAGTCCCAAAAGCTTTAAAGGTACCCGAAACACCGTAAAAGGATCTTGGAGGGAAATCGTTAATGAAATAGAAAAACCTGGTAAGATTTTAAGTTTATATGTACTTATGTACATATTTACTATATGCATTTTCCATAGATGAAGAATGTAGACAAAGCTGGAAGAGCATTCTCGACAGCAAGCGCTGTTACAAGCATGGTGTTCAATCAATGTTGCATACTTCTAACCAATAAAGACGAAATTTTTTTCCGGAAAAGTAATATGGGCATCACTTGTTACTTGTCGAATTTTTCACGCGAAAAATTCAAAGTTGCTGAAATTTTTTTACGTGATTAGCGTGAATCATGCAAGATCGTGATTAATTAGTGTTTGCGTGCTTTTTTCATTTAAATTAATTTTTTTTCGTATTTCGTGAGCGTGAATTTTCGTGATTATGACTTCTTTCGTCACTCTAGAAACAGAGTGTTACGAATAACACAACAAAATTCTCTTTGGGCTTCAAATGAAAGCGCGCATAAGAAAAGGAACAATCATAAGCTCCATGGTAGAATAATACAGGTGGTGTCGAATCTACAACAGCACTGCTTTTAGGTTCGAAGCTGTCAAAAAGCACAAAAGAAAAATGGCAAAATGTTTGCATTTTCTGTTCTATAAAGAATTTTGTTTCTTTTCCTTTTCTTATTTGCATTTGAAATAAATAATAAAGTGTGCTTTTTTACTAGTGTGGCTGTTTGTTAGTAAAACATAATCAAATTTTGAAAGACTCGAACCCAAAAAAAGTCAGTTAACGCTTCGACACTACCTGTATTATTCTACCATAATAAACTCTTTAAAATTATTGTAATTTACAAAAAAATAACGGTAACTACAATAATAAATTTTTTTTAGAATGCAATGAAAGACTTAAAATTTTTTGACGAAGCAATTCAACAAATTAACCGATATAGAATGGCAAAAGAAAAGTATAGCCGTCAATTTAAGAATCAAATTTTAGACGATTCTAATAAAAAGGAGAAAAATTTCAATTGCCAAAAAAGTACAATATCAATAGGTCTATCATTAGTAGATTGATGAAGAATTTTAAATCTACAAACGATGTAATAGTACATCATTTGGGTGGTGCCCACAAAGCAGACAGAAAAATTGTACGCATTCTTAAAGAAAATCCTTTTGCAACCTCAAAGGAGGTTGTGAGAGCTTTAAAACTAAATACTCATGATATCACGGTTAGAAGACGTGCAATAGAAAACAATTTAAAAAGTTACTAACCAAGAGATATATAAATCAAGGGTAAGACTTGACCGAATTTAGTTTAAAATTTTTGTTTTTTAATGTTTTAGATTAAACTTTGCAAAAAAAACTTCTGAATTAAACAGTACAAAGACGGAAAATTGTGCTTTTTAGCGATGAGTCCAAGTTTAATTTAATCAATACAAATGGTATGTGCACAGTTCGGCGGTACCCTGGTAAACGCCTCGAAAAACGGAATTGCAAAGTCAGTAGTCAATATCTCGGATAGAAAAAATGTATCAGTGTCCAAATAACATGATTTCAAAATATACTTTTATTTGGATCACCCTCCACAAAGAATATAGAAAATGATTAAAACACAATTTTATTAATCGATTTTATTTATTTTAATTTTTTCTTTCATTTATCTTTTATATCAAAATTTGAAAATTAAATAAATTGCTAAAGTACAAATGAATATGAGAGTATCGTTCACTATATAAATGGTGAATGTTTGTATAGAATATAATAGTAATATGCTTTATATATATATATGTATATGTATGTATGTAGTTATTATATATCTATCATTATTAATAATAAAAATGATGACTCTAAAATGAAAATATATTTATATTAAATTTAATAATTAAACATAATTAATTATTATAAATGTATGTATAAATGTATACTATGTATGTATATTTATAAATAATACATTATTTTTATTATAATTAGACAAACAAACAAATAAAATTATGTGTGTGTGTTTATATAAAAACAGTTTGAAATTTCTCTTACTACTTAAAATTATTAATTAATAATTTTTGAAAAAGGTATCGAGAACATGAATAGAAGAATCAATAACGAGAAATGTAAAGAAATGAATTTGGTGGGTGGGTCTGTCTTTCCTTTATGTATATGTATATATTTGTGTTGTTCAGCATATAAAGTCGTTTGACGAAATCGTATAGCATATTTGAATTCTTCATGAAACTGCATAAAAACCACGCCTCAAAAATCAGTTTGGGTCTTCGAATTTTCAAAAAGTGTTTTGTCCAAAAGATTTAAAATGTACAAGAAGCTGTCCTTAAAATTTTATGAAATTTGGTACGCATGTTAATTAACATTACCACAAAATTTTGAGAAATTTGAGCGATAAATTAGAAAAAACAATTATTTTAGAACGTATAATTCAGAAAGTATTTCACACTGAGTTACTTACAAGTGAGGTAATTCCTCTCAAAATTTTATATGGTGAAGTGCGTAATTTTGTATGTAATAATTGAATTACGAAATAGATAGTGAATTACGAATAGCTTCATAGTGGAAACACACAATAATGAGGAAAAGTGTTTGATTTTATTTATTTTAACACCATTGAATAAAAACTTTTTTGCTGGATTTGGAGTGAAAACTGATTTTTGAAGTATGGTTTGTCCGAAGGAATCACTCCGCTCTAATGTCTAAATGCATGTACATATGTATGTATATGTAAATAATAAATTAAGTATTACACTTACACTTGATAGAAAAATATTAGACGCCACTTTATTCATGGTGTATGTTTTGCGTATTTCTTAAAATAAATACATAAATATGTTTTTATTTATTTGTTTTTACCAAAAGCCTTTTTCACACACAGTTTGTATATTAATTTGTATATATGTATGTAACTAACATTTTCTTATTGCGTTAAGTTTCTCATCTTCTTCATAGCTATTTTCAATATCTTTTCGAAGTATTTTCGAAGTATCTATTCAAATATTCAAAAGTGAGGAATTATAGAAAATTTAACCATATCTTAGTTATTTGCCTAGTAAGATAGTAAATTAATTGCATATGAAATACATACAATTAAATGCAACTTAGATCTTTACTTCAGTTGTAATTGGTCTTTATTGCTGCTACTAAAGTTTTGGATTGCAGTTGGCGATGTAGTCAATTTTGTTATTGTTGTCGTACTTGTTGGAGATGACATTATGATTATAGTACTGTTTCTTATTTTAATTGGTGCTTGTTGTTTGGAAGCAGAATAAAGCATTTATCAGTAGGCTTGCGCCTCCTTATAATCACTCTGGTCTGATGTAAAGAAATCCTCTAATTTCCACTGTAGAGTCTCAAATGTTGGACGTCTCATTGGATCTTTGTGCCAACATTCCAACATAATTTCATAAAGTCGTTGATCGCAGTTTGGCGGTTGTGGCATGCGATAACCATGCTCAACTTGTGTTAATACTTCTGCGTTTGTCATTCCTGTAATTGATAATTAATAAATTTTATTTATTCATTTTGAAAAAATAATAAAAAACTCGCCTGGATATGGAATACGTCCATATGTAACTAATTCAGTAAGTAATATACCAAAACTCCAGACGTCTGATTTAATAGAGAATTTAGAATAGTTTGCGGCTTCTGGAGCAGTCCACTTAATTGGGAATCTAGCACCAACGCGGGCCTCATATTCGTCTTCCTTAATAAGTCTTTGAAATGAAAATAATGATACAATTTTAATTTAAATAAAAGCACTAGTAATTCAAATAACATTCAATAAGCTCTTATTAAAGTTATATCTATAATTATAGCACAGCCCTAATGTATTTTGATTTCTCGAAGTACATATGACACAACAATACAGGTATAGTTAATAACGTAACAAGTTTTTTTTGTTTCTATTGCTGGTCGTTTTTTTTGTCAAAAATTATATGAAACCATAAACAACTTTAAAGAAAAAAGTTGTCTATATTAATGAACCTTGTGAGAACCTACATATAACGTGAAAGAATTAATATTCATGAGGAAATGTTTAATGAGAAGAGTATAGAAAAAATAACAATGAAATTTAAAAAATATCATTTCAAAAAGAGCACGATTCATTATAAAAATAAAGTCCCTGAAACTGTTATAAATACGAGTATCAAAATCTCGGAAAAACACCTAAATTGATAATTCAGTTTCACGATTTTGAATTTTGTATTTCAAATACTTTTATTAAAAACTATTTTGTATTTGGAATAGAAAAAATAAAATTCATTTGTATTTTGAATAAAAAGTATTACAAATACCAATTTTCTAATAATCTTTTTTTATATTTATTGTATTTAACATCTGGATTGCTTTTTCCAAATTTATAATTTAAGATAAGCTCAAAATATATTTTAATGATCGTTCGCAATTCATCACATCTTTTTCGATCATTAATTTTCCATCATATATTTACATAAATATGAACTTTAGAGCAACTGACCGAAAAAATACATTTTTAAATTCTTGTGAATTTTAGATCGGTATGTTTGAAAAAAATTCCCAAAGCATTATGACAAAATATTACATAAAATAAGCCGCATCTATGGTATAAATTTAAAAGTAAAAAGCGATTTGATATTAAATTTTCATATTTATTTCTCTGTCTTACACAGTAAAATTTAATAAACACAAAAAAAGATTTATAGAAAAAATTTTTTCTGTTTTCTTAGCAGGCTGAATATGAATTACTGAATTTATATTTTTGAAATCACTTTTGATTGAAATTCGATTGTTGTTGCGGCCCACAACGGGTTAATAACAAATCATTTATTTGTATATTTATTTAGGTCAATTCATAAGTCCCAAGTTGCATTTTATTTTAATTATTTAGTTCACTTACACTCTATTTAGTTAAGCACAATTCAAAACGTTGAATTTTTCATTTAATTAGGTCATTTAAACTCAAGCTATTTTGTTCTTGCATTTATTAAATGTTCCAATTAATTGTAACATTTTAGTTCCGCATATTATGCATTTCTTTTATAACTTATTATTATTGTATGATTATGTTATTTATTATATAAGACCAGCATTTTAATAAAGAAATGATCAGTTACAGCATAACAGATCGCAACTCAATCATTTAGACACTTTTTCTGGTTCAAGTGCTAGAAGAAGGAAAACCTTAATTACAATTTAGTGCCAGCCCAAATTAATGTGTTTGGACTGATTATCACTAAAGACCAAGAAACAATTGTGATTCTACATCAGAAATCATGGGGGCAAATTACGGCATTCGATATTGATGGAATTCTATTGAAATTTAAATGGAAATTTCGATCGATATCGAATGCTGTAATCTGCACCAGATCATATTAAACCAAAAATTTTATCGTATGGTCCAACCGCAATATAGACAAATAAATAGAAAAGTTAACAAGTTTTGAAAAATATAACTCTAAAAGAATACCACTAGTTTACATATGTACATTCATTCGAGTTTTAAAGAAAATATAATAATAAAATATTGAGTTAAAATATTGTTACAAAATTTAAATGTAGATTCAATTTAACGGACAAAAAATTCAGCGGTAAGCACAGTATAATCAACCGTGTGTATGCAAATTTGAGCACTCAAATTCAAACTAACGGAAACAGAACATTCCAGAAAGTTCTAGAAACAGCAACGATAATCTACTAGATTGTTCAAGGAATCTGTATCAAAAATCTTCATAGCAATTGCAAACAAAGCCTAACGCTCTCGAATGGGTTAGGGCTAAAATTTACATAAAAATTGGTTAGTTGATTCGCCATCCACATTATAAGATTGCTATTGCCATCTACACGCCGCTTCCATAACGTAGCTGAATAACAACATAGGCTTACACAAGCAAACTTATTGTCCTGGTGAGGATTTTTCTACTACGTTCGAGAACCGTAGCAGCCAACAGGTATATAAGTCGATACTGCCAGGCACAGAAGAAGAAGTAAAAGTAATTAAAAATAATTCAAGTGTATAAAAAATTCTTTAAAAAATAAACACGTTTGGAAGTTCATGATCTGAACTCATGCCAACAAAGATCTTAGGTTGATTCGGGTTCAAATCATGCACATCAATTTATAATTTTTTTCAAGAATTTTTGATACATTTTAGTTATTTTTATTACTTTTTATTTTAAAAAGTTTGTTATTTTGTTTAAGAATTTTTGATGGCTTTAAATTATTTTTAATAAAAAAAGTAATATTGGCAAATCATTTCTTCGTTTAATCGAAGACCATTGGCTTGTGTGTGTAAAAACTGATTTAAGTGCTAATAAGGTGCTGTTCATATTGTTAAAATGCACTCTAGGCAAGAAAGGATTACAAATTTGTTACGGAATTCATAATATATGGCTGACTTCATAAATGCAGTTTGCAAAGCAACGCTAGAATGCACAGCGTTCATAAGTGATATGGGCCTTATATTTGATAATGCCGTGAGTTCGTAATTGCAGTGCAACTATTTTCCATGTGTTGCAGTAGTAAAATTGGGACATGGTTTCCATTTGCTGGTTAGTCTTTCTTTAATACAAAAAACGAAACACACAGCAATGCGTTCATAAATGTCTTATCGTAAAGTATTGTCTTGCCATGTAAACGCATGCTTGCAGTGTTGCTTTGCAAACTGTGTTTATGAAGTCAGCCTATACCATGGAATAGAGATGAGCACCAATTACGTGATTAGCGTGAATCATGTATGGTCGTGATTAATTTTTTATTTCCATCGCATGAGCTCTTCCGTGACGTTGAGTGACGATTTTTTTTGCTTTATTTAATTTATTCTTTTTAAATTCTTAATTTTTTCAAATTTTTTTATTTTTCTTTCGTTTTTGTGAGCGTGAATTTTCGTGATTGTGACTTCTTTTGTCACTCCATACTATGGTAAAGGTATATAACACCTTTACTTGTTTTTATTCAGAACTTAGATGGAGATGCAAAAGTTATGATTTGTTACAGCGTTCTGAGTACAATTACTTTATCATTATTGCACCTGTCATAGGAAATATAATGAAATAAAAGGAGCTGGTAGATTGATGAAGCTATTAGAATTAAAGGCAGATTTTTTTTTCTAAAGTTTATGATTGATGAAAGCAGACATGTAATGAATTTTAGTAATGTTAATGAAAATGATTCAGTTCCACTAAAAAAAGCTTCTTGTCATTACTTTAGCTTTAGCTTAGAGATGGGATCGTGAGTGACATTTCAGTCACGCTCACGCACGACCTCTTATGTTTGGTTCACGTGAGTAGAAGATATGTACATACATATGTACATATCTTACGATTTAAAATTTTGTAGTTAAAATAAAATTTGACAATTGAATAAAATTGAAAATTGTTACAGAAAATATAAATTTTCTTTTTATTTTAAATTTTTATTCGGGCAAAAGTGCGAATATTTTAGCAATTCCCGTAGAAAGCACCAATTATAAATTTTGTTTTTTTTTAAAGTTTTGAAGGGAAATTTAAAATTATTATGAATTTAAAATATTTTGATCAAAATCATTCATTTTCTAGCTCAAACACAATCTGTGTAAAATATTAAAATTAAGTAGGATCTTGTACTTTAATTAATATAAAAATTTTTTGAAAATCTTTGAAAGAAGATATCGAGGCAATCTCAATTAATAAATTTAAAAAAATACTTAATACTTAATTAAGATTTTATTTTCCGTTTTGCCTTATTAAATACTTTATTTGTCACCCAAAGGGCGTCTAATTGTATAAAGGTTGGAAAGAAAATAAAATAAGTTCATATCGAATAATATAATTTGTTTGTTGGGATTTTTGAATAAGTTTCAAAATCTACTATGCTTATTTATACTTTTGTAATTTTTGAAATTCTCATTGGTTTTTAAAAATAGCTCGAGATAAATTAGATTCATTTAATAGATAAATATACATTTATTTCGAGTTACAATTTTTATGCAGAAATAAAATTTTGTTAACATTTTTCCCGATAAATCTGTTTCGCCTCTCTTTATGTATTCTTCCTGACGTTGCAAAAACTCTTTCACTTGTAGCTGAGCTAGATGGTATACACAGTACATATTTGTTTAGCAGATTTGTTTTTTTTTCTAAAAACTTAAAATTTCTAAGTCTTGTTCGTTTGTGTGAACGCGAATGAAAAAACGAAGAGAATTCCAGATGTTTTTCTTCCAAATGTTCGCCAGAATAAACTCGGTCTTATACCTCTACTTTGACTCTGTTCATTCATATGAGTACATTAATGCTTACCTGCACAACGTGGTATTGCCACTTGTTTTTTGTCTTCATGACAAAATTGAAAACCACATATTAAAAATATGAAAAAAATGGAAAAAATCAGGAAACAATCACACAAAATATCTATTCATGCAAGTTCAATCACGTTCAATTTTTATTATACTCACGCTCACGCATGATTCACGCTAATCACGTGAACGGTGCCCATTTCTACATTAGCTAAGCAATGCTGCCCGTTTGATGATGGCACATTTTTATCAAATGTTTTGGTAAAGAATTTGAGGAAGTACATACCTAGTGTTTGTAAAAAATTTCATTCAGGTACATATGTTCAGAAAATCACTTTGTTGAATTTTTGTGATTTCAAACAGGTCAGCTAAATGTCTGCCGATTTAGAATCACTTGGTTATTTTTTCAGTAACTTTATTTTGAACTTCGCAATAAAATAATTAAATGAATTCATTAATATGTTTTTTGTTGATTTTTATAGTAAAACTAGCAATTTTCCACCAAATAATTTATAAAATAATGAAAAAAATTAAGACACTTTATATTGCAAGAAATGTCATTTTATTTGTGATTTTGCATTTACTTTTTAGTTGTCAGCTGTTTTTTTTTTCAAAAATACATCGGTGCTTGCCAGAGTAGCTGAATATTTCAATCAACGAGAAATATATATTTTTTAAATAAACAAGCTACTTCCAATAAAATTTAGTTATTTTTGTAAGACTACATTCAAAATAGTTATTAACTTTTAATTGTTTGCTTCATTTTAAAAATAATTACGCATAAAGTAATAGCAAATGGCAACAATAAGTAATTGCAAACAGTGGCAGCATCCGTGCGAACTCTTCAAACTTCTTCTTTGCTTTGCCAATATAAAATTAATTGCGCTCCAAATTTAAAAATTTTGATCATGTACTTAAGTATCTTTAATGCAATACAAAATAAAATTTGAATAAAATACTTTTTCATTAGGGGACAACATAAAAAGAATAAAGCTCCAGGCATTTCAATTCGTTTTTAATATACATATATAAAAACAATAATTTTAGTTTACTCTCGCTAGATATTTTACCCAAAACACTAATTAATTTTCAATACACAAAAAATGTCATCAAATCTAAACAAATCATCAGATGTTTTATTGTGTTTTCGAAAGAATAAAATCACACCGAAAATTTAAAACTTTTGTGGTTTTCAGAACACCACCAAACCACAAATGTGATTTTAAAACCACAAGTGATTTAAAATCTTGTGATTTACAGAATATGCCTGATTATCTCATGCGTAAAACTGAAGCAATTAGCAAAAAATACATTAAAGTACTGCAAGTATTTTTCAGTTTCCCTGGATGAAAGCACTAATATTAATAATATTTATCAACTTGTCATTTGTATTAAAACAGTCGACGAAACTTTCTTTCGTTTTGAAAAACTTTTAGATGTTGTTTGGTTTCTTTTCATGGCCATTTTCTCTTTAAAATTAACATTCCTAAGAGCAATTGCGTGATAATAATCTTATTGCTAAAATCTTCCTGCAACAGCATTTACTTATGAAACAAATGCAAAAAAATCAATTAAGTATCTATAAAGGCTAAAATGTTGTTTTTCTTTAAATTATATTCGAATATGACGTAACGCCAGAGAAAATAGCTTTTGTTTTCATTATCACTACGCTGATGATATTGGCACGTCTGCTTATGTTGTCGTTGGTTTATCCCAAACGGTAAACAATTTTGTTAACCACATTATTTATTTCGATCATTTTTATGCGACAGTTCCACTTTTGATGTACTTGCGCGCTAGATAGACTATAAATAGTGTAGGAACAGTTCGTCTAAATCGAATTCCTAAATGTAAACTTTGGATAGTAACATCAAAAATATGGCAAGAGGGTATATGGCGAAATATGTGGGATGCGTATATGGTGTACAAGTTAGCAGTGTCTTGTGGAGAGATGACAAGGTCGTTTGATTATTGTCTACATATGTTGGATCAAAGCCATTTATTAAAGAAAATATTGAAAATAAATTTTAAAAGTTCCACGTTACGACAGAAAATCAAAACACTATATTGAAGTCAACTGCCCGCAAATCATACGTGAATACAAATGTCATATGGGTGGCGTCGATTTATTGGACGGACTCATGGGCCGTTATCATATTCGAGCAAAGACCAAAAGATTGATTAAAAGTTGATTGAGCTGCATGAGTTTCGGGAAGCTATCGATGCAGGCTTAGTTCTTTATCAGGTAAAGCAGAATCGGGGATCTGCATATAGTTCTCTACAACCAAGTACATCAAAAGTTGGGAGCAAAGCTATTCATCCGTTTGCTGATATCCGTTATGACAATATTATTCATTACCCTCTCTGGTTAGATAGGAAAGGTGAGAAAAGATGGTGCAATCATTGTAAAAAATTTCAAACACAATGCTTTTTTCCAAATGCAAAATAGTTAAGGTCGTTACCAGAAATATCATTAAATATGAGAAATATCTAAATTCTTTGTAATAGTAATATTTTTGAGTTAAGTTGGTTCCCACAAATATGTTTTTAAATATAAGAGATATCTAAATTCTTTGTGAAAGTAATATTTTTGACAATAACAATCATAATTTCTAAGATAATAAATAAGAGAGTTTTGGATTCAGAACAAAGAAATAACCTTGTAAATATATAAATAATAAAGATAAAGAAATGGTCGAATATCATAAACCAAACCTAAATACACAAATATCATACAAACATCATGAATAGTAGAATAACGTAAACAACCATAAAATAGTTAAAAATAAGTAGTGAAGACGCATAGTCCTCGTTTGTATTTTTAATTCAAAAATTAATTAAGAAAAATAAATAGAAAATAAAGACGCATCGCGTCGCGAAAATATTTGTTTTTTTTAATAAAAAAAGAAATTGGTATCTTTATCTACCTTCATTTATGCTCTTCAAGAAATAAAAAACTTTCATTTTAGTATCATAAACAAAAAGATGATACTTTGTTTTTAAATTTAATTTTTATTTTCAATAAAAACTTAACGAACTGAATTCCCTATAAATTAACAGTGTTTAATTACTAAATGAACAAGGGTGCCCCAAGGCACCCTGGAAGGTAGACAGACGTCTAATTGTACGCATAATATTTTCGCATTTTTCTTAAGCTGGGCATTAGAGGGTTAAGGTCCAACCATAATATGCATAACATATCATTTACATTGCCTCGGAATCTACTAGATTTGATTTTAAATCTTTCTCAAAATCTAGTTCGTTAGTTCGTTTACATTGCATTTTTTGACAGCACGATTTTATTTTAATAACAAAACCAGCTGCCCAATAGTTGTTAATTAGTAGGTGCGTTCGATTACTTTTACAGTGAAAGGCAGCAAATGAGTAATTACTGAGTAAACTGTAAAATGTACTGCCAAAAAAAGCTGTTGTCCAAAAAAGTACATGAACGAAAAATTTAAAAAATTAGTCGGATTAAAGAAACTGTAGTGCTGAAATATATTTACACTTTTGACTACTCAACTCTTTTTCTTGTTGGTAATCGATGCAATATTTATTATATCACGAACATTTCAAGAAAACATAAACAAATTATTTTCTGTAATATTTTCCATATGTTTATTTATATTTATATTTTTTTGATTTTTGTAATTTGTGGCCGATTAAATATGTTCAAAATTATGTCATTACTTGTTTATGCTATTGATTACCTTAAAAACAAGTACTAAGTAACCATATATTTAGCACTTTCACAACGCCAAAGAATTAAAATAACACAAATAAAAGAAAGTTCAAAATTTGTTATGAACATTTATTTCCTTTTAAAGGGCATATATTTGATTAACAAGCGAATAGTTTAAAAATAACTATTAATTTTGTATTAATGTTACTATTATTAAAATGTTTCTTTTTTTATATAATTTTTTTCACAAATTATATACTTTTTGTTTGTTTAGCTTTTGAATCATGTTTTTTTGTTTTACAAAATTTTGCTACCAAAAATTTCTGCAGTAAAAATTTGTAGATACTCAGCCATAAACTGTCAGTTTAGGCTCTCAATTTATGTTCTCATTCACTGTATTTTGTGTAAACGAACGCAATTTAGTAAAATGCAGTAAAGTTCAGTAAAAATGTTTAAAAACTTTTGGGTACTCGAACGCACTTAATATTTTTTTGTTTGATTTCTTTTTATTTAAAATGTCAGTTATTATTCTTTTTAGCACAATTTGAAAAAAAAACATCTCTAAGAACTACTAGATTTCGAGTAGATTTTGTCAAAATCTAGTAGAGTTGTGTCGTTCCGGAACGACCTAGTTCCATTGAACGATTCCCTAATTGGAACGATTCAGACTGATCCAAACGTTCCTTTTTAATTGTTCCTCGTTCCGCAAATGCAAACCGTCTTGAGGAATCATCAACTTGTTCTGGTAAATGTAAAAATCAGTATGAAAAGCAAATTGCTGACTCTTCAAGACTGTTTGCTACAATTATTTCGTTCACATATTCTATACAATTAGAACAAGGTTGACTTTTTATATAGAGATCAATGTTGAAGACATAATGGACAATATTATATTTACAATTTATTTTATAACAGCTATAATTTTTTACAAACATTTTACGAAAGCACTTGTAGAACTTTTTTATTATATCCAATAAATAAAAACAAACAATAACCAATGTTTGTTGACGTTTTTAGGAGCAACAGACAATTTCACTCGTTCCTCGTTCCTACACAGTTCAAAGTAAAAAAAGGAACGATGAACGAAAGGAACGACCTAGTTCCTTTCATCTTTCGGATCGGTCGGAACGATTCCACAAAAGGAACGATTTTGCACAACTCTACTCAACGATGAATGAATAAAAGTATTTAAGAGAGCGTAACAAATGTGTGTAAATTTTTTCCAACAATTTTTGTATGGACGAGCACCGCTGGTTTAAACTTTAAAGTGTTAATGAATAGCAAAACGGTTATTTTTGTGGTTAACATTAAGTGTGTTCGAGTACACAAAAGTTTTTACAAATTTTTAATGAACTTTACTGCATTTGACTAAATTGCGTTTGTTTCCTTAAGCAAATTATGATTTCTGCCCCCCTCTCCCATATACAATTAGTTCTCTAATTGTATAATTATTATAAAGAAAAATAAAATATATTTATATGGAATATAATTTGTTTGTTGCTGTTGCTTATACTTTTGTAATTTTTGAAACTTATTTGTTTTTCAAGTTATTGTATAATTGGAAGTATGAAAATTTCCAAGCAAATGGTGATGGTTTGGCTTAAGCACTGACGAAATGCATGTACATATGTACTTATATAGACAAGCTCAACCCACAAGAAATTATAATTTTTGAAATTAAGTGACAAGTATTGATAAAATGTAAAACAAAGCTTTGTAAGTAAAATTCAACATATGTATAATAATTGACTGATATCAAACTCAAAAAACTATTGTTTATTGCTAAATTTTAATAATAATTAAAATATTCCTGAAGAAGTTTGAAATAAACAGACCAAACGATGAGTGTTTAAAATAAAATGAATTCATATTAATCTAATTTCTTCAAGATTTTTATAAAAAACGTTAACAAAATTTATTTATTTATAAGAAAATATCATAAAGCTTGAAGAAATTATATTATACACACATATATAAAAAAAGGTCGAACAATTTATACGAATGATAAAATGAATTCTTTATTTACTTTTTGGATTGACTATTATTAGCCAGAAAATAAACCCTGATACATAACAATTAATATATGTTAATTAATGACATCCACCTGTAAAGCGAACACAAAAACAGATGAACTCTGATAAGATGGTGCATCCACCAACGAAAACTATGGCTGTCAAGTCCTGTAATCATGTTGATTAGCTTTTCTTCTATTTTTTCTTAACACAAATAGTTTAAATGAATAATTTAAATAAACAAGCCCAAACAGATTTAATAATTTCAAATTAAACCAAAACATTTTCAAAATTTACGTAAAATTAAAATTACATTATTGAAAAATGATTGTGAAAGATTTATATAGAATCGAAACTTACCGTGCCAAACCAAAATCAGCTATTTTAACAATATTGTTATCACCGACTAATACATTTCGTGCGGCCAAATCTCTGTGAATATAATTCTGTGATTCCAAATAAGCCATACCAGCAGCTATTTGTGCAGCCATATCAATTAGCACCGGCATTTTTAGACTGCGTCCTTTACCTGCAATAGCTAAGAAAATGAAATTATACTGACACAATTGTACATGAAAATAGAGTTATGATATGCTGCAAAATATTAAAAGTACAAATGAGAAATAGCGCGTAGATTTATAGAAAACTATTTATTTACAAATGGATGTACGAATGTAGTAATGTTATCGTTTGCTTGTCTTTTTATTAACTAGCTTTATTTTTTTTAAACCAATTCAATCTTACATTTTAATTTTAAAAGATGCAGATTCACAAACTCATCCACTTGAGTTTAGTCAAGTTACATTTAGAGACATTGTGAATATGCATGTCAAATATATTGAAAGTTTAATTATTAAAAGTATTCCTATTACAATAATTTAATAGGGGGTTCATAAGAGGTAAAATTGTAATTTGGGAAGTTCACACATACCTTTTTAGATGTTTATTTAATTATCAAACTATTAATGTTTAAATCAGAGGTTTGAAACTTTACAAAAATATCGTTTGAAGTCTTCTGATGATTTCGCATAAGCGCCAATTAAATACAAGTATATAGACTAGCTCAATCCTCAACAAACAAAACTTTTTGAAATTGTTTGAAATAAGATATCGAGGCATATCTCGAATAATAAATTTACTAAATACTTTATTAAATACTACTCTTAATATATGTATATTTACAACCAACAATCCGATTTGATCAAACAATGGCTTATACAAAAGCTTTACGTAGCCTTTTGGGAACTTTTCTGAAAATATTCAGATTCTCTTTAGAAAAATTGCAAAATTAAAACTAATTTGCAAATAATAAAACAAGTACATATTTAATTTGGCTTGTTGAGCTTCCGCTTCTGCATAACATATCCAAAATTTAGGGTGGGATCTCCATGGATCAACAAATATAAATATTTTACTAAACTTTTGTTTACTAAGCTATTCATATAAACTATAGTTTGATGAAATAGGATTGATTGTCGGTTGTAAATTTATATTAGTTTATTAATTTATGTTAGTAATAGACCTGACAGACTCAGGATGTGTATATTATAATAGCGTGGTATACTACAAGTCTGTCACACTAAATTGTAGTTTGCCGATATATCGATATCGGCGATATTTTACTGTCGATACGACGATACTTCTTAAATTTTTTTGAACAAACAATTCAATTTTCAACTTTTTTTTGCATAACAACTTGTTCAAAAGAACATGGGAAAATTGATAATTAAAAAACGATTTAAAATAGACACAATTATTTGCTTAAATTAGACAGCAGTACATGTGAAAATCGTTAAGCAAAACGGTCCTAAATAAACACAAGTGTTTTCTTATATTTTTTGTAGATAAAATATAGGAATGCCGGCGACTAGTTAATGACAATTAATACATTTATCTGTAGCCGTTATCTCCTGTGTGTTTGATAACAAAGAAGTGGTAACACATGTAGACAGTGGTGTGTTTGTTTAGGATCCGTTCAGAATAGATAATAAGTGATAAAGAACACTATCAGATGCAAAACTTGAATTCGTTTAGTTTTAACGTAGTATTTAAATACCTCAGTATGCTATTTAGAATTTAGTATTAAAGTTGTACTCAAAAAGAAAACTAATGCATTTTTCTTTACACAACTAATATAAAAACATATTAAACGCAGAACATAAAATAAAAAAACGCAGATCCTCTTGTTTACTGGTGCAATGACATGGCCTATCCAAACTTAAAGAAAATGGCACAGAAATACTTAAGTTTTCAAATGAGTTCTGTCGCATCCACTGCAGGTCTGGTTCAATCGAATTTGCGAAATCGTCTATTTCCGCAAAAGTTGAGAACATTTCGTTAAAAAAAATCTTATGATATAAATTTTAAATATTAATCTCTTACAATATTTTTTTATAAAAGATTATTTATTTTTTGTTAATTTTACCATGATCTCAAATTCAATTCGTTGTTTTTTAAATCTTATTAATATAAATTTTAAGTATTGAGCCAATTTAAACTGAAAAAATAATAAAAATTTTGAATACATTTTGTTGTTTGAAAATTTGAAGTTTAGAAATTAAAATGTATGGAAAATGTATATGATTTTAGAAAATCAACAAAATGACATTCAGTTTGAGTTGACTCATTAATAATCTCTTACACTGTTATTTTATAAAAAAAAATATTTCGTTTGTTTTTTAATTTTAGAATGAATTCAAATATTAATTTTATTAATAATACTTTACACTGTAATAATAAAAGTATTACTCTGCTTGAGTTTTGTAATTTTAACTTGAGTTCAAATTCAATATGCGTATCAGTATTACCGACAAGGGTCATTTCCATAATATAGGGTGTTCTACTAAGATGTATTATTTAATTGTAAAGAGCCAAATGCGCGCCACGGCCAAGCCAGCAGGCACATATACTTCTCATGAAATTTTCCATCATCGATTCGCACATTCGCTGCTGGAAGTCCTCGATAACTTTACAGATTCCATCTTTGAGGTCTTGAATCGATTGTGGGCCATTGGCGTAGACATTATCTGTTACGTATACCCAAAGAAAATGTCGAACTCCAAAATCTCAGTGAGCACTTGTGATCACCTCTTGAAAAAAATCACATGGATGTTATCGTTGCTTGTGTGTCACGTAGCGCCGTTTTGTTGAAAATAGACGTCGCTTAGTGGTTCCAATTGGAAATAAGGGCAACAAGTCTCTATCTATAAAACTTGCGATTCAATTACAAAACGATGTATGTATGTAAAAATCATAGAGGAGGACCTAAGTTATGAAATTTGGAGTATTCTGTTGAAATACACAGTGGGCAATGAAAACTTTGTTGGCCTCATAGCTTTTACAAATATTATTCGATTTAAATGAATTTAAGCTTGTTGTTAAGCTTATATTATATAAAGAAAATACATTTTGTTTCATACTGATATCTTTAATATTTTCAATGATATTTCGCTTTCAATTTTTAAATTTTAGTATATGGCCTCGACTTTGCTTTTGACAAAAATAGCGCTTGTTCGACCTTTTACTCAAAATTTTTATAAAACAAAAAATTTTCTTTTTGATTTTTTGATTTAGCTATTGGCCTACCGCGTTTTATGTAAATAAAAATGCAAGTTTTTATTCCATATTTTCCCGACGTTTTGCAATATTTGAAAATAATAGACTTCAAAAAGGACTGCGGTGGAAATTTTAAGTCGATTAAGGCATCCACGCTATTTTCATTAATGTTTTCTTGGTTTTTGTCTTTTGTAGTTGAATTTCTAAATATTCAACCAACTTTGACAATGTAAACGCGTGCCAGTTTTTAATAATTAATGTTCGTAAGTAATTAGACGAACTTACATTTAGTTTATATTGGAACGAAATTGTTTGGCTCAAGTTCAAATCTGAGTTTACCCAGTAATGATCCGTTCCACTAGTCTGATGAATAATAAATAGTTCCAAATAGTACGCTCTTAATAAAAAATAATGAATTCATCCAAAAAAAAAATTCTACAATAAAAAAATAGAAATGGGTAAACTCGGATTTGAGCTTGAGCCAAACAATTTCCTTTCAATATAAACAATATTTTTTAAGTAAAAAAAAAACAATCACCGAAACTAAAGAAAGACGTGATAGTTACTAAACGTGGTTTACTGAGTTTCGTTGTGGTCGTACCAGCACAAATGATTTCAATCGGACAGGTCGCCCCAAATAGGTCGTCACGCCAGAAAAAGTCTATAAAATCCTTTGAAACGGTATTGAACGATCCGATAATGAAAGTGTGTGAGGCTTTAGGCATCTCAACGGAGCGAGTACATCACATTTCGCATAAATATCAGGATATGAAAAATATATCCGTATTATGAGTGCCGCGGTTATTCACACTGGATCATAAACGCAGCCGTGTGACCATTGCAAAAATCCATGAATTGGGCTACGAGCTGCTAACCCATCCAGCATACTCTTTGAATTTAGCCCCTTGTAACTATTTCTTGCTTACAAATTTTAAGAAATGGCTGGCTGGTATGAGATTTGGGTCAAACGACCCCAACGCTTTTCTGAGGGTCTTGAAAAATCATATTATTTGGAGAGGAATACAAAAACTAGAAAGGCGCTTGACTACATGTAGCGAGCTTAAAGAAGACTATATTGAGAAATAAAACGCTTTTTTACCCTAATTATTCCATCAAATCCATATTTTGCGTTTTTTTTTTATTAAAATGTTTTATTCACGAATCTTATAAGCTAAATAAGGTACAATGTTATGAGATTTTACTTAAGCGTACTACAACAATTAAATCTAATAATTGAATAAGGAAACTATTAATAATACCGTCTTGAGGAAAATTTGTCACAAATCCTCTTACAAACTTTGAAAATGTTATAATGAAATTTGGTAAAACAATCTTATTGTTTCAAAATTAGACAATCTGCATTTTTCATTAAATGAAATCGTCAAATCATTGGCGAAAGTGTTTATCTTTTTGTATTTAAACCGATTGTGCACTAAGTCCGTGGGGAATCTAGAGGGAAGATTACGAATTATTTTAAAATTTTTGTTTTGAATAACCTGAAGTCTTTTTGTATGTGTCTTAGCAGTTTTGTGAAACCAGGCTGGACAGCCGTAAGTCATTATCGGTCGAATACACATATTATACAACAATACCTTATTTTTAAGGTTTATCACAAATGTAATTTCCGTGTTGTTTGAATTTAAGTTTTTTATCTAAAGTGATACCTAAATATTTTATATCATATTTGATGGGGATCACGTTTCCCTGACAGTACAGAATTTTAGTAGAAATACGTTTTGGTGATATTGAAATATTATGGCCCGCGCTTTATCATTATCATTTACTTTTATTTTCCACTTATTAAAATATTTTTGGCTTGTGGTAAGGCTCTCTTGCATTCTCCTAATTATTGCATTTGAAAGTTTTCCCATACATATAAAAGCACTGTCATCAGCATAAAATGCTGCTTCCTGATCTCTGTGCACCTCAACATCAGACGTATATAAGTAGTAGAGTGTAGGTGACAAAACTGACCCTTGTGGCAATCCCGCTGGGATTATTCTTTCTATTGAGAATTCCCCGTCAACAAACACAATAAATGTACGGTTCTTTAGAAAACTTTGTATAATTTTTTGCAAATACAATGGGAAACCTAATGCATAGAGATTGTGTAACATTCCATTGTGCCAGATGATGTCAAAAGCCTTTTCTATATCGCGAAAAACAACGCCAGTACTCTTGCGATTCCTTTTTGTATTCTGTATTATGTATTCTGGCATATGTTTTATGATAATACTATTTATGCCATCTAAGCCAGGGGCTTTATTATTTTTTAATAGCATAACAAATACCTTAACCACAGTGGCATCTGTACGTTCAATATTATTACTACCAATAAGAGAATTGTTATCGAGACAACTAATAAAATCTGATACATGTGTATCCAAAGGCGATGGGTTATTAATAGTAATAGTTTGAGAGCTAACAAATGCGTCGGCAATCGCATTAGCTTTTTCTGTGCCGGTTTTTAACACTTCATTATTGCAAGTAAGATCTGAAAAAAACGAGTTCTTTCCCTTTAAAGCTTTTGTTCGTTTCGAGAATTTTTTAGATCTCGGGGGTAGTTTTGAAATAAATCTTGCCCAGGATTCATTTCTGTCCTTGTTAAGCTGGAATTCAATTAGACTATTTAACTGCCTTAAGATACCGTTTGAGTGGACTCTGTAAGTTGGATCCCTACATCTCTGAAATTTACGTTTGAACTTATTTTTTTTTGAGCAATATGCATCTTAGATGTATTTCAGATTTCTCTCTGCCACGGATTTTTCCTCTCTACGGAGCAATAAAATTTTCATCTATCCTGGTGTATGCTGATGCTTTTCTAAGTTATAATAAATTTTTGGATCATAAACTTCTTCAAATGGACCTGAACTCACTTTATGAGTGGTGCAACGTAAACTTAATGGAGCTTAGTTTGAATAAATGTAAATTAATTCTATTTGTGAGATCTAATCAAATTACTCCAAACTATTTTCTTGGTGATCATCAATTGGATTTGGTCGACAGTTTTCTCTACTTAGGTATTTTACTAGACCCTAAGCTGAATTTTATCTCACATATAACATATGCAGTAAACAAGGCCAGGGGCACACTGGGTTATATTAAGCGCTGGGCAAAAGAGTTTAATGACCCGTACGTTGGGAAAGCATTATACATGTCACTGGTACGTCCGATTCTACAATACAGATCAATAACATAGGATCCTATTTATCAAATTCACTCTGATGCAATTGAATCGGTGCAAAAGCAATTCCTGTTATTTTGTCTTCGAGGGTTACGTTTTAACCCAGTTAGCTTGCCTTCTTACTCTGCTCGACTTGCCCTTATTAAGCTGCCTACTTTAAAAAGCCGTAGAACTATGCTGAATGTATCGTTTGTCTTCAACTTTATCAATGGTGATATCTGTTCTGGATTTCTGATCCATGAAATTTCGTTTACTGTTCCTCAACGTACATCCCGTAATTTCATTCCTCTATCAGTAAAAGTTTTTAGAGCTAATTATGCTGATGCCGATCCTCTTAGAAGAATGTGAAACACATTTAACCAATTATATAGATTTATAGACTTTTCATTTAATGTCGATGTAGTAAAAAATGCGATTATAAATTTTCTAAATTCATAACAACTTGTTGTTTGTTATTTTATTGTATTTTATTTAATGTTGTGTAATGTAAATGAATATTAGTAATTGTCTGTAAAGAATTCAATTCCATAGACAAATAATAAAGGTAGAATTAGTTGGTACGGATCAGCTATTTAGTTTCTGTTCGATTGAAAACCCGTATTTGTGATTTGTTGTTAATTTTTCATTCTGTTCTGTTGTGGACTATTCTGTAGAAAATAGAATACAACGTTAAGTGACAGCCAAGAGTGTGTATGGATTAGAATTTTATGGTGTGAAATATTATAAATTTAAATTTAAAAGTCAGAAAATATTATTTTAATTCAAATTCTTAAAAATTTAAATATTTTTCTCAAATAAAAAACATGTTGCAAATATTTAAAAGATGCATTCCTATAGTTACATCGTCCACATCCACAAGTTCAGACACAGAATAAGTAAGCAAGAAATATTTTCTACAGAAAAGAACGGCACAGAACGGCAACGAAAAGTAAAAACTAATGAGGCCTTAATAAATAAATAAATAAAAAGCAGCATTAACAATTGAAATTAATTTATTTAGCAATAAATCTACGTTACTGGGAATACACTCTGTTTGGTCAATTAGACGCCAAAACTTTCCACCCAAACTGTAATTGCTGGTCAGTCTGCACGATTATACAAACTTACTGTATTTAATTTATTTTGAAACTGTCCATAAATGGAGCAGGAAATCGGAACATGATCTGACTGTAAAATATTTGGGTGTGACTCTAAGTTTGAAAAAGGGATATTGGAATTAGATAGTCAAATGTCTTTTGTTGAGGGCTTGACCTGGGCTAAGTTTTGACCGAATCGGGTAAATAAAAATGGGAATTAAATGTAATAGTTTGCAAGCAAACAATGTGTGTAAGGCTGTGTTATTAGATACACAGTTCCAATGTGTGTCATAGAATCACCAAAGATAAAAGTCACAAGAGAAGTAACGTTTTTTTTAATTTTTACGTGTATTGCAGATTCTGATTTCTTTAAAATATACATATATCTAGTTCCTTGGGCTTCCTCTGTTAGTTCACCTAAAGCCAACATACTATTTTCTATTATTTCTTTGCCGTGGGCCAATATTTTGTGCAAAGATGCTGCCATTGGTTTCCAGGGATGTTGAAGAGTTCTCTGGTTTCAGAAGCAAACATTTTATATTTATCAACATTTAATTGGTTTTTTTGCTATATGTCAATGCAAATATTATCTTTGAGAGCTTCAGAATATTTATATAAATACCAGTAATTGAAGATGTGAGATCTGGATTTTAGAAGAAGCTTCTTGCTATATTTCTATCATTTGAACTGTCATAACCATAAACGAGCTTATCTATAATTAAAGTAAGTTGTTCTTTAAATGCCTGGGCCAGGCTGTAGATTCTATTTATTTGAATTCGTTTTTCTCCTCTCTCCGCAACATATGTAAATCTGCATTATCTTTAGCTGCAATATTTTTCATTCCAGGAGATACAGAAAAACTCCTTTATGTCACACGCAAGGTGTAAACAGAACTCCACAGATCTTATCCTGGCATGAAGTGGTGAAATTCCAAGCTTCAAAACATTTTTACTAATAGTTCTTTCAGAACTCTCATAAATCTTCGATCTTGTGGTTAAATTTATCTATATATCTTCGTATGTCAGCGCTACTAAATGATGAAGAGCTGCTTCCGTTCTTTTTTATATTCAGATACCCCATCCATCCCCATTTGAACAAAATAAAAACAAATCTTAATAGAATTAAAACCTAAACTTATTTTTCCCACATTTTTCACTGCTCAAACGAAATATGTAAATAAAATGTACATGTGCGTCTTCGAATGAAATACAATGCCTGTTTTGCATTGGCTAACAGTGGGAAAATAAAATTACCAGCCAGACAGTTATGAAATACAATAACTGTCTGTGGCTAACAGTGCGAATGGAATTTAGTGTAGCAAAACTATGAACTATTTTCGGATTGCTTAAATTTCGGTTTTGCTTTTAATTTGGTTTTTTTATTTGTATTAATTTTATGTTTATTAATTAATTGCAAGTTTTGTATTATATACTGTTTTTGTCAGTCATCCAATAAACATTGGTGCTCAATTCACTCTACGTTTTCCTTTTGAACCACTCGGTTAATCTAAAAAATCAAATTAACACATAGCTTAGTGAATCATTAAGTTATCCTCCCTTCAAGTTGAGCAAGGCAAATGAGCCGTAGCTTAACAGTCTCCCTAATTGATTTATTACTAGGAAACATATCGTATTCTTTTTCAGTAATAGCCTTCTTTATAATGTGGTACTCATTTCTTGTTAATCCTATATTAGGAATAAATGCGAAAGCTTCTTAATAGTATAGTTGTCTTTTCGCGACCACTTTTTTGTACAAAAAGGCTGCTCATGCATGGCTGGAAAACGTTATCGTTAAAAATATTTTTTGTTAGGTGAATTAATGTTTGAGTTATCCTTCCATAATTGTTTTAAATTGTGTTTTGTGTATTAAGGTGTTTTATAAATGTTTGTACGTAAATTGAATTATCAGCCCAGGATCCTCTATTGAATGTCAGCCCGAGCACCCCCCTCCAGGTACCACTATCCGAACGCCCCTACCCGGGCACCACTATATATATAGAGATGAATCGACATACTTGAATTATTTGAGAATTTATAGTTTATGTTCATGCTAGGGTTGCCAATCGTACTATAATATAGTGTTGTACTCAGCGCTGCCACCAAAGAAAGTTAAAATTGTACAGAAGTTTTGCAAAAATAGTACGAAACTAAATGAAATATTACAAATTTTTTTTTAATTTCATCAAAACATATTGTTTTTATTTAAAAATCATAAGTAGATCATTATATTTGTACTTTAAAATGTAAACAAATATGAAGACATATATTCCCATATATTTCCTTACATACATATATACTATCAAAAAACATTAGTATGTATATCTATTTTATAAATATATACATACATAAATATGTATTTCAGTGGTCACTGTTTTTGTACCGTCAAAATATGAATAGATTTTTGCTCTAAAATAAAAAGTAAGAATTATTTTCTCCAGTAGGTTCAAAACTTGCAACCCCATTTTTTAATGCCCTCCCTCTTTATTAAAAATAATAGATGCAAATGTAACTGACAATTTATTTCTCGAATCCGTTTTAATATTGTTTAGCTAACTAAAAACCCTACGGAAGAATTAGAAAATCCTAATATTATGCCGTTTTCTTTTCTAAAAAAATTAACATTTCTTTTACTTTTTATAAAAAAAATTAATATTCAAAAATTTTTAATTTCTAATAAACTCACTATTTCAAAAAACAATTATATTGCGAATTTTCCATAAAAAGGGCAAATATTTTTCACTTCTTTTAAGAAAAGAAAATGCTAATAGAAGAAATTTTATAAAAGTTTCCAAATTTGGGAAGAGAGTTTCACCAGAGCAATTCTTTATTTTAAATATTTATGTCCAATAAATTTCGTCATCAAAGAAAGATTTAGCTCTTTGTGGTCCAAAAGTGCATTTCGAGCCACTCATTGTCTTATTTTTGGTAACCTATTTCAACAGAAGGAAATCTGGTTTTAAAATTTGATAACGATTTTATTTCAAATGATTGTGAAAATTTTGTATCTACTATATCTATAAAGCGTTAAAGGTCATCCAACATCAAAATTTAATCTTTTTTTAGTTTGGTTAAAAACTTCCATAAAAAGCACCAATTATTAACTTGACAGCACCCGGTCAAAAAACTCTTGTTAGGCAGCACTATACTGAATATATAGCTGTTGCTGTTTTTCCACAAACCTCTTATAACTACAATTAGAGTTGAGAAAAAGACAGCCTAGGTACTAATGGTAAAGTAAGAAAACAAATACAATTGGTTGATTATTGAGTTCTTGTTACAACTTTGATATTGTTTAAACTTTTCATTTGCTTTAATCAAAGTTTAATATAATGTCTCCAGTTGTTCTAAGAAATATTTGGGTAAAGTTCCCTGGTGATCTGCGTTAGCAACAGTGAAATGCACATACCCCTCAATAATCAATTTCAATTTGCTTTTAATAAAAGTGTTAATATTTTACTAAATATGTAGGTAAAATATTAATTATAGAATATAGTGCGATTAAAAATTTAAAATACTCAATATATGTACATTTAATTTTGTTATACAAAAAAATTAGTAGTGTGGTTAATCAAAAATAAATCTTATTCTTTTATATCTGTTTTTATATAATTAGTTTAAAAAATAAACATTTGTATAACTTAATTTATTTGTTTGTATAACACTGGAGGTTCTGATTGGAAAATTTAATTAAAATTAGTTAAAATAGCAAGAGAATATGAAAGGAATAACATATATATGTACATACTATGGTAAATTTGCTGTTTTAATTTTTTTATTTTTTCTGCAAGTAGTGGAAAGTACAAAAATGGTACAAAAAATTAGTACAAAACTGGAACGAAAAATTCATGGTACAAAAATAATACAAATAATTTTAAAGAGTTCAGTTTTTGTACTATAATACAGATTATAATATGTTTCAGACTAGTGAAAAAAATATATAGTACGAAATAATACTATCAGGGTTGTCACAGAATCCAATTTTGTCGGAATTAGATTTGAAAAGGTAACAAGAAATATTTTGTATGATGAATTTCAATGTTATGGGTCTTAGTATGTTCAATCTAGAATTACTATCTGTTTTTAACATATGTAAAACCGATAACACTGAAGTTCATCATACAAAAGTATTTTTTGTCGTATTTTCAAATCCAATTCCGATAACATTGGTTTCTGTGACAACCCCGTATATTTATTTATTTTTTTGGCAAACACAATTTCGAAGCAGATAAATTTAAGGTCAAAGTTATTTCATACTGTTTGGTCTTACAAAAACTTTGCAAGAACTAATAATTATTTGACAGCAAATAATTTCGTTTTTAAAAACTTGCTATTTTTCTGTTTGCCCTTCAAAAATATTGTTACCTTTTCGATAACGTTTACTTGTTTGAGATCTTTTAATTAGTCAAAAATAAAATAAAAACACAACGGAAATTGATTTTGAACCTAATGATGTTTTATAAAAAAACACAACGCAATTTGCACTTCAAAAGTTCTTTCACAACTGATCCCCGTGGGTAGGCAACAATTTCTTATATAGTAAATAACACTGTTTCTAGAAGTTCTTTGTAGAGACGGTTCGGTGTTGCCGTCTATGTTGTATATGCATGTAATTGTGTATTTAGCTTTTATCTATATGGCAGCTTTATAAAAGACCGCATAATGTAGTTGGTATGTCAACCAAACAGTTCAAATTCGGCACTATGAAATAAGGCCCAATTAAGAAAACGAAATAAGGTCCAATAAAATTGGTTAATATTTAATTGGGCCTTATTTCATGTATTTTTGGGCTTTATTTCATTTTTATTTTGGGTGTTATTTCATAATGAATATAAAAAAATTATATTGGGTTTTATTTAGTATAAAAAAATTTTGGACCTTACTCCATTTTATTTGGGCTTTATTTCATATTCTTAAAAATTGATTTTGTACTGATTTTAAAGACATTTACTTATTCATTCCAAGTAAGAAAAGTTATTAACGATTAACATTTTTTAGAAGTATAGTAGTTTGTTACCATTTGGTCTTTTTCAATATTAGTTCTTTGTAAAGTTTTAAGTAACATTAAAAAGTACTTACATATATTAATTATTATGGATTACGGATTTGTATGTGGTCGCCGCAGAAATAGCAAGTTATTCGATAAGGGAACAGCAACTTTACTTAATAAAATCTGTGTACAAAAATACAAAATTCTACTGTTGCAAGGAAAAAATTGCAAATCACGAATGTTCTACCAGGATAATATTTTATCAAAATATTCTGATTTTGTGGAACACAATCATGGAGTTCAAAAGGAATTATATGAAGAATTGAAGGCACTCAATAAAATAAAACGTGGGTGCTTGAACGTAAGCTCCCTTGGTGAAAGAAATGCATTAATGGGTATAAGAGAAACTTTTAGTGGTGTCACCTATACGTAAGTAAAATCTTCATTACATGACCTTCATATACTTTATGTACTATATCCACCATTACCTCTCCAATAGCAACAAGAAACATGAACTTCCACAAAATTCAACGTGGTTTGCAATATTTAGCAAGCACGGTCTACATGACTTCTCTCAAATCTCCTACTGAAGTACGACAAGCGTTCCAAAATGAGACAGTCTTTCAAAATTTTGGTTTAACTAAAAACAGTGAGGGAAACAATACGTAATTTTTTAAAGTGTGTTATGAAGAAAACGATTTTTCATATCGCGAGTTTGTGTCGGAAAAATGCATAGGTTTAATCAAAGAAAATATTACTAATAGTGTGAATAGGAAAATTTTGATTGACGGAACATTTGCGGTTGTGCCCATGGGATGTTATAAACAATTGCTGATTATATGCATAGAATATATGGAAATGGTAAGTTATGAAGTATAGAGAGAAAAATACTTCTTTAAAATTTATGCATTGGTAGAGTGAAGTTATATGTGAAAAAGAAAAAACCCTCAAGCTCAACCGGAGGTTTGATAGGCGGAAGACCTTTGCTCTTTTCGATATACCAAGAGGATGAAATCCTTCCTTAAAAATGCCTAAAGACAGATTATAATGGTAACAGATAATTTTACGTACACACTAAACACAAATTAAAAAATATATAAACATTTATTTTATACTGTTAATAACATCATGGACATATGATCTAGTTACCGGCGCCATTTTTGTGCAACAATATTCTGCAAATTTACTTTGCAGAATATATACCAATAAATAAATAAATATAAAAATTTAATTGAGAAATAAGACCATAATGGCTTTATTTCTCAATTGCTTGTTTTTTAACAAAATTATATTTAGTGTGTACATAAAAATTAGCTCTTGCCAATATAATCTGCCTTCGGTCATTTTTGAGGAAAGATTTTATCCTCTTAAGCGTTTTTTCCTCTCGGTATATCGAAAAGCGGCTTCGCTGAGTAAACTTTTTTCCTACCGGTGTGTCGGAAAACGGCTTCGCTGAGTAAATGTTTTTGCATAGCTGGCCTTCGGCCGGGCTTAAGGGTTTTTTCCTCTCAGTATGTCGAAAAGCGGCTTTGCTGAGTAAAGTTTCCTGTATAGCCGGCCTTCGGCCGGGCTTAAAGGTTTTCTCCTCTCGGTATGTCGAAAAGCGGCTTCGCAGAGTAAAGTTGTCCGCATAGCCGGCCTTAGGCCGGGTTTAAGGGTTTTTCCTCTCGGTATATCGAAAAGCGGCTTCGCTGAATAAAAGTTTATTTTTAAATTTAATTAAGCCCGGAAGAAGGACTGTTAAGCCGAAGCCACTATTTGACATATTCATCGAAACAACTTAGTTCATTGGGGACTTATATATGTATATATATATATATATATATATATATATATATATATATATATTTGGAATAACGTATACAGTATACATAATTAAAACATATTTTTACCGCAGATCTTTCAGACAAGCAAAAAAAAGTACTTGTGTGCATTTTTATCAAAAGAAGAATTTGTTTTGTCTTCCGGTAGATCCAATACATTTAAGGCATTCCGGATATTTCTGCGGCATAAACGAATGTCCACATTATCACTCTCACTTGAATCACTATCAAGGTGTATTTCAATAGATGGAAACATTTTTCCTTTAATTTTTTAATTAATAACAAATTTTATTGAGATTCAATTGTTAATATAAATTAGAGATGGGCACCGCTCACGTGATTACGTGAATCATACGTGATCTCGCGTGATCATGAATGATCGTGAGCAGTTTTATGTTTCAATCACGTGAGCGTGCATGAGCGTGAGTATAAAAAACTTAACGTGAGTGAGCGTGCATGAGTAGATTTTTTGCGTGATTGTTTCGAGATTTTTTCGATTTTGAAATTGTTTCAGAAAAATATATTTCTCAGTTAAACATAATTTTTCTCTTTTATTGCAGAATTTTCTAATTGCATTCAGAAATTTTAATGTATAAATACTTACAGGTTGTGATTTTTTCGAGATTATTTCGTGAGCGTTAGTTTTCGTGATTGTGACTAACTTTTTTCCACTCACGTAAGCCACGTACATGAGTGAGATTTTTTATCGCGAGCGTGCTTGAGCGTGAGTGAAAAGTCACTCACGATCCCATCTCTAATATAAATTAACTTTGTTTTGTACATTATAAATAGCTGTTCGCTTACAATTGCACAAGAGTTGCTATTTCGTAGTAAAAAATTTGTATTTTAGCATGAAAAAAACTAAACAAAATACCAAACTATATACTATGGCAATAATGTAATCTGACAATACGAAAAGAGCAACGTAACAAAACGTAAGTAAGACAAGTGCGCTATAAAAACTCATTCGTTTACGTACTTGCTTGTGTACAGCTTGTCTGTTTGAGAACATACTTGTTATGTAGAAACAGGCCATTAATAATTTTCTTGGAAATTTATTTTTTGTTAAATAAAGCTCAATAATTGGGTTTATTTCATTTTCAGTTTGGGCGTTATTTCATTAAAATTGGATTTTATTTAATTTTTTTATTGGGCTTTATTTTATTGGGTCTTATTACATTTTCTTAATTGGGCCTTATTTCATATCAACCCAAACGGACAAACTGTATTATCATTTACAGTAGCGAACACTATTTGTCGTATAGATTTCTCGAACAATCTTGTAGATTATCGTTGTTGTTTCTAGCGCTTTCCTGAATGTTTTATTTTCGTTATTTTGAATTTAAATGCTACCAAGTTTGCACACACGGTTTATTAAACTATGCTTAATCATCGCTGTATTTTTATGTTCGTTAAATTTGAATCTACATTTAAATTTTGTAACAATATATTAGGTTCATACTACAGCAAAGATATATTTCTTGTTATACAACACTTTTTGCAACAATCACTCATTTGTGTTCTATGATGAAGTACAGGGTGTTTGCCCATATTTTTGGTAAACTGTTAAAGGAAAAATCTTTTGCTTTCTTTATTATTTATTTTTATTTAATAACTTAGAGCTCACTGTTGGAGCTCCTAAGTATAAGTTAGTAATTGAATCTTAAATACTAAATACATTAGGTTATATGTATATTAATGATGAGAAACTCTAGACGACTTGAATGAGCGTTTTCTAGAACTTCGTTCAAAATCTATATTTCTATTCTTATAATATATTTATTTTATATTTTACCAGGCAATCATAAATTTTAGACAATACCCAAAACATATGATTGAGTGGCTTCTTAATATTAATAATTAAATTGTGGGAAACCAAGAGACATATGATCGTTTAGTTATGTTAAACATCAGTTTGAGTTCTTTCAGTTTCCCAAGGGGAATGTACGGCGCGTGTCTTAACAGTTTCTAAGGTCTTTACGAGTGCACACCAGTATGTGACAGCAATAAATAGATCTTTTAATAATTAAAACACAGAAAATTGTCCAAGTGACTTATGCAACGGCCACCGATTTAAACACAAGGTGTCAAATAGCCGTTGCACAAATATTTTGTCTGGCATTTGTCAATGTAATTGGACGCTGTGTAGTTTGCGGTACTGTAGACTGCAATTGCTTGCTGTTGGTTATAGTGACTGCTACATTATGCTACAAAACATTAGTCTTGACAGTTCATATTTGGCAGTCGTGAAGTAGACACATTTTATTATGGAAAAATTTATTATGGAAAAATATTCGATAAACCAACGTGTTTTAATCGTTAAAACAATTTATCAAAATCAACCATCGATTACTGTGACGATAAGAAAGTTACGTGAACTTTTTGGGAGAAACAACGTGCCAACAAATCGCACTATTTATCGTGTAGTGAGTGATTTCGAAGAAGGAGGGTCTGTAGGTGGTAGCCCAAAGCATGGACCACAAAGTACTGCAAAATCGGCTGAAAAAATTACTGCTGCTCAGGAAAGTGTTCAAAACAATCCATCAACCTCAATTCGACGCCGTCCTCAGGAGCTTGGTCTTCCAAGAACAACTTTGGTCACAATTTTGCACAAGGATTTGCATTTGTTTCCATTTAAGATTCAGTTAACACAAGAGCTTCTTCCACAAGACCATTTACGCCGCCGTACATATGCCAATAGGATGTTACAGCTCGCCCATAACAACCCCGACATTTTCATTTTGATGGATATGTGAATAAACAGAATCGGTTCTGGGCAATAGAAAACCCACAAATTATTCATCAGTCACCTTTGCATTCATTAAAAGTGACAGTCTGGTGTGCAATTTGGTCAGGAGGAATTATTGTACCTTACTTCTTTGAAAATGAAAACGGCGTAATGGTAACTGTGAATGGGGAGCAATATCGTGATATGATTGAAAACTTTTTAACGGCACAACTGTATCCTTTGGGCTTGATTAACATGTGTTATCAACAAGACGGTGCCACATTGCATACATCCAGGATTACAATGGAATTACTGCGAGACCTATTTCCACAACAAGCTATTTCAAGAAATGGTGATGTTGAATGGCCTCCACGGTCGTCTTATTTGACTGTTCCGGAATTATTTTTGAGGAGATACCAGAAAAGCAAAGTTTATGCAACAAACCAGAAACGCTTGAGAAACTCAAACAAAATATTCGTGATGAAATTAATGAAATACCGCGTGAAATGTGTGAGAATGTAATGAAAAATGTGCTCAAAAGGGTTCGCATTTGTGAGGCTAACAGAGGCGGACATTTATCTGATATTGTATTCCATACATAATTGCCGACATTAAATAAAACATTTATCAATGGTCGCGTTCATAAGACGTAGCTCTTGAGCTCAACTGTCGTCAATTGTTGAGCCCAACTGTTCCTCTTAGAAACGGCATGATGAATAATTGGATAAGAACAGCTGTTTAATGTAAGCAATTGAAAAGAAATAAAAGTGCTGCAAAAGAAATAATTCAAATTTGCTAAATTAAGTAGTTTGACTTATACTAAAAAGTATGGAGAATATAGAATTTACAATGGAGTTTTTATTGGCAGGAATTTTCCCATTTTATTTTAAAATATGTAATACAAATGTAATATTCAGAACATAAAAATATAGAGCAAAATACTCCAATAAAATGATAAACCTGCGCCGATAATATTTATATTTCAACGCTGAGCCGGCACTGTGTTCAAAAAATCTTTGAACATTATATTGAACTAATTATGTAATTAATATAAATAGACACCATAATAAACAGACTTACATTAAATGAAATTTGTATTTTAATTTTACTTCTTTATTTTCGTTACTTTATCGCATTTGTAATGCAAAATTAAACAAATTAATTTGCGGTCGCCACCTAAATAAACGCCGCACAATGGGGATTTTTGTATGGAGGTGAGGAAAAAAATATATTTTTCAAAAAATGTAGTGATTTCATCACAAATTTTGTTTTATTTATATAGTAATACACAAAAGTAATCAAAATAAAGAAAGTTAGAGAAATGTATATCGTTACCTACAATGTAAAAAGCGCTAACTAACAAAAAAATTTAAATGATTTTTTTAATTTTTAATTTAGTTTAAATCTATTTTTAATTTATTATTCTAAGAGCCTTAAACTTCGTCGCTTATAACACTATGATTTTTTTGGCTAAACGAAGGAGTCAAATGTGAGATCATGGGATCTGATGTTACCATCATTCGGTGCATAATATCTTCGTTCGTGGCAATTCGATTGCATTTTCTGGAGTGTCTAAGGCGATATTTTTTATAGTCTTTGTTACAACTTTCCTGAGCCTCTTCGGATAGTAAGCCTACAGGAAAAATACACTTTTCAATTATATCTTTTCCATGAATCAGAATTTTGTGAAGTGTAGGTGGCATACAACAAACTCTTTTGCCGTCTCCAGACAAAAATCACCAAATTTCTTTGGATCTACTATCTCGGTGATGGTTATAGCGTCGAGAATTATTAAAAACCTCTTGATTATGTTTTCACCTAGACCCGTGATTTCGGAAATCAAAGCAGGATTAGCAAAGAATCTTCGTGACGTATTTCCTGAATTTATCGTACTAGAGCCTTGCTTAACAGTATCAACCTGTATTCCAATTTTCTCTTTAAATTCACGCTTTATCAAACATTTTCGGGCTTCTTTTATCGGACGAGTATTTGAGTCGACTCTCCCACGTTTAAATTCAATATTATAAGCTACATGCAAAAGACACTCCATCAGCTTAATACGCGCATGAAGTGGTGACATACCAAATTGCAGTGCTTGTTCATTTACGGGCATAGCTTGAACTTCTTCGATTTTATTCATCTTCGATGTTGTGGCTATACAAATAAAATAAGAAGATGCTGCTGGTGTTTCTGTAACTGATTGTGCTGTCTTTCAGTCAATGATTGTAAAATTCAATTCATGTTTTACTTTAAAGTTACGATTATTTACTGTTAACTCAAATTCTTTTAGTTGAGATATCTCCTCATCGACTTTTCTCGTGTAACTTGAGATGTCTCTTTAACGTATGCAAACTGTAGTGTTCTACAATACTGTGTGGAAGAAGGTTTATTGTTGTTCCATACCAATTTATTTATGTCATCATTTAATGACAATTTAAGTGGTACAACTGATGTCATATATAAATGAGAGTCAGAAATTTTATCATCTGAAAAGCTCTGTTGGTATTCGCTTTGACTAGATGCCCCACCACATCCACATTTATAGTACTTTGTTAGATTTCCGCTTTCAATTTCATGTATTTCCTTTACTGACTTGGTCTCTAGGACTCTTTTAGCAGTATGATCCAACAGATTTTGCTGAGGTACGCTTCCTGAACTTTCAGTAATAGAAATTCCTTGAGGATAACTGTTAGTTTTTTCTTTCGTGAGTTCTTTGGATGGTACGAGTATTTTGTACCCTTCATTTTCTAAACAATGCAGTAGATACTCGTATTTTTCTTTTGTAAGTTCAAGATTTGTAAACATCCCTAAAGTTTTTAATGTACAAATTTTGTGGTTGGTTTTTGAAATACTAGAAGTAAAATCAATTACTTCTTGAGGAAACATAGCACGTACTTCATCCCTTTTGTATCGTTTGGCGCGATCACAGCACCCCTCAAATGATTTACGTGGCCGACCAAGTGCAGAACTGGTAGAACATTCAGCCTCAGTAAACTTAATTGTAAATGTTCAAGCCAATTTGCATTCTTTTTTTCAAATCGCGACTTCGTACTATTACAAACCTGCCATCTTTGTTTGAAGTTAGCGTAAAAGCATTTATATATTGCACCCAAAATTTCACTTGCTCTAGTTTCATTTAAGCCAACGTGCGATTGTTGCAAAAACTGCTTTAATTTTGTTTTGTCTTTGTCAAACTCCAGAAGTTTCGAGCATAAAACCCCATGTGAAATAGAAAAACTTTCCATTGTCGTAAAACTATTGGGCCTTAGTTTCAGTTAAAAAACCGGAGAAAAATCCCTTGTACTTTTCGCGTTCGTCGGCAGTTGCTGAATGATAAAAATCGATCAATGGACACCTATAAATACTACGTATTTTTCAATATTTTACTGACAGGTACTTATGAGCACTTATAAATGTGGGTGCAATTTCTGTAAATAAATCATGCAGGTAACTAACGGAAAAACCCAAATAATTAAAAAAGTGCACTTTCCTTTTTTCCTTTTAATTGTGCAAGCAAATTTATTAGCGCTTATTACTTTGCTACTGCAGTCATAAAAATCAAATAACCTTTTGTTTATTACTTTGTTTAGTTCTGAGAATCATAAAAAAATTCATCAATGTTTTTTCCAAAGAATTTTGTGCATATCTCGAGCAAATATTTTAAATTCATACCTTTACTTAATTGTGAATAAAAGCGAAACGCGTTCGTCGATTTTCATGATTTATGTCTCATTTTGTTCATAGGTTATGCGACTTTACGTGAAAGTAATAGGACTTGAAACTTTTTTACCATTTTGGATTTTTTATAAATTACAAAAAAATAAAAATTTTTTTTAGGCAAAAAATATTTTTTTTCTTTATACATTTATTTATAACTGCGAAACTGTTGCTTATATAGCGAAACGTTATATTAACAGATGAAAGTAATTGTAATTCTTGATTTTTCTAAATCTGTTTAAGCAAAATCCGACTAGTGGTTCTTGAGTTATGTTAAACAAAAGAGCCTTATCAGAATTGAGTCGCGAATAAGTTAGCTGAAAAATGTTGTGCTGTGTAATACAACAAATTGAAATTTATTAAAAATGTAAAAACAGATATGAGACAATGTATTAGTAGTGATTTCTAACTGTAGGAAAGTAAAGCTAAAATTGCAGGTCCAAATGTTTGGAGAAAAAAGGGATTTTTGTTATACATATGTTCATAAAAATAAACAAAAAAAAACTTAAGTCTTTTAATTTTACTATACTGAAATATCCTACTTTAAATAAAAAATAAAAAGAAAAACATTAGCTCACATAATAAAATAATATTCGTTTTGAAATTCTTAGGTTTAAATTAAGTTGGTTCGGTAAAACATACAAGTACTAAGTTTGAGACGGCTATAAAAAAAACTAGCAGTCAGATCGGAGTAATTCTTTTTGATTTGATTGTACCATTTAGTTTAAAATTTGAAAATATCACTGCATATTGCATGAAGAGTATGTTGACAATTTGACTTTTTTCCGCGAATAGAATATAAAATTAGAATATAAAAGCACATAACTCTCTTGATCAACTGAGAGAATAAACACAACATGTTGACTAAATGTAGCAAAAAAAATTTATGATGGAAAAATGGCAGCAAATACTAAATTGTTGTGTGGAGCGGAACACTCAACGGGCAACAGTTACGTCTTATGAACGCGACCAATATAAGATCCATTCTCTTTTATTTAAACCATAGTTAACCAAAACTCTCAATAAATGAAATGCGTCTGTATTGGATAAGATAATATTGCCCAGCAAACACAAAACTAAGCACTACAAATGTAATAAATTTTACTTTTAAAAGCAAAATGGAAATGAAGTTTTAAAAAAGTTAATAAAATTATATACAAAATATACCTCAATTTTTACAGAATTAGAAAATTTTTTCACACATATTTAATTGGTCGAGTTTAATTTACAAGTTAAAAAACTTAGTGTATTTAGGCATTATAAATTAAGTTTTCCAAATTTAAGATTTAACTTTTGAACAGTTTTTTGTTAAATATTTTTTGCTAGCATTCCATCCGTAAATGGTCTGCCTTCCTGAGCGATTTCCAAGCTTATTTGTCTTGAAATCTCCATTTTTAATTTTTTATTTTGCGATATTTCCTCATTTTGCTCTTCTTGCAGAACCTATTCTTTAATTTTTTGCATATAAAGGTTTTTTTGTTCAAGAAAAAACATTTTCCTTTTTTCCTCTTTTAATTTATTTATTTCTTTGTGAAAAAGGTCAAAATGCCTTTTAATTGAAAATGTTTTCTTTGTTTTAAATGTTTGGTAACATAAAATGCATTGCATGTTACCAAAAGCATTTTTAATAACAAAAAAAAATTCTGTCTTCCATTATACTATTTTGTTTGCTGGCTTATTTTGAAATTAAATCAAAGCTGAAAAAACAATAATGCTGAAAAAAAGCGGCACTCGTTAACACTCAATTAACGCATGAAATCAAACTGAAATAGAAGAACAAGCGTCGGTGTGAGTTTGTTTTTGTAGCACAATTGTGCACAGAAAATGAATATTTGGATTACTCTGATTTAAACAAATATTGTAAACAAACAAAGTAGTATGTATACCTTCCCGACGGATATACTGTATAATAAGAGACTACTTTTGTATGGGTAGACATAAATATTGATTGTTCTTATCAATGTCAAACATATACCAAAATTCCTAAACATATAATACGTGGTAATGCAATCATGATTATATTTAAAAAAAATTTAAATGTAGATTCAAATTTAACGGACATAAAAATACAGCGGTGATTAAGCACATTATAATCAACCGTGTGTATTCAAATTTGAGCACTCAAATTCAAACTAACGGAAACAGAACATTCAAGAAAGTTCTAGAAAAAGCAACGAGAATCTACTAGATTGTTTAAGATATCTGTATGAAAAATCTTCATAGCAATTGTAAACAAATCCTGACGCCCTCTATTGGATTTACATAAAATTGGTTAGTTGATTCGCCATCTACATTATAAGTTTGCTACTGCCATGTACTCGCCGCTTCCATAACATAGCTGAACAATAACACAGGGAAACTTAGTCATGGCGAGGATTTTTCTACTAAGTTCGAGAACCGTAGCAGTCAAATGATATATAAGCCGATACTACCAGGCACAAAGAAGTCAGGCTTGTCTAAGCTTTTGCAGTGTTATCTAAACAAATTACTTCGTGTATTTTATAAAACAGTGGTATTAAAGCTCAAAATCAATTTCCGTTGTATTTTTATTTTATTTTTGACTAATTAAAAGAACTCAAACAAGTAAACGTAATCGAAAAACTCGAAACGTAACAATATTTAAGCAGGATGAAATGGATCTAAAACATTTAACGATCATGTTATCGGTGATATGTCGTTGAAAAAGTTTGTACAGCTCTGTATTGAGTGTTGGAAAGAAAAATGTGAATTTCTTGCCATAAGTAAGGACGATTTAATAAATAAAGGGTGATATCGAAAAGGGTTTGACAACTTTATAAAAATTTTAGAAACAATATAAGTCAGCAGATGTAAAGCAGAACGTTAGCAGACAAGACAAGAACAATTTTAAAAGAAAAATATGAAATTCAATGAGATTAATAGAATGAACTTATTGGAAGATACTTTTCAACCAATTACAAATTCATTAAAACAATTAGTGCAAAAGTTTGATTATGAAAATGGAAGATATGATAAAGACGAAAGAAATTATAATATATCAGTTTCAAAACCTTCAACAAAAGTAACACCACCACCATCACCACCACTAAAACCTAAATTTTTAGTAAATTCCAAGCCATATCTTGAGGTTAAGGAGGATGATGATATGTTTCTTGGTGATAATAAATATAATGTTGATTATAGTGAACATGGAGTAAAAAAACATAATTTAAAAATTAATTTTAGTGTTTTAAATTTTTATTCGCACTTTTTCCCAAAATTAATATTTTACTTATTCAGTAAAAAAATTAATGTTTGTAAGTAATTAGTCGAACTTATACATATGTATATTGTGTATATGTATATTGAAACGATTAATTTGGCTGAAGTTCAAACCCGAGTTTAACCATTTATTTATTCTAATTTTTAATTTAATTTTATTAGAATTTTTTTGGATAAATTCATTAATTTTATTAATCATCTTATCATATTAATCATCAGACTATATATATATACAATATATATATATAAGTTCGACTAATTACTTACAAACATTAATTATAAATAACGATGGCACCCGTCAAAAATCTACACGTTTACGTGATCATACTAAAAAGAAATTCAAGTACAAACTGTTCCGGAATTATTTTTGTGGAGATACCAGAAAAGCAAAGTTTATGCAACAAACCAGAAACGCTTGAACAACTCAAACAAAATATTCGTGATGAAATTAATGAAATACCGCGTGAAATATGTGAGAACGTAATGAAAAATGTGCTCAAAAGGGCTTGCATTTGTGAGGCTAACAGAGGCGGACATTTATCTGATATTGTATTCCATACATAATTGCCGACATTAAATAAAACATTTATCAATATAAGATCCACCCTGTAGATTAGCAGTAAAAAAATTTTTTTGGTTCATGTGTAGTAAATAAACAAACTGTATATAAAAAATAATGTGTTTATTTATGTGTGTCCAAGAGAAAATAAAACCCAATTAAATGTTTTCATCTTTATTTTACGTTTCTTCAGTAGTGTTTTCGTTTCGTAGAAAAATCACAAGGTGAAAAACGTTATTTTTTGTGTATTTTCTACACAAACACTATTTGCGTTTGTGTATTCAATATTCTACAATACAGAACACTAAAGTACATTATATACATACATACATATGTAAAATATATTTTCGAACACTGATCAAACTACATACATTATATACATACATATAGAGTTAGACATCCGTCGCCAATTAAAAACGAATAAATGAACATCGCCTAAAAGTTTTGAATACTTTCATACTGCATCTCAGAACTGAAAAGTTCCACAAAAACTAGAATTTTATCAATCGAATTTCGAAATCGTTATATTTTCTAATGTTTGTTTTAATAAGTAGATGTTCTTATTTAAGTTGAAAGTTTTTATTGGAGGATTGATGCTCTATATGTTTTTTTCACCTTATATTGCAACATATTTGCAACTAAAAAATTTTTCTTTTTTTCGACTTTTTTCGGCTTACATAAAGCAGATACTAAGTATTTTTGATTTCTAAGTTACATAAAAGAGAACTGTATGGAAATTTTAGTATTTTTGATTTTTTTTTGTTTAAAACTATCACCAAATAGTGAATAATTAAAGTTGATTCATACGAAAATAAGGTTTGCTTTCAATTTGTCTTTCCCCTGTAAAGAAAGGTATCGTGTCGTGGCTTTCATGTCTTTATCCTGTGGAAAGTATCTCCCTTGGTCACTTAAAATACCGGTAAAAGTAGATTACTTGACTGGCCATTACTAAACATGCATTCAAACTACCTGATTAAAAACGTCTACATTGGAAAAATCTATTATCTTAAATAATTTTATCACGCCGCCATTCCTAATATCAGATAACTTCTTAACGTAGAATGACCCACATATTGTTTTGCTAACAATATGTCCAACAAATACATTTAGTGAAAGATCATTTTCAATTTGTAGTTTCATAAAAAAAAATCTCCAAAGCATTTAAACTGCATTTTATTTTTAAGATTATTTTAAGCAAATTATTTTGTTTGCAATTTAATTGTTATATCAACAATATTATAAACATCATTCTATATGAATACACAAAAATGTGTGGCACCAAACTCTGGGGAATGTTATGTGTTTCTATTCGAAAAGAAAAAATCGAAATACACAGTAATCCCAACCAGCTATTGATATTAATCCAAAGTAATTACATATGGTCTTATTCACAAACGATTAACAAAGTTATAGCAGGTTTAATGTTGGATTTTTATATGGCAAGACCGGTTTTAATGTACACATCAACTTTATTAAGCGTTTGTGAGTAAGGCCATTAATATTTAGTAAGTATTTAGGATTAATATTAAAATCTAAAATGCAAACGGACATAGCTACACTTTCATATGTTTTTTTTAAACCTCAAATGCGACAATTCTACTTGCCAAGATGATTTTTTGAGGAAATTTCGGATTAATTTGATGCTTTTTAAGGACCCAATCAGCAAAGGTACGACCTTGTTGATTGAGTTTTTACTTGTCATCTATCATGTAGTCACAGGTTGAGTCATTACAAATAGCGGACTATTGAAAATGAATCGTCTTATTGAATAACACATATTTAGTTAATTGTATATCTAAAACGGCGAAAAACAATCATTTCGATACGGTAATAAGGTAGATTCTCATGCAGACAAAAAAACACTTGAGAAGTATTATACTAAAATAATTTAAAACAGTGCACCCGCCGATTTGCAGCAGCATCAGCGCTAGTACTCAGATCAATTGCAAGTAAAACAAATCTTGAGCTTGATTCTCAAATGCGCATGTCTTGGAGTCGTTTGATTTCTTTAGCATTTTCACAATAATCAGATTGGGCTTTTATGAAAATCCAAAGTTTAGTTTCAGATACATCTTATAAGCTGATATTAAACAGACGTTAACTTTAAAATTTCCAGTAGTTACATTCATATTTCTTCGCTAAAAGTTTCATCTAGCAATGTCATTCGAAAATTCTTGCAAGTATGTACATTTAAGTTGATTTAAATAAACGGATTCATTTGAAACACAAAAAAATTTTCATCATTAACTTAATTACCTTAATTGCTGATTTCTCGATTTCTTGAAATTATTTTTTTTAATACGGTGAGAATATTTTTATATTGGTTAAAATTTTATGTAATCCTATTATTACATTTTATACACAATATAAAGAAATATTGCAATTAGAAAAATTTTAAACATAAACGATGAATTAATGTTTTATTTGCGAATAGCTATTTCACAAAGAAAAATCCTGATTACCGACTTTATTTTCATATAAAGTGTATGAAGATACCACATCCTAACACAAAATTGTATGTCAATTTCACAAAAAAAGGCATTTAAGCACGGTGGAGGGAACATCATAGTTGGAAATTCGGCTTAAGTCTAGTTTAGTGACACAGGTCGAAAAAGAAAAAAATATAATTAGGGGTATAAAAAATGGTGAAAAAAAAAGAAAATGTTAAATAAAAAATTGGGGGAAACGTATAGTTCCCGAGTTATGGGCCTCTGAAGTTTCCACATATATATATATATATATATATATATATATATATGTGTGTGATTTTCCACTGCATTTATAAACTTATATGACCAATATTGGTATCATTTTAAAGCTTTTGAATAGTTCTTTTAGAATATACAATAATACTTTAATTAGCGAAGCCAGTGTTCGTTATACATGGAGGAGAAAATCATTAAGCCCGGCCAAAGGCTGGCTATGCAAAAAAGCTTTCGTGAGCGAATCCTGTGTTTGTTATACCATAGATTACAAAATCCTTTTATTTGTATAAACTACATACCTACCTACTGCACAATTGTAACATTTTCGGATAAAATTTTGTATAAACTGTATTGAGAACTCAAGAGTTAAATATTTTTCATTAAATTTTGTATACTCTAAAAGAACTCTTTAAAAGCTTTAAAATGATATCAATATTGGCCATATAAGTTTATAAATGCAGTGGAAAATCACATATATGGAAACTTCAGAGGCCCATAACTCGGGAACTATACGTTTCCCCCAATTTTTAATTTACATTTTCTTCTTATTTCAGCATTTTCTACACCCCTATATATTTTTTATTTTTTTTGAACTGTGTCACTAAACTAGAATTGTTCCGGAAATTCTTTTTTTGAAATGGTGTAAGTCCTATATATCGAACTGAGACTACACTGAATGCCAATGGGTACAGGGAAGTGTTTGAAAACAAATACTTTGATATGCAAGAAAAAGTATTAGAGTGAACATTCTAGCAGAACAACGAACCCAAGTTATCAAAAATAGAGGTCAGAGGAAGCACAAAAAATATGTACGAGATTTCCTTCGGAACTTGTCAACATCTGAGCTCTAGTAAGATCTACTTTTAATATTTATGCACATTTCTAACAAATGATTTAAATCGTTATTGAGCTACATATGTTTGTGCTTTTCCTTATAAGTATCTACTATAAGTACCAAAATTTCATGCAAAGCGACGACTTATTTACAAAAATCCAATATAATTTTAGTGTTTTTTTTTTGCATTCTAAGTTATTTGAAATAAAATTGAATTTGTTCTTTTAATTTTACAAAAAAAATTTTGTTATTATATCTGTAATAATTTAATCAAAGATCTATTTATTATTTTAGGCAGATGACTAAATGGGATTTTGAATTTATTCACGCATTATAAAACAAAACTTTAATGAACAGGCTGTTTTATTTACATACTCGTATGTATGTACATACATATATGCAAAACTTGCATATAAAGTTTGTTTTATGAAACGGGTTTGATAAAATACAAATTTTAATTTATATAGGGTATTCATTGTTTTGTAATGCCAATTTACCTTGCAAATATTCCAGTAGAGAGCCGTGCTTCATCAATTCTGTTATAATATAAATTGGTTCCTCAACTGTACATACAGCATACAGTTGTATTAGCTTATTGTGGCGAAGTTTTTTCATAATTTGAGCTTCAGCTAAAAAGTCTTTTGGATCCATTGTGCCTAAAATGCAAAACGTGACATAATCAGTCATTTATAAAAAAAAAATTATATATGTAAAGCAAACTTACCTGATTTCAGAGTCTTTATAGCTACTGATGTAGTATTATTCCAAAGACCCTCCCATACCTCACCAAACTGTCCAGAACCCAACTTTCTTACGAATTTAAGCGATGTTCTGTCAATTTCCCACTGATCACGAGTTCGATGTGACAATCCTTCAGTGACAGGTTTTTCGATCTACATACATCCATACATCAAAAACATACAAGTTGTTCAGTAAACCATTTTTTAATTCTTTTAAAATCATCTTTAGCATTATTATATAAATTAAGAATGTAAGTATTAATGTTGTTAGTTAATGTTTGTGAGATTAAAAAAAATAAGTTTCATGTACATTTGATAGGTTGATATCATTTTTATATTCCTACAAATATTCCAGAAATTTATGGAAATGTTGATAGTTAGAAAAATTAAAAAAGAGCTAGTGTTCGAAATTCGACCGTAGTTAATAAAAAAATTTTTTTTTTCTTTTTTTACTCTTTATAACTTAAACGATTTTTAATTAATATTTTTTAGATCTTAGCATGTTATTGCGATTTTTTTAACTTCTGCGATTTTTACCGGTTTTTAGTACTTTGTGCAGTTGTACCAATTTTTAATAAATTTTAAAAGTGATTTTTTGCAAGTATTTAAAGTTTTTACAGTTTTAGTTTTTTTTATTAATTTTATGTCGCGAATGCCACTATTATCACAATAGAAAACCTATTTTTTGCAACTTAGCATTTTTTACAGCCGTAGCGATTTTCAATCAATGGACGCGTTCGGCAGACAAAGTTTAGCACACATTTGTTACTAAACAATCTGCTGAACGTAATGATTACTGAGCAATTAGTCAACAAGAAAATCGACTATACATTTTATAAATTTATTATACATCCTTTCATTTTTAATTGCTTCTTATTTTTTAAACCTTCCATTAAAAATATACATATGTACATACCTTTCTACGCAAACTAGATACCCTCCTCATTAATTACAGAAGTAACAAGACTTCATTAGTAGGACAGATTCTGGAATATTCTTCCATCATATAATACCCGCATTATAACAATAATCGTTTAGAGTATGTACATAAGCAGTTTTTGGTTTTTGTATTGCGTAATACATATTCAACTGGATATCAAACTTAGATATGTACCATTCTATGGCCCGTATTCATATAAAATAATTTTATTTGAAATGTATTTTAAGACAAAATGAATTCAGGTTACAACATTTAACAGCCAGTTTTTAAATTATAAAAGCGAAATTTCGTGTGAGAATATACGAAAACGGGTTGTATTCAAAATAAATTCTCACATGCAATTAGTTTTCATTTTGTACTGAAGAGCCAGAGACAAATTTTACACGTAATATTTGTGATATCAGTTTCATTTTTCGTGCGAATAAAGCGATTGGTAAATTGCATCGAATTACATAATTTTTATTTATTTGTTATCGATTATATTCCTATTTACCAGCGGAGTTAACAAATTTGATGCAAGGCCCATTGAAAGCGCAACTGATCTACTTTTTTTCGCATAATTCAAGCTGAATTTATTAAAATGAAGGCTCGTGCGTCAAAAGTTCTTTATGTTTATGAATGTGCGAGCCAACGCTAGCTGCTTTTGAGATAAGAGCCAACTAAATTAACAATAAGAACCCATGTTTTTATTGATTGTACTTTTTATACCATTAACACTAACTGTATTATTCTGCCAGCGCTTTATGTATGTATGTATGTATAAGTACAAAAATAGTTAAAATAAAAAATTCAAGGTGTTTTAGAAATACATATGTAGGTGATTGAAGTTTTGTTTTTCAGATCGTTTTGAAAAGTGAATTTTATTACACAACTAATTCCATTCTTCCCCCGAAATAATATTCGATTATTTTAATTATTTCTGTATTTTTTCTTTTAGAATTCATTTCACTTAGCGCAACCATTCATTTATCGTTTTACTAAACCAGTGTACGAATTTCCGTAAAATAAGCAAATATAAAAACTGCGCATATGTACACGCCTAAAACCTATTTGTTTACATGTGCATACTGCACAGATGATGCACAGTTATGCACATGTGTATGTATACAAATTTAGGCACATGCGCTGTGCACTCATTTATATCATAAAACTGCGCTGGCAGTGTTGCCGTTTATTTTATTTTTAACCGATAATAATATATTTTTTATACATTTTCTAATTTAATTTATTGCATTTTAATACTCAGTGAAGATACTTTTACATGCATTTTTATTAAAACGCGAATAATTTTTAAAGTCTGATAAAATGTATATACTACATACATAATATTTGCTACAAATATTACATGGTATACATACTTATGTATGTACATAATATATCGTACGTTTATTGCAACGTGCTCATACATATATCAATATATTTTTTTCTTCAGAAAACGAGTTTGAAGTTTTTAATTTACAAATAAAAATGTATTATCCTTTCAAGATGTGAGTAAGAAAGATATTTGTATGAATTTTTCACACAAGATCAAGAACGGTACGAAGAATAATTCTGCATTCTTAACTAAAAAATCAAGATGTAGACGTAAAAAACAGTTGTGGTTAAAAATAACCAAAACGGCGACACTCCTAGAATTGTTTTTTTTTTTTTTGCCAGGAGTCTGGTCTGCTTGTTCATATGCCTAAATTTGTATACATGCATATGCGCACATGCCAAATATTTTTTTTTTAGCTTAATGCACACGCACATGCGTATACATAATATTTTATCTGTATGAAAAATTCGAGTTGTTACTCAAGAAATCGAAACTATTGGGAGTTGACATCGACTAGCACAGTTCAGGGATGAAAAATTCGGTTTTTGAAAAGGTACTGAAACCTGACTAAAAAAGTACTTTTTCGGACCAAATGGTACTAATTTTTTTTATTCATTTATTTAAAAAAAAAAAACAATTCAAACACAACAAAAAGTATAAATTAATATATATAAAATAAAAATATAAGTTACAAAATCAAGAATTTTGAATCCATGATATAGTTTGAAGGTACAGGTTATTTAGAAACTTAAATATAAAATGAATTCAGTGGTAAGATTAAAACTATTAGGAAAGTAGTAAATTTAATTTTTCTTTAGAGATCTTTTGAAATCTTGTAATTATGGCAGCAAGTATCACTTGATCTTAACAAATCCTTTGTTTTTATTAAATTTGATACTGTTTGCACTTGCAGACGATTTCTTTCTTTGGTTTTGGTGGAATTTTGAACAGAAAAAATACGTTAAACATTTGCCGAAGAATGGGGGATTGATAAAATACTTGTAGTTATGCGAGATATATCGGGAAACATTAGCTCGCCCAACTCATTTTTAATACTGTTCCAGAAGCTGCACACGTTTTCGTTTTTAAGATGTTTAAGTTCTGAATAATCGGCTAATGCTCTGAATTGAGAATTTATATTTCCAAAATTTGATTGTTCTTTTGGAAACAATTTTACCAATAATGGAACTACGCTGCTTGAGTTTCCAGATATTACATTTTCTGGAGTAAAATTGTTGAGCATCATAAGCATTTTGTTACTAAAATCAAATTTTGTTCTTAATGAATCACAAAACTTTATATAAAAGATTTTTATAGTTTTTTTTAATTTGCGAACGATTTCAACATCTATGTTTTTGGTTTCAATTAGAATTTCTACTTCTGATCCGCAGAAAACATCTTCTAAAGGTAGATTATTCTCATTTAACTTTATGTTTATTATGTCAGTATTATCCAAAGCATCTTTATTAAGAAAGTTTCGAGCTACTTGCATAAACAAAAACTTTAGCCTTGGTAGTAAAATATGGATTCTAGCATCTTCAGACTGCATTTCAATATTAATATTATTTACCATTTTTAAAATGTATGATAAAAATAGAAAATACATCTTCATTTCGGGGTTTAAAATTTGTGATGCAATAAATTGCAGCCGATCTACTTTTTCTCCTTTTTCAAAATTGTTTAAATTAAAATAATACTTAAGTGGTTCCCACTGTTCCAAATAACGATCAATGACTTCCTGTCTGGAAAGCCAACGGGTTGCGGAATATTTAAGGATGACATGAACATCTGTATTAAAATACTCCTGGAACTTTACAAATTCTTCTTTCCAGTTAGAACTATTGCAAAAATAATAACTTATTTCCTTCATCAATTTATCAATTTCTGCTGGCAAACATGTAAATGGAGCACAAGATACCAAGTTAAGGATGTGGCAAATACAACCATTAACAAATAAATTTGGAACTAACAGTTTTAATTTAGCTTGCACTCCATTGAAAGCCCCCATCATTACTGCGCAGTTGTCAGCCGTAAAACCAACCATATTTGCTAATGGAATCTCGTTTTCTTTTAGAACATCAATTATTTTATCTGTAATGCCCTGAGCAGTGGAATCGGCTAAAGGCTCTAAAGATAAAAATCTATCCCGGCACGTTCCGTTAAAAATTCGTATTATAATGGCCAAGTTTTTTGAAATGGAACAATCAGTACTTTCGTCTACAACTACTGAATAATAATGTTTACTACAAAACTTGGAAATGGATTTCGTGTTCTCAGGACCGGTGACAGAAACAATAATTTTTTGAGCTTTTTGCCGATTTATTTGATAATGTTGTTTAGATGGTCCAAAATAGTAAATGGCAGATTGTGCTCAGCCACAAATAAACATAGCGAAATTTCCAATTTTTTTGGCCAAATCAGTAAATGGACAATTTGCGGTTATTTCCAAAAATGCATTTATTTTAGGTGTATTCTTTGCAATTTTAATTTTTTGTATGTGACAATCCCGAGAAGCATTACGTTCTATATGGCTCACACCTCCCGTAATATTAACATTACATACGCTGCATTTTTTGCCATTTTTGTCATTTATCAGCCATGGAAATTTATCTTTCCATTCATCCCGAATTCCTGCCACGTATTTTTTATTTTTTTCTACAAAAAAATATATAAACATCAGCAAGAGATATGATTATTAAAAAATATTGGTTTACCCATCGTTTGCTAATCCCAGTTGTAATTTTTGTTTTCAGAAAAAGAATATTTTTTTATTACACTTGTTTTACCGCGAAACGTCAAATGTAAAGCGTTGTTTTAGAGATGGTAATAATATCGATAAATTGTTCATATATTTCTTTCATTAGTTTGCTAAAAGTTTTCAAAAAAGTGTTGCCAATGTTATAAAAAGAAACTGTTTTGCTGAACAAAAAAAGGGGTAGGATGACAAAAAAAAAGTACTAAATGGTCGCGGGGGTACTGCGGTACTTTTGACATTAAGAAAGTACTGAAAACAATACCAAAGTACTGAATTTTTCATGCCTGGCACAGTTACATGGTGGTAATGGAATGGTAAATGGATGACAATAACTTAATGTGATTTTGTGGCAGGAGATTGTATATTAATTAATTAATGTTAATTAATTTTAATTATGCTAAGAAAATTATTACAACAATTATACTTATTTATGTATCAACAATCCTACCTCGAATATACCCGCAAATTGACTGGTCTTTTTGTTATGTGTAAGTATATTTTTAATTATAATAATTATAATAACAACAAATATAATATAGTTAGTTAAAGGTAAATAAAATAATTTTTAATAATAGAAAAACATAACAAGAACTAATTTTAATATATGTACATACATACATATATTTACTTATATTTTAAGGAACTGACTTGAGTTTTATATGCCCTCCACCTTAATATATCAATTAAATATAAATTTACATAAGAATGATGGCGGAGACTTAAACAATTGAAGCTGCCCAGCAAAAACTTGGTAATGAATAGGCATATAGGGTACGTTCTTGAAGGCGGTAAATGTGCAATAGCGCAAGTTTAGCGTTTGGAAAACACATTTTTCGCCAAAAATTTATTTATGCATGCAAATTTTAGTGTCGCCAACCATTTCTGCAAGTACTGCAACATTTTATTTACTGTTTGTTGCAATAGCTTTAAGGCTGGTTCCATTTACGTTTCAATCACAAACTACATTCAGTCTGCTTTAATTGAAGAGTTGTACAATTACTTACTATCAAATGAACAAAGTAGTTTAGGGATCGTTTGTAAATGCAGTAAAACTGTAAATAAAATATTGCTGCAGTTGCAGGAATGTACACCAGAACTATCAAGTGCTTTTTCGAAAGCTAATCCTAAACTAATGTATGTATCGGATAGGAATGTTTTTTTAGTATGCATAATTACTGCATTTGCGAAAAGAACACTATTCTCTGTGTGGCGCATAATAAATAGTTGTGAAATATACTGTAACGTGTCGTTGCTGCGGTCACACCACGTAATCATAGTTATACGGCAGTTAGCCGAATATATTAGATCTCCCGAATAAATCTAATGTTCGCATTATAGTTAATAGAGCGCAACAAATTTATCGAATTTGGTTTGTATTTGCCTTTAGGAACCTCATTGATTACTCCCGGTCAGAGTTTCCTGTAGTTACCGAGACAGGATACCAGAATGAAACGAATTCAATGAAAGGCGAGTCGAGTCTTACTAGTGACTAGAGACGTTCTAGGAGTTAAATATATATTTCTAGGTATGTACGTGGTTCATAACACATCATACATCTATTAATTTAACAAGGGAGGCAGACCTTTGGGAAGAACCTGGACGGACAGAAGGAACAATGCCTGGGAAAGAAAACTGCATTACAAGACCAATGAGCATATCAAACACAACCACATCTTGAAATGTACGAATTCAAAACAGATTTTTAATTTTTATTATGTATTGTTTATGAAGCGACTTCTCAATATTAGCATTTTGAAGTCCTTATTTGTAAGCGAAGCTGGTTAGTACTTGGATTCAATGACATCGCCATGAAAATTATGAGTTGAAACGCTAAATAAAAAGAGGAGTGTAGCATTTTTACTCAATAATTTGCAATGGATATTTTTGCTGGGCGCTCTATAAAATGATGGAGGGTATATCGAATGTTGATTTAAAAAATAAGTTTTTGAATTACACTAAAGTGGTTCATATTAATATAGAATAAGTAACATACCAATGGTCATATGTTGACAACAAGTAACTGATTTTTTCAACGTTTCAGTAAATAAAATCATACTGTAACTAGGCTGAAAGCGTTACTAACCACGAAATAAAATAACTTGAAATTAAATAGTACATACTATTAACTAATTACGGTTTTATTTATTTTTCGGATAGGAATGTTTCTTTAGCAGAAAACGTTATTTTCTGCGTTTTCTGAAAAAAAAAATCAGTTACGTGGTATCAACCACGTATTATTTCACTCCATCCCACCTCGAATTCCAATTATGTAATTTCAATGAACTCTTATTACCAAGGCAAGTTCAAAAAGACGCCTGTACAAATAATCACCAAAACAGTAAAATAAACAAAGAAAATTGTAAAAAATTGTCGAATTTCATTGATTTCGCATAATGAACAAACACATAAAATTTCAGGAGATTGTTGATTTTGTACTTTGACAACTTTTCACTTCTTTTTTGCGGTTGGGCTCTTTTTTAGTGTTTTATCACATTGCAAAAGAACTAAAATTTTTTGGCGTTACTACTTTATTAACTGCTTAATTTTCATCAATTAAACGATTAAAAACATTTTATATTTCTTGTAGCATTCGAACATAATTTTTATGTGTTTAATTTAATCTAAGGAATTAACCAAAATCAAAACAGGAGTCAAATGTAATAATGGACTATTTTATATATTCAGAAAAAAACTGAAAAAGGAATGAGGCATTGAACATTCTTTATTATCGATTGCTTTCGATTTCTCCAACATCTTCGAGAAGAATAAGAAATTTTTAAAAACCAATTTTCATTACAAATAAAAGAAAAAAAGAAACAAAACTGATGATTTGGCATAAGAACCAATGAAATGTTTGCGATTTTTTTTTTGTTTTTGTGATTTCAAAGCGGCATGGCAAGTGGTTCGATTTGCGTCGTTAATATGCAAATGTTCGTACGAAGCTAAAAAAGAAATGCAAATATGTATTTGAAGTTTGTCTGCTGGGTGCAAGTTGAAGATCGTTAGTATTTAATGACATTTCACTTCAGAAGTTTAATCTAAATATTTTGCTACAATGTATCAAAAAAGGAAGTAAATATGCTTAGAGTAAAAACTGCATATTTTAGAACGTTTTAAATCGGGATAAAAGGTTGTTGATGTTGGAAAAAACCTTGGACTAGACCGTGCTACAAAATTCAAAAAAAATTGCTGGTTAAAAAAATTGGAAGTCCTTTAATGGAAAAAATGGAATCACATCCTAGCATTTGGATAGAAGATCAAAATCAGCATATAATGCCATTAAGTCAAATGGTAATTCAATAGAAAGCTTTAACTTTATTACTTTATTTTAAGATCTGAAAGAAAATCATCCGTTATTAAGTGCCAAAAGTGAGGAAGAATTTGAAGATTGGTTTGCTTTGTTAATAACTATCTTACATATACAAGGTGGCGCAAAAATAACCTTCCGATGTTTTTTGGCTGTAATTAAAAAAAAAATGAAAAACTTTGATTCTTCTTGTGGATTATTTTTATTTGGTCTTTTAATTTTTTTACATCAAGTCGAGAATATGATGTCATGTAAATGGCCGCCGCCACAGTTGATTGTCATTTGATGAGCCCTTTTTATGGCATTTTCCATCACTTTGGCCAAAACTTCCGTCACATTCTTGACGGATATTGTCTTTAAGAGCTGCAAGAGTCTGAGGCTTGTTGACATAAACCCGCGACTTCAAAAAGCCCCACAAAAAGAAGTCTGCAGCGGTCAAATCAGGCGATCTTGCTGGCCAGTGCAAATCGCCAAAACGGGAGATTAGGCGCCCGGGAAATGCATCCTTCAGCATATCGGTTGTGGCACGTGCAGTGTGTGCCGTTGCACGGTCCTGTTGGAACCACATGTTTTCCAATCCCAATTCATCAAGTTGCGGCAAAAACAAGTCGTTAATCATTGCTCTGCAGCGCTCACCATTCACAGTAACCGTTTGGCCCGCGACGTCTTCGAAGAAAAAAGGTCCGATGACTCCTCCAGCGAAAACAGCACACCATACAGTGACTTTGAGCGGGTGTAATGGCTCTTCGTGGGTTACACGCGGATTTTCAGTGCCCCAGAAGCGTAAATTTTGCTTATTTACGTACCCGCTAAGATGGAAATGGGCCTCATCACTCATGATTATTTTTTATGAAAAATCATCTTCCTGTTGGTGGTGATTAAGGATGGCTTGAGCGTATGTTAGACGCGATTGGCGGTCAGCAGCTAACAGCTGATGCATCGTCTGGACTTTGTACGGAAACATCTTCAAATCTTGTACCAAAATTCGCTGTAAAGACCGTCGACTGATACCCATTTGCGTGACACGTCGCGAAATATTGATATTTTAAAAAATTAAAAAAAAATAAATACACATTTTTTATATAAATTGACCTAAAGCTTGGAGAAATCTTTTATAATTATAAAAAAAGGTCGAAAAAATAAGAGAATATTATTTAATAGTTGTATATACATACATATGTATGTATGTATGCACTATTATTTTGTTTAAATAACTTCTTACTTTTTATTAATCTTTGTGCAAAAAATTAACTTTCTGTTCGGTTTGAAAATATGAATACATTAAAACGATAACAGCGTTGTAAATATGTCACAATTTATCAGATACCACAAATAAAATTACAAAAACAAAAAACACATGCATTTTGTTGGTAGAAACAGACAGAGTCAAAAACAGATGTATTCTGTTTAATAATCATTATATTCACAACACATATCTTAACATAAATATAATTTTTGTAGCTTGTAAAAAAGTTTGACAACTTTTTGTATTGTACACATTAACCAGCTGGACTTGGGTGGTACGAGTACTTGATTAATTGTACCATGGTTGTAAACAAGCGATATGTGTTACTATGACAGGGAGTTTGTTATTATATTCGGTTTTTTGTACACTCAACAAAATTATTGTTATCAAATAATAAAATATAGATACATATGTTTTATATTGTTTTATAAAAATATATAATTATTAAAACAAAAACAGTACAAAAAACTGTACAAAGTGTAAAAAAACAGTAAATTTGTGTACTGAGTACTGAGAAAAAAAACAGTACATGTGCTGCTAATATGAAAAAACGACAAACGCAAAATATGTAGGAGAAGAAGTATCGTTCGTAACTAAAAATGCTTTATGAAACGTACATAAATATGAATTTCCAGACTCACAGACAAAAAAATGTTTCAAATACTCGTTTGTCAAAAATTATTTTATTGTTTATTATTATGCACTCGTATTTCATTTGCTGTTATAATCTTTTTGCTAAAACTTCTACAACAAAACAAAAACTGTTCATTTGATCTCTTTTTTTATTAATTGTAGCATTTGATTTACTAATTCTATATCTATCACAGGTCCTATATTTCAATTCAAAATCATATTTGGTTTCAATACTAAATCTAAAATAATTGCACTAATTAATTATTCTATATTTACATTTACTATTTCTGTTGTATATGCTATTTCAGTTAAAGTGCATTTGAATTTATAATTTTTTTCTTGTTTAAATGAAATAACGCCCAATCAAATGAGTCCGTATAATATAACTTCCAGTGAAATTGGACCTAAGAAATCAAGTATGTCCCAACAAAATTTATTGAAATAAAATTCGAAAAGAAATGAGTCTTAATTTTTGAGAATTTTTTATAATGAAATAACTCCCATGCGAAAAGTTGAAATAGCACCAATGAAATAACTCCCAAAAAATATGAAATAAAAATACCGGTAATGTTTAAATGCTTGAGTAAATTGCATACATACATATCTAAGATGTATTCAACTAAATGTTTCTGTGAAACAAATAAAAGAAAATGTATCTCGAAAATGTGATTTCAGCAGGTATTTTTAATGTCGTTGAATGGATAGATTGGTCTATATTGCATATTTTGGGTTTTACCATCTTCTGTCAGCTTCTTTAAAACACACTTAAATAAGCGAACGAAACGTTCAACAACAGCATTGTTTGAAGGATATGGTTAAATGTTGAATTACTGGAAAAATCTTGATTATCCTTGCTTATAAAAGCAGCTCCATTGTCTGACATAACACATCCGCAATATTCATAGTAAGTGAATATTTCTGAAAATACGATAATAACAGATCTATCTATCTGTTGTGGTATTATTCATACATATATCGAACCAAAAAATTTATATTTGTCACCCACAACTAGGGATGCAACATTGTTCTTAAAAACATCGATGTTTGAAAATATCGATGTTTTTCCGATGTTTTGATTCTCCTCTCATCATTAAATGTTTTACTATGTAGTCAGAAGCATTTAACAACGTATAAAAACTACAATCATTGCTTTAATATATCGGCTGTATATTATACGCACTTAAGCATAACAAAATATTTTACATTCACCATTTATTTGCCAAAATTTTATTTATTTTAATTACAATCTAGTAACTTTGACATAGAGTTAAGAAAAAAAAACTTTGATAACCTACTCCCCAGACGTCTATTTCTGCCCTAAGGGATCGTTGCCCCTCCTTCCGAAAACAAACGCTCGCTTGCTACAGTCGTTGCAACGACAGGTAGATACAGCATTGCAACCATTGAAAGTTTGGGAAACAGAGATTTCATATCCACCCATAACTAAATAGCATCTGTTTTAATTGCCAAAAAACACCATATATAGTAGTACAAATATGGTCCAAATTTTAAATTCTATGGAGGTTTTTTTTAATTTTTAAGTAAATTTATAAATTTTTTTTAGTCCGATATTATTAAAATAAACTTAGAAAAATTTAAATTTACATAACTTTTAATCAATTGAAGCAAAAAATATATTTTTTTACGTGAAAAAAGCAATTTTTTGTTTAAAAAAAATAATAAAAAATCGAAAACGGAAAAAATTGTTCAGATTTATTGCTTTATTGCAAATTCACATGTAATGGCAACAAAATGATCGATCGATCGATCATAAAAATCGATTGATTCTTTTCGAATTTATTCACAATTAAGTGAATTCGCTCATTTTCACAAAATTTTACTTTTTTAAATACATAAAATTGAGTAGTTAATGTTCTTCTTTCGATTGATTGAATTTTGAAAACATTTTCCCCATGCTATGTAAAAATTTGGAACATAGAATATGCATTACATAGTAACATTCATGTATTTTTTGGCAAAACCCTACCTACAATACTGATTCTATTCTTCGGCAAAACATTTGAATTGGATAAGTTTAAATGTATTAAACAGTAGAAAATTTATTTTAAATTTATGAGAAAATAAATAAATAAATAATTATTATAAACTACAAACTCTGGAATTTTCTTTTATTCGATTTTCTACTATTGTTGAATAACGAAAAGTTTGTTACTCCAGCAAAAATCAGTCATGACCCTGATATCGTTCCTTCATTGTCCGGATATCTTCGACCTATTCCTCACTCACCTATATTTTCAGGAAAACGATCTAAGTAACTGTGCATGTAGTGTATTTTGATGCTCATGTTGGATCCAAGATTCTGGAAGTAAGTTAACATCTCTTCAAAGTGCGCAACGTAATCATCACCCTTGTTATTTTCGAAGAAATCTTGAATAACACATACAAAAGAATCCCATGCATTCCCCTCCATTTCTTACATTAAACTGTCAAAATCAGTACCTTTCACCAATTTGCGAATTTGTGGTCCGCCAAATACGCCTGCTTTCAGCTTTTCCATACTCAGTTTGGGAAACTACCTTGAAATATACTGGAAACATTCACTATCTTTGTTAAGTGCTTTAGCATATTGTTTCATAAGACCAAGTTTAATGTGAAGAGGGATAATATGATGCGATGTCGGGGCACTAGTTACTCATTTATAGCATTTGGCATACCTAGAACCAGTTTTCCCTAGAAGGCCATTGTTTTCTCTTCCAATGTTCTGCTTTAGCTTTGCTGTCCCATAAACATAGAAAAAAAGGACATTTGCTAAAGCCGCTTTGTTGACCTAAGAGGAAATTTACCATCTTAAGATTAACACAAATTACCCAGTAATGTTCATTATACTTTATCTTCTTCATAACCAATGCAATTACAGAGTATTTTTCTTTTACTTTGGATGAATGTCCGTCTTGATATGACTTTTGCAATGAAGTTAAGAAGCACTTCCGTTTTTATTGGTGGTATATTGGCCGCACGCATACAAAATAAATCCAGATTTTTTTTACATAAAAATGTTTTGGATTTCTTGCTTATTTTTACTAATACTTGAAAATTGTTTTTAACTTGTGAGCTGAATGACTGCAATCATTATGTAGGAATAACATAATGTTTGAGTTATCTCAAACAGTTCATGAATAAAATAAAACTGTTCAAGGAGCTCTTGTAAGTACTGATACTATAATTTGGGATAACCCTTTGAATGGGTAGAGTTTATGTGTGCTCCACATTTTTTCTTATTCCCAAGAATCCTAAAAACATTAAAGAATTTTATGCAAAAAAAAACATCCGTTACAGGTAACCAACGGAAAAGAAGAGCAATTCAGCCTGCAAGCAAATTTATGAGCGTTTATTAGTTTGCTACCGCAATCGTAAAAATGAAACAAACTTTTGTTTATTAATTATTTTTTTAATTCTGAGGATCATAGAAATGTCATAAAGGTTTTTTCAAAAAACAATTTTCTACAAGGGGGTTTGCCAAAATCCGTATCGTAAAATGCATCTGCTTCTATGTTTTTTTATTTTCATTACATCATTTTCTAGTGCTTTACTAGAAATAAAGTAAATTTAATACTTTTTGCAGTTTTCGATTTTTTCCAATTTTTTTATTTTTTTAATTTTTTTACCAAAATTTTATTTACAGTCTAACAATTTTTTTGATAACTTTAAAACTATTGATCGAATTAAAAACAATTGTATACATCATTTAACGATATTGTAAACCAAAATTTTTCACAAAATCGGACTAGTTGTTTTTGAGTTATGACAACATAAGTGGAGAAATGTATTAAATTATTGGCAATTTTACTAAAAAGGTTTTAAAAAAAATTATCAATAGAATTGAAAAATTTGACCATTTTTGTACTTATTCAAGCCCGTTTTTGCTGTTGACCTGTGTTATCTGTTCTAATGCATTGACCCTATTAATCAAGTTTGCAATGATTTTGACGCCGATTTATCGTCCACTATAACATCGATGTGTCGTTTGCATACCTACCCACAACTATTACGCATTTCTTCCCCAAAAAAGCACCTGCGTAATGTTGATGTTGACTCCACTGTGAGGTTCAAATAATATTAAATCGCCTTTCTTATGTAATATTGCATACTTTGCACAAGCTTGAAAGGTTGAGCTTCGTTCAACGACAACAATTTCGGCTCCGTCGCTTCATTTCTTGCGTAAAAGGGTCCTCGTTGTAGACGTAACGAACTATGTTGTGATGACATTTTCAGAGAACAATAGCTCAAGATTATTTAAATTTCAAATAAACGTCCGCATAAGTATAAAACGCCGTAAGTAAAAGTATCAGTGCTAAGTGTTACAGGCACACTAAAAAAAGTTTTTTCAGCAAGTAATTTGTCAATAGAATTTTCGATTCTTTTGACAAAGTTGATTTAATGAAGCTACAGAGATGAGAAGTTCGGAATGCATTTATAATAATAATTTACATATGTATGCCAAACGCATTTTTTGTAGCGAAATAAATTAAAAGGACTTCTGATTGTAGTTAAAGATTTACTTTCTTCATCGAACTCTATCTCAAAATATGCATCTGAGATATCGATTTTCTTGAACCCTTTGCCATCATTAGGTTCTGAAAACAGTTCATCAATATTAGGGATTGGATACTGATTTATCTTACTTACATGGATTAATTGTTACTCTAAAATGCCCACATAATCTTAAAGTACCATCGGGCTAGGGAACTTAAAAAATTTGAGAAGCCCACTCATTTAATTCAGCTTTAAGAGGTCAGGGTTTAAAAACTTTCGGACTAGCTGAATCATTTTATTTTAGTACAACGTCTCAAACCGTGTTAGAATCTCCTAGTACAGGTATAAATTTTCCATGTTGAAATTAATATCCAATCCCAAGAACGAATTCACAATCTGGGTACTACAACGAAAATATCATTAATAGATTTTGATTCAAAGTATCCTTAATGAAAATGAAACCTTTTCCTGAAATGTAGTTGCTGTCTCCGAAAACTTTTGTTATTTTGTTAGTTCCAATAATAACACGACCAGAAGCAGTATTTACTTCACAGTATACCATTTTGTAATTCAAAATAACATTTAGAGATAAAAATTTTTATGACAATAAATAATATGAGTTTCAATGTGTGTTGGGTTCTCATCAGTGAAAACATCAACATGAAAAGTATGTATTTTGGAGCGACAAATTGGTAAAGTAAGCGATATGTCCATTTTTTCTACCAAATAAAAACAGTTTGAATTTCATAACTTACAATTTTCCCTTTTGTGATGAAATTTTCCACAAAATCTACATTTTCCTTTTTGTTATATCTGATCAATAACACACAACAACTTTTTACTTGTACATGTGTTGATTGCAGAAAGAAGTAAGAGCGCAGCCACTCACAGCAAAGTTTCGTGTTTTTTCTATTTTCATACAAGGTAACTTCTTTGCATTCAACTAACACGACTTGGTGTTACGATCAGCTCGCAACAACACCATTCGCGGCATATTTATTTACTATATACTTGTGTATTTTCTATTCAACATTTACTGCAGCCGTGGATGCCAGATTTTTTGATTTGTCATAGCTTTGACGATTTTAGGCGTTTTGCTGATTTAGTGCCTGTTTTATTATTTAATTACGAGTATGCATGTAAATGGATAGGAAATAGTAATGGTTTTTAAAGGTACGAGTATGTTCTCTTATATAATAAAACTGTTACTTTAATAACAAAATAAGAGATAAAGAAGAAAGGAAAGAAAAAATTTAAGAGATTCTCTTAACTATATGTACATACATACATATGTGTGTATGTAATACTATGTATGCACGTAAGACAAAACAATTGTTATTTTTGTCGCGCTTACCCTTTTATTGCATGCAATTAGTTTTTATATGCAGGTCGATTTTCCAATTATCATTTGGGGGTTTTTATGATTTTAGGTTGTCCCAATATGTAATGGTTTTTATAAGTTTTATTTGTGGCAACTTGTTCTTGAATTCCTAAAAATTATTTCGTTTCTAAAAAATTAAATTGACGTACATATTACTATAAAAAATTGTGATTTTAGCATTACATAAAAATCTGCCCTTTTTAAATTCATAAACCTGTGGCATTCGTAATATATTTTAACTAAAATTTTTTATAATAGATTTTAAACAGGGTAGGAAAAAATTCCTTTATTCTTTAGTTTTAAAATTTGTTTTCGCAAATTTAAAAATAGAATTCGCGAAAATAGGGATCATAGCCATAAAGTATGTCTAACAACAGACAAAAATATGTCTAACTAGAGATATTTTATATCCATTGCACCCATTACATATTTACTGACATCACTTGCAAGATGGAGAAAATTTTAGTGCATATATGTATGTAATTCAGATACACATAAAGTTTCAATAATGGCCAGTTTATGACTTCATATTTAAATACGCATTTAGTTAATTTTCATTTAAATTTAAGTTGCATTTAAATACAGTTTCAGTTTTTCAGTGTTAAATAATTATTTGTATTTAATTACGATAAAAATGTGGCAGCATCGCGAAATTCTCTCAATTTTTTTTTTGAGAAGCAGCTGTTGAACAAAATTAAAGAAAAATTACCAATGTGAATTCTTTTTCAGGCTGAAAATAACAACATTACTAGGTTGCTGCAATGTTTTAAAAGTGTAAAACAATTAAGAAAGAAGATATAATAGAATAAAATATAAAGAATATAAATAATAAAAGAAGTCAAAATTGCACCCCAAAAGATGATGATTTTTCAATGGCCGCAAATTTTTTGTTTACTTTGTTGGGCGAAACAACAACAAGGTAGCAAAACCATATGTTTGTGTATGTATGTGTGCTCAACTTAAATAGAACTTAAATCAGCATGGTTGGTCATTTAAATATTATTTAAGTTTCATTTAAGTTTGTACTGCAAAACTTAATTTCGTATTTAAATAGAACTTAAATATAAATACCATTTAAATACGGTCATAAGCTGGCCCTAAGTGTTTTCAGAGTTTTAATTGTGCAAACTTGCTGAACTGGTACATAGTATGTATGATATAGTGAGTGTACTTTTTAATCCGTAGTTATATGTACATACATATATTTTTTGCATCTTGGTTTACAATCTTGTAATGCTTAAACATACATACATACATATGTATGTACAATACATACACACTATGTATATTTTTTGTGAAGTTTGACATTTTTGATTAACAACTTTCATATATTATAAAATCGGAAATGGGTAGCAACGGTATCATATCAACAAACTTACACTCTGATGGCAATGTGGATATATTATGTACGAAAGGAGCGACATCCTCCATCAATGCCCTTTCAAGCTTTTTCATAGCTTTTCCCACAATTTGTTTACACGAATACGCTTCATGTTCTTCTTCTTCTTGTCGGTATTCTTTCAACCTTGCCCGTTCTTTTTCTTGCAGTTGTTCTAAAACCTTTTTATTTTTTGTTAATGCTAAGCGTCGTTTTCGCATCCTCTCAGCAGCTTTTTCACGTAAAATTTTTAGTTTTTGTGGATCGCTTTTAATTTTGTTAAAAGGTATAACGCTGTTGTTTTTCATTTTGCGATCTATCACATGTTTTCCCCATCTTCGAAAGTACATACATACATACATATATTTGCGTGTTAAGAAAATACATACATATGTAAATGCATTGTTTATGAAAAAAAATTTCTTACGGTCGCGAACGTACGAAATTTTTCAAATAAAAAAAAATTTTGTTTAATTATAGCGCAGACGTTTTTCATTTAAAATATGTTATGTCTGGCACCTGTTGACGTTAAATGCAAAGCAATTACAATAAAATAATGTTTTCGGGCGCGAACGTACGATTAAAACATACATAGATAAGAAACAAAGTAAAAATTAATCGTTAATCGAACTGTTTTTGTTCTGCTAAAACACTTTTCTTTTCCTAATTGATTGTAATAGAGAGATTTTGAGTACAAACATAACATATTTTTTGCATATAATAATTAAATATAAAAATGTCTTTAGAAGTAACTGAAAAATAAAATAAAATATTTTCCAGACCAATTTCCTCAAGTAAAACAACTGAGATATGCTATGAAACCGTTCTATTATAAAAACATAGACTTTTTTTATAATTATAAACAATAAAACACGATGATTACCAACATTTGACTTTTCGATCCTGGTTGACCATTCGAAGGCAATGCCCATAAGCTGTTCAATTACATTACCATTGTGCAGCTGAGATCTCTTGGAATTTATTTTGTGGTAAAAAAGTTCCGACCATAAAAAATTACAATTTGTTTCAATGTAAATTTTAAAAAACTTTTTACGTAACAATTGAAAGAATGGCAAATGACGTATAAAATAGCATAAAATGTGCCCTGTTTATTACTTATGAGATATGTATTATATTAAAATGTTTACTTATTAAAATTTCTTGGCATACATTTCAAGTCTTTCACTTCCCATACAATGTAAATACTATGTACCATCATGTATCGAACTTAAGAACAATAATACCAAACGTTGCTTGACTAATTTTAACATTACGGTGCGTACACAGAACAAAAATTGCGAAATTTTCTGTGATGAGGGTTTTTGTATACTGTTCAAAGTAAATTTGGATAAATTCAAAATATTTTTATATTTGCCTAATGAATTTAAAAAAAAATGTGTATTATTGAAAAACATGGTATTCAAACCAATGCAGAGCTTATTCGTCTTAACTTTTTTCTGCGTACCAGTGAAGCAAGCGGACTTAAATATTTTTGCGGTGGCTGAAGACCAAGTATTGAAGCCTACAAGAATAGTAAAATTTGAAAGATTTCAATAAATTCAACAAAGTACTTCTTTTTGTAAGTAATCATAAAATTGAAGATAATATAATGCCGATATTATTGGTACATATTAAAAAAACAAAAACATATAAAAAAACAAAGTTAAAGTTGGTCAAAAATCGGTCGAAAATTAAGCCGCTGACCTGAAGGGTATTTCATTAGAGATTTCTTTAAAAATTCGGCTAAGTAAACAAATAAGAATGTGATATTCATATTTGTTGAATCTTACACCGTTTACCATGTACGACCTTATAATATATAGGATTTTTTAAAATATTTTATATTCATTTTCTGAAAGTAATTGGATTTAGAGGTTAAGCTTTTATTATTATTCGGGTTAGTTAAAACGTTTAGAAGCTGTGTTTTTAAACTTTTAAGCATTAATCAAATATTTCAACAATAACGAACCACTTTAATGTACATACACCGTATAGTATACATAAATACTTATATAAACATTAGAGTGACATTTTTTTCATAGCTCCTTTTTTATCCGTCGGTTTTAGAAATCAGTAGAATAAAAGCGGCCACTCACAATGGGGAGTAAAAGCCGTTAAGTTGGCCTTTTTTATTAAGTTTTTTAATATCGTAGAACTTGCACATAATTTCTTACAGCTTTTTTAAAAAATCGTATTTTGTGTTTGAAAGAAAAATTAATTACAGATTGAAAACATATGCAAAAAGCCAAGTAATTTTTAAATAGAAAGATTAATCTGAAATAAAGTGAATATTTTTTAATTAATTTTAGTTTGTAACATACTTTGCATTTCTTATTTGCTTCATAAGCAAACGCAATGCGCAGTTACATTTCATTTGATTTGTTTTAAATTTTTGCCTACTACTAAAGGGTGTTTTTTATTGAGGTATAGAATTTTAAGTTGGCATCACTTTTTTAACTGGCGGCCATTTTGTCAGCTGTCAAGTGATTAATATTTAGTTTGGTTTGCCATTTCATCATGAACAGGTTGACAAAAGAACAACGCTTGCAAATCGTGCAAATTTATTTCGAAAATAATGGTTCAGTTCGCGAAGTTTACCGCAAGCTCCGTCCATTTTATGGTCGACATAATCGTCCATCAGAGCAATTAATTCGGTTAACCATGGATCGTTTTCGCGCTACGTTTACTCTATGTGATAATACGCATCCGCAGAGACGTCGAACAGTGCGCACCGAAGAAACAATTGCCGCTGTAGAGCAAAGTGTTGAAGAGGACCCGAATGAATCGATTCGCCACCGTGCACAGCAATTGGAGCTTTGTCCATCAACTTTATGGAAGATTTTGCGCAAAGATCTTGGCTTGCGACCTTACAAGATCCAGCTTGTGCAAGAATTAAAGCCGCGAGACCATGCAATGCGTCGTGATTTTGGTGTATGGGCCGAAAATGAGATTGATCTCGATGCTGATTTTCATCGCAAAATTTTGTTCAGTGATGAGGCTCATTTTTGGTTGAATGGCTACGTCAACAAGCAAAATTGCCGCATTTGGAGTGAAGAGAATCCACATGAGACCTTTGAGACGCCATTACATCCACAAAAACTGACTGTTTGGTGTGCTCTATGGGCTGGTGGAGTCATTGGGCCATACTTCTTCGAAATAATGCTGGAGAGTCAGTTACCGTTAATGGAGACCGGTATAGAGCCATGATAACCGACTATTTTGTTCCCGAATTGGATGGCATGAATGTGGATGAGTTGTGGTTCCAACAAGACGGCGCTACATGCCACACAGCGCACGTCACAATCGATTTATTGAAGGAAACATTCGATGAGCGCATAATTTCGCGGAATGGACCTGTCAATTGGCCACCAAGATCGTGTGATTTGACACCATTGGATTATTTTCTTTGGGGATATGTGAAGTCGCTCGTCTACGCCAACAAACCAGAAACGTTAGGGGACTTGGAAGCCAACATTCGTGGCGTTATTGCCAACATACGGCCCCATATGCTCGAAAAAGTGGTTGAAAATTGGACCTGTAGAATTGGCTTTATTCGAGCCAGCCGCGGCGGCCACATGCCCGAAATCATATTTAAACATTAATGGCATAAAATTATCCTTCCAATAAAGCCAAATTGATGGACATTAAAACGATTTTCTTGTGTTTTATTTCAATTCGAAGTTCTATACCTCTAAAAAAAACACCCGATACTTTTTTACTTTCAAATATCTATACTTTATATAATTACTTTAAATCTATAACTCTTTCCAATTACACCCGATTTTATTGATGTTGACTTTATCTGTCGACAGCTTGAGTACATCTAATTAATAAGCATCTAGTAAAATTATCACAATAATTACGCTGCTAGTCGAGGAAATCATATTAGAGAGTTCAAAATGTCACTCCAATGATTAAAATTAAAGATTATTTTAAAATTTTAAAAATATATATATGTATGTATATGTATATAAGGCGATATTACCTGCACGCATGGTTTACATAAGTTAACACACAGTCCATCAGAATCCTTAGAGTAATGCTCAACTAGTTCTTGTAGAGTTCTATAAGAGAATTTTATGTTATTAAATTTTTTTAGATTAAAAAATTATATGTATGTATGTGAGTAACGGTGGCAATGAAAAACCTATTTCGGATTTTTGTAAAAACGGAGAAACCTAAGGCGTGCCCCTTTAAATTCATAAAACTAAAAAAATAATTATCTTTTTTAATTGAAAGTTTCTAAGTAAGCAACAATAAAATTTGTTCTTTCTTACATCAGATTAGTCAACACTTACTGTGCATTTGTTATAAAAAAATTTCCTTGTTCTATCATCACTGACAGCAGTTGAACAACTGATGCTACAGTAATTATTGTAGTCAATTTCGGCTCTATAAAATAACGCCAAACATAAAAATGTCCAAAAAAATAAATAAAATAACTCCCAAAAATGTTACAGAGTAACTTCGGTTATCGTAAACCTCGATAACCCCAACACTTATATTCTTAACATTGGTGACCAGTGTTGCAGAAGCTGAAGAAAAAAGAAGCTGCAACCGCGTTTTAAAAGGGCCAGAGAAAGCTAAATCGTCCAAAAATAAAAACTAAAAAAGGCAAATTCAACGTTTTATTTATTATTAATGAAAAATGCATAAAACATGTTAAAAGTTATTAAACAAAAACGCACTTCAAGTACGTAATCAAAAAAAAAAAAAAAAAAAAAAAACAAATAAAAATCTACATATTTTTAAATACATCTATATCAGTATATAACATAAAAGTTTAGTATTTCTTTTGAGTTCAATTCAGTATTGGATTAAAAACATAAAAACATATTTCTTTTTAGGCATGATTTATAATTTAAATATAGTTAAGTAGTATGACAGCGTACAAAAAAATGTATGTTAAAATATGTATATGTACATACATATACATACATATGTATATTAGGGTGTCTAAAGCTTAAGCTTAGAATCAAGTATTGTTGAGACTTTAAGGTGTCACAAGTCGAATTTTCGTAAAAAATCGGGTTTGCCGATCGTTTTTTGAGTGCTCTTCATAGCTTTGCCAAAAGCCACTATATTTTTACTTTTGAGGAAACAATTTAAAAAAAAAATATCTAATTGAGTGCAAAAACTATAACCTTTAAACTAACAACCGATAAATCAAATAGAATTGGCCTTGAATATATAAAAGTTTTCATTTGCTTCGAACTACAAAAAATTTTGAATTTATTTGCAAATATTTTGTAAAACTGTTATTTTATTGTATTCAAACAAATGTGTAAATTTATTTAAAAATAGATATGTATTTGGTGAAATCAAGAAGTGTATGGCTTGTAGGAACAATGATTGAAGGCTTTGATCCCCCCAAAACCGGCGACAAAAATGCAAACAAATTTTAAGTTACATCTAATCGAAAAATATACTGTCGAAAAGAGTTCCAGAATAAAAACAAAAAATTTTAAAGATTTGTGCAAAAGAAATGAAGATGAAGAAACGATGGAACTTCTTGCAAGACATAGGGAATTTGTTTGGAAAAAAGCTCAACCTTCTAGAAAATCTAAAAGATCAAACAGAATTCTCAAACCAAATCGAATATTTGAGCAATTTTATTAAAGGCCAACTTGAAGACATGCAACCAAGAGAAGACTATAAAGAATTGCTTTATCTGAGCCTAATCGTTTTGGTTGATAGATGTAAACCCTATCCAACTGTAAAAGCGCCAGCAGCTAATAATCGGGCCCGCTGGATGATAAAAATTATATATTATTTTTGAAAATATGCATTTTTAGAAATCAGCTGCAATCTTACGTAGATTATTCAAAAATGTATGCTTTGCTTGAATTTAGTTAATTTATTTTATGAATATATAATAAAAGTTGATACCTCGGTCAATGCCCTCGATAGGCTCCTTTCAATCATCTTAGTCTATTGAAGCATTTAGATAAATACAAAATTATTAATGAAGTAGTTGCACATGCCCCGTTAAAAATTTTCTAGGTCATCAATGGTACTTTACCCAAAAATTTTCGTTAAATGGTAAAAAATTTAAATACTCGAGAATGAAGTAGTAAACGCAATTTTAACAGAAGGCAATCTTAATTTTTTTAAGCTTGCTATATTTCAATTTATTTTATAAAAACAGATTCACAAAATCGGGAAGCCAACAAGTAATATCAAGATGCAGAGAACAAAGTTCAACATTTACAAGTGGTAAATGAAGTGGCAGAACGAGGTGTGGCTTTGGCTAACACTAACATCAATGTCAGAACTTCTGTAGAAAATTAAAAACTGGTATAAGTCAAGACTGGTAAGAGAAAATTCAAAAATTATTGTCTCTAAATAATTTACAATCAATTGATCTTTTGAATTGCATCATTCGTTTATTTCATTTTCGTACAAATTTCAAAAGTTGTAAAGCGATGTTTGAAAATTTTATGGAAAATTTGTTAGTAGGGTTCCTAAATGAGCACACTAAAATTAAGCTTGGAAATTTTTCTCATAAATTATTTCCTTAAAAGTGAAAAAAATCCTGTTTTTTGACAAAGCTATGAAGAAAAAAAGAAACGACCAGCAAAGCCGCTTTTTGGCGACAATCCGACTTCCAAGACCGAAAAATATCAAAAATACTTTAACCTATACGTTTTAAAATTATGCTTGAGCACCAATAATAAAAAAATAAAAAAATTTTGGGACTCCTTAATATATAAATATATATATATATATATATATATATGTATGTATATATATATATATATATATATATATATATATATATATATATATATATATATATATATATATATATATATATATATATACTTTTATGCACATCTATTTTCATATAACAGGTATCATAATTTCCTCGTCGCCAGTAGAATCGGAATGTTGCGAAATCATGGCAACATATCTGTAACCTTTTTTAAGAGCATTTTAATTTTAGGACGATTCTTTCTTAAGTTTTAATTATTTTCATGATAATAAAAAGTTGTTCAACATCAGCGTTACTGAAAGGTAATACTACATGCTGTTCCAATGAGAAGTTTCATTTTTAAAAGCCTGCCATTTTAACAGCTGTCATGATTTAAGCTGTAAACACATTCATGTTATCAGGCTACACGGCTACATGATTACAAATGCCGCGATATAATTGACTCTGTGGCTTTTTATTGCTTAATTGAATTTTTAAGATTTTATAAAAACATGAACACAGAATATTGATTTAATATGCAGGAATTTCATTACGCTTATATTTATACAAATATTATTATTACACAAAAAGTTAATAAAAAAAAGAACTGAAATTTTATTTTATTTTACATAAAAAACATTTCTTAGCACTAATACATATATTGTTATATTGTGAACCTTTTTAAAATTGTTGTTTCGTAGTCAACAAATATAGAAATTAGTTTAATTTGACTACACGACAAAAGTAGCATGGACAACAACCTGCAGCCCTGTAGCTCTGAAAATAATTTTCATATACATATGTACTTCTATTCTATTTTTGACAGGTTGTAGTCGGTAGCCAGCTGTCGTGAATGTGTTTATAGCTTTAACCTGTAACTACTTGACAGATCATAAGTAAAAGCTATGCCATTAATTAAAATGGAACGGTATATGATTGAACAACGTATTAAAATTATTAAAATTCACTAAAAAAATATTTTGAAATTTCGGGGTCACAGTTCGCAAAGCCAAAACATTTTTGGATCGTCGTGAAGCACCCTCTAGGCCAACAATGTCAAACTGGTAGAAAAAATGTTAGTGGTTGGCACAAGTTAGTGATGTGAAAAATTGAAGTGGTGTAATAAAGAAATAGATATTAACAATACTGTACATAGAAAGGAATGTAACTAATACGTTTGAGAAATTTTTGAAAATAACCAAACATTTGTGATTGATTTCTGCGAGCACACTTTGTCTAACAATGCAAACAATGAATACTTTGTAACAATAGACGATCTAATTAATATACATACATACTTTCCAACCTTAAAAGTAAACTATCAACAGGAATAAACAATATTCCAACATTGTGCTAAAAAATTTGCCTTGGCAAATGAATATTGCGAACTATTCAAAAATATGCTTAATAATTCCTACTTCCCCGTTAAGCATGGTACTCTGTTCATCATTTCGTGCGAACTGCTGTCAAAAGTTCATATAAAAAAATTCGTGCGAAATAATTGTAAAATAATATGGCCGAAGTTGTACTCTGTTCATCTTGTGAAAACATACGAAATGTTTCTGGCAGCATTATTTTTTCAACCACAACATGTTTCTGGCAACATATTTTCCAACTGCGAAATAATATAAGCATCACTTATTTCGTACGAAATTGTAAACAACAGGTGATCAGATTTTACTTAGCAATAAATATATTGCGCACAAATAACTAAAATAATCGAAAATAGTGTAAAAATAACATAAAATGAAGGTATGGGGGTTTTGCAGAATGTGTGTCTTCAAAGAGCTCCTCCGCAGCAGATGCAATTAACATTAATTGATACGTTGCAGCACAAGCTCTTAAAATTATTTTGTTCTCCATTTGTTTTCACACATGGTTTTTGTTTACATAAGAAAAACAATGTTGCTTACTTCAAGGCAATAAAAACGATAAATTTCTTCTAAATCGTAGTGTTGTCACCACTGGCTAATTGTCAAAATTTTCAAACGAAATAATCAATGTTGCTCAACATTTTTCGCAAATGTTAGCAGAGTACTTAGCTTTAAATGGAAAACAGCAAAAGTGGTAACAATACCAAAAAAGAATAAGGACCACAGCACTCTTAAAAACCTTCGACCAATTGGCTTGCTACCTATTATCAGTAAGGTTTACGAAATATGTATTAACAACAACATAAACAAATTTCGCGAAAATCGGAATGTAAAGTGAAAAACAGGAAAAAGCTTTCGACACCATATGGACCCCAGGTATAATATTTAAACTGTTTAAATACAAATTTCCTCTACATCATATAAATATATCTAATAAAACTAAAAAAGATTCAAAAACTCGATGGGTGTTAGTTTTCCTTAAGCGATTATATTAGAATTTCGTTAAAAAATTCTCTTTATTCATTCAATGCTGGATATAGCGTGCATGCTTTTATCGACTTAAATTTTCCACTGTAGTTTTTTAAGTCTACTCTTTTGAAATATTTAAAAATAAAATTTTAGTTTTAAAAATTTTTAAGAAAAACGTTGAACAATCAAGCTCTATTTTTGTAAAAATTTAGCCATTTTTCACTCTCATTTCAAAGACTCGACTTCGATTTTTTTCTTCACGGCTACATAATTTGAGATAAGTAAAAACTTTTCTGCATATTATCACAAATTGTGTAGAAAATTGAGAGTTCAGAAAAATACACACACTGAATAAAAATCTCGTACATAAAGCAGGGTACTCTGTACATCATTTCGTGCGAACTGCTGTAAAAAGTCCATATAAAAAAAATGCATGCGAAATAATTGCAAAATAATATGGCCGAAGTTGTACTCTGTTCATCTTGTGAAAAGATACGAAATGTTTCTGGAAGCATTATTTTTTCAACCACAACATGTTTCTGGCAACATATTTTACAACTGCGAAATAATGTAAGCACCACTTATTTCGTGCGGAATTGCAAAAAACAGATGATCAGATATTTCTGGGCGTTGTGGTTTTAATTTTAAGTTTCCATTAAAATAATGGAAAATAATGTAAATATAACATAAAATGAAGGTGAGTGCTTCTTGCAGAACGTGTGTATTCAATGAGCTTCTCCGCAGCAGCTGCGAGATGTATTAATTGATACATTGCAGTACAAACTCCTAAAATTACTTTGTTGTCCATTTGTTTTAATTTTTTTTAATAAACACATTTCTTTTGTTTTTATAAGAAAAACAATGTTGTTCATTTCAAGGCAATAAAACCGATAAATTTGTTATAAATCGTGGTATTGTCACCACTGATCAGTTGTCAAAATTTTCAAACGAAATAATCAATGTTGCTCAACATTTTTCGCAAATTCAAACAGAGTACTAAGCTTAAATGTAAAAAGCACAGCTCAAATCAACAAACACATATTTTTATTTTCATAACATACATACATGTGTGTGTCTAAATTTTGTACGGTGGCGAACACGCACTTAAATGTGTTTTATTTTAATATTTGGTACACGAACATGAGTGGTATAGGTATTGTTCGATCGGAACTGCATATGATCGCGTGTATCTTTATATTAAGTTCGTGTACGGCAAAAAAGAGTACACATATGATACAAATGTTTGATGACAAGCACCAATTTTTTGGTATTGTGTTGGTTGCTTTTGAACAGTAAATGCGTGTGTGATGTGCGTATTTTCCAAACTATGAAAAGACTATATAATTGGGATATTCACACGGTGTCCTATCATGTCATATTTTCATAATGTCTTATTATTTTATGACGTCTTAAAAAATTGTTGTGCTTCAAACAAAAAAGTCCTAAAATAATAAGACTATTTATGATGTGTTTTTGTTTTGTCATAACTAAACAGCAGGAATTTGAGAGAGTGTGAGAGAAATTACATACTGCTTGTTCTCCTCGACATATTTTTAAATGAGGGGTTGTTCACAGCATTTATATTTTTTCGTGGTATTATTTTAAGACATGACTTTATGACGTCCCTGTGAATACCCGAAATATTTTTCTTTTAATTTTGACTATGGAGATATTCATGAAATCGCGACAAAGGCAATGCCGAAAACCAAAATTTAAAAATTTAGAGCCAAATACTCGCATTGAAAATGTTGAAGAATTTTTTGTGAAAAAAATGTATTTTCTGTATCTATTAATAAGCTTTAAAACAAGCAAAAATTAATTGAAATCAAATATTTGTAAAAGCTAGGAAGCTAGCAAGGTTTTCTACAGGGTGCTCCAATTTTCAATATTCTTATTTTTACGTATATCGCTCTCTAATTGGTTTGCAACTTCCAAAGATACAGATTTATTGCCGTTTTTTCCAATTGGAACCACTGTGCATGGTCTTGTTGAAACCACATATTGGCCACATCAATATCATCCAAATTCGACAGAAAGAACTGTGTTATCATGTAGCGATATCGAGCATATATGTATGTATGTATAAAAAACGGTAAAAAAACTCCACAAAAAGATAACTTTACTTTCTTAGTAATTCAGGGAAATTCATTAAATAGTTTAAAAAAAATTAATTTTATCTAAAAAATAATATTTTTATGACTTCCAGCATTGGACTATAATATAGTATTTTCAACAACTACCAAATTTTTAAGTACATTAAAATATTGCACGCTTTTATTTAACTTTTTTATATACTTTTCTTTTTTAAATAACAGGTTGAAAACTCTAGATATCCTAATCATAAATGTGACCTGCAGAGTTTTTCGAAAAAATTAAAAACTTTAATAATATTAAAAAAGTGATGTTCAGAATATTTATTTTCAAATATTTTGACTGATTTAAATTATGAACACATTCCTCCTTCAACTCAATTATATATATGTATATCCATAGACATATACATATATATATTAAAGAATACTAAGTAAATATCGATTCAACGGTATCTAATATGTATATATTCATAGTTGCACCAAGTTTTTACTATGGACGCAAACATAATACGTCTGGTAAAAATTTTCGTTTTTTTTACTACTTACTTTTATAATAGGTATTATCTTCTTTATATATAATTATAATGTACGTAGCCCAATCACAGCAGTAAAATATTTTTCAATGGACCACATGCACTTTTTCCAATATATCTAAAATTCCCATTTACGATAATTTAAAACTTGGTAAGAATGTTCTCTTAACCTGGAAAATTAACCAAAATATTCACTAGAAATAAGTAATATGGCAAAACAACGTTTGCTGAGTCACCTAGTTATATATATTATCCATTTTTGCCCAAGTTCATTTTATACCACGCGGCACAGCCATCCGTACAAGTTTCGTTTAAATAAAAAAATCTATATATTTCATTGCCACAATATATATAATATTTATGATATATATTTTAATACAATTTAAGCAATACAATGCAAATTTTTTTTCTCTGGACGTTTCCGACTAAGCTATCCTTGTGAAGATGTCACCAGAATCTCGCTTTTGCATTTCTCGCATCGTAAAAGTTTTCACGTGTAACGAGTGTGTCTTGAAGCAAAAACTATGTGAATTGAAATAAAAAACAAAAATTTCTGTACATATACATTGCGAAAACTATCAGTCATTTAAGTTGTTTTCAAACAATGGATATGAGTAAAAGTTTTTCCGTAACAATATTATGTGAAAAGATTTTCAGTGACGCCTTCAAAATTTATCACATTTGAAAACGAAACCAGAAGTATTTCTACAATTAAAAAATTTTAAAATAAAACTTTTTTGAAATAGGTATAGAGTACAAATATAACAAAAACTACTTTTTAATCAGCATTTAAGAAAATATAAATCATTCCTTCAAACGCCTATATAGATGGAATAGTCCAACGGATTTGACTCTGGCGAATTCGAAAGCTATGATTCGGTGGCATCAAAGCAATCGATGCATGCCGCTCTAATTAACATTGGTCAAATAGAAGCGAAAATATTAAAACCGAAACCCACCCGCGTAATTGATACATCACAGTCACAGTTCATCAGAGAACACAATGTTTGGAAATTCACCACGTTCGTGCAAGATCGTGTGTCTTTTAAAACTTTAAGGCTTTACCTTGAGGTTATTTTGGAATATGCGTCGGATGCTTCACTGGGATATTTTCAGTTCTTTGGCAATTTGATTACCACTACGACGTGGATTTCAATGAAGTCGAGCCTTCGCTTTCCGAACCATTTCATGTGATGTTCCGGACTTTTTTTTGTCCACCACCATAGAGTTGGACAGTGCGACGAAAAAAATACCTGGGAATTGATATTATTTATTATTTGAAATTTCCGGGACACCCCCAAAATCTGGAGTTACGGGTAAAAAACCGTGGTTTCGTACATCTTATCACTTATAGGTCTGTAACTTAGTTGAATATTAACTGATTTAAAATTTTAAAACGGATTTAGAAAGAAGAGACTGAGGCCCTAAAGTGATGTATATGATGTTCATGTTACTTCTAAAAACATGTTAGTAATTTAACCGCAAAGGTATTTTCCGTTCAATTTTTTCGCTATTTTTCATATTCGGACATGCTTTTTTGCAGTATTTTGTAAGAGAACGCTATTTTTTATACACATAATATGAAAGTATACATTAAAGACGTGCATATGTGTAACAATAAGTATTGCGAAAACAGTTCTAACATGTTACATACAACATACTATAAGTATATATGAGAAAATGAGTGCTACTGTTATTGTAATACTTCGCTCTCACTAACACGCACTCTACTCAAAAACCAAAAAATGTTACTTGTTCGTTGCGTCCAAGACAACATTCCACTGTTTGCATTTGAGAAAATACTATTTGTACAACAAGTATAAGTGAGAAACTTATGTTACAATAAGTAAAGTTATAAATAAATAAAATTTTGTATTGCTGAATAAATAAATAAATAAAGTTGATGTGGGAAAGTGCATAAATTTTAAAGACATTTGTCAAATCGATAAATGGCTTTGTATTATAAAACCTTTATTTATTATTTTTATCCATTAAATGTTTTTTATACCCTTCACCAAAAAATTTGGAAAGGGGATATATAGGTTTGTCATTCCGTATATAATTTCCTCATTATTCATTTAAGACCCCATAAAGTATATATATTCTGGATCCTTATAGATAGAGAAGTCGAATGAGCGATGTCCGTCTATCCGTCTGCTACAATTTTGGTGTAGTTAGAATTAAGGCCAAAACACAACAAACAGAAATAAATTTTATACCATTCTCTTGGAATTTTTCATAAATTTGTTCGGTTTGAAAATAACAAAACTCTGTCCAATAATTAATGAGATATAACCAAAAGACTTTTTTTTGTTATATTTCCTAACCCGTTGTTTTTTTATAGCCCCAATTGTCCTACGGTCAATTTTATGAAGCAGATCTCTTGTATGGAGTTCTACGAAGGTTTAGACTGAAAATAATTGAAGTCGGTCCATTAACGACTAAAATATGAGCAAAAAAAATGGCATTCGAAATAATTTTACTTTTAAATTTTTTTTTTAAAGTTGCGCGGGGATTCAATCACACAACCTCTTGGTTGGTAGTCACGACCGCTTCCTGTAAACCACAGAGCAGTTGTATTTTTCATAATATATCTTATTTATTATAAAATACTAAAATTTCAAATTCCTGATGGAAATTGGTGTGGTTGTTGTAAATCTTCCCTTTTTGTCACACAGATATCACATTGTGTGTATATATGTATATATTTAAACAATCGAAAAACAATGATTTGTTGTTTTGTTTTTGTTTGTTTCTTTAAACTTATTTTTGTACGTTTATTAGTATAATATTATGCATGCATGTTACAGTATTTTTTAACGCTTACATTTTCTTTTCGTATATAAATAACCATAATTATTTTTTATATTATTTATATTAAAGAAATGTAATGGATCGTCAAGACACTATGTACGAGTAAATATACAAAATCAATGAAATTGAATTTTAGTTTTGTTTTGAAAATGTATTAATATTTAATTTTTTATGACTATTTGTGATTTCAGAAGAAAGGCAAAATTGATGCTTATATCCTGTTTTATACTTGTGTAATTTTAATTATTTTCTATATTCAGGTGCAGAGCGTACCTGCAGTATATCAGAACCCGGTATTATTATTGTATTTGTACAATGTGATAAAAAATCTTTTGACAATTAAAATGTTGTTTAGATACTAAGTAGCACATAACAAAGCAGAAAAATCTCTTCTCGGCTAGAATTTGTTAAGAAATCTTTCTTTCATTCTATGACAACAGTGACTTAATCTTCAAAAGCACTTCAATTAATTGCCTTTTCTATAAAATGAAAACATAGTTTGATGTAAGAATTTAATTAGATATCAAGCTCCAAAATGTTATCAGCAAAGAAACTAAAAAATTGAAAACCCCGCGAAAATAGCGCATATTCTAAAAATTGCAACTGCAATATTGGAAATTATTCCCAAAATTATTTTTAATAAAATCATATAATTGGAAATCGGCAACCAAAAATCTTGAAAAAATCTCTGAAATGCCAAAAATTCATAAAAATATGCGAACATCAGGAAAATTGTATGATTTAATATTGATTTAAAAACAGCAACACTATAGAGTAAAAAAACTTAAAAAATATCATTTCCATTGTGAAAATTTAACGTTTATTAAAAACTATTTTGTATTTGGAATAAAAATTCAAAATGCATTTGTATTTTGAATAAAAATATTGCAAATACCTACTTTAATATTTTTATAATGCACTCTAGACAAGAAAGTGTAACAAATTTGTTACGAAATTCATAATTTATGGTTGACTTCATAAACGCAGTTTGCAAAGCAACACGAGAATGCCTTGTAAACGTGATTAATTTTTTGTTTCCATCACGTCGGGGTGCGTCCGTGAGACGGTGAGTGGCAATTTTTTTGCTTTAATGTAATTTTTTCCATTTAAATTTTTCTTTATTATTTTTTTTCGTATTTCGTGGGCGCGAATTTTCGTGATTGTGACTTCTTTCGTCACTCCATACTATGGTGAAGGGTATATAAGATTCGGCACAGCCGAATATATCTCTCTTACTTGTTTTTATATGTTTTCAGCTAACTTTGATGTTTTATATGAATATTTTAAAACCCCCCAAAAATATGGTAAATATGCCGGTACACAAAATGCACTTAAACAAGGAAGAATAATTACAGAAAATATGTACATATTTTTGGGCAGTTAAGTAAAATTTCAGCTAACGTTGATTTTTTGTATGAAAATAATTTTAAAATAACAAAAATTTTGGGCAGTTATCTTAAATGTGCAGGTACAAAGAGGCACGTAAAAAAGGAATTTGTGTGGGATTTCGAATATTATTTATTTTGTGTATTTAACTCGAAAGTGCTGTTAAACAAAAGCAGATAAATCAAAACTACTGTTTAACGTCTTTTATTGAAAACCCCTTGTATGTATGTATGTACAAACAGCATACAATAAGTTACTTATTGTATCGCGTCCATAACTATTGTGTTTTCTTTGCTGAAATGTATAAACAAATGTGTTACTACTCTCTTTTTCTCTTTACTACAACGCACTCAATCCATATAAGAAGACACAAATAACAACTAACTCAACAAGCGCTAATTTACGTACAACTACGCACAAGAAGCAATGATTTCAAAAACTTGTATCATTTGGATGGAACAATGCACGTCTTTAGTATACATTGAAATACAGAAACACTTTTTACTCACATATAAAGAAACGATGGAGTTTTTTGTTTCACACCTCTTTGAAAATTTTTACGATGCGAGAAATACAGAAAAGATGTACAGGTTCGTTTACCTTTGTGTCGTTTATTTCTAGAAGAGAATGAATCAACATCAATCATTCGCTTTATATGTATTGTTTTGCATAAAACAGAAACCTCTGTGTTAGCCGACGTTCATTAGGAGTGTCGTACAGAGTTCGAATTAATTAGAGACATATGGCACAATAAATTCATTAACCGTTGAAGTGGCGTTCATTTGACCAAATCCTCGTCTCCTATCTATCTTAGGTTTATAAAACAAATTTCTTTACAATATCAGTTGTATAAACCTTTATAATAAGCCAATAATTTGAGTTGAAAGTGTAGAACAATTTTTTTAAATAGATTTGAAAGATAACAATTTTTTTATTGCGCCAGTTAGTACATTTGTCATACAATATCTATATCCATTATTAAACAAGTTACGCATATATATTTTTTCTATTAAGGCTTACTAACCTGAATGTTGTGCGTCTTGCTATAAAGAAACCACCTTCATCTAGTTGTCGAATACGATAGTGTTTCACTGTATCCCCATCGCGAACTAAAAAAAGAATAAGAGAAATTTTTAAAATAATTGATTGATTGATTTGAAATCACTCGATTTACAGAAATTATGATATAAATAAATGCAGTTTTAATTTATAGGCAAGGCCATTCTTTGCGACTACTTTTAAGATCAAACTTATTTGACAGAAAACATTAGATTTTATGATTTTTTATTCATTCCAGATTGTAGTGTGTTTGACGAGTCATTGTATACCTTCTGCATACAGTGTAGTGTGTCTGCTTGATTCGCTGTATGCCTTCTGCATGCAGCATCTGTAACACAATACATTTTTTATTGTGTTAATAAATTGTCCACACTGCAGGCAGCGTGTATACCGCTGACCAGCGCTGCCAGCACCTTTGAGAAGAAAATCATTATATGGCGAAAAAACTCATATTTATGGGAAAAATCATAATTTTTTTAATAAAAATTTTATTTAAGACAAAAAATGTCTAATTAACATATGTTGTGACCTTCTCCGAGAAAAGGTTCCTAATGTGTCAAAAAACGTGTTTGGACTTAAGAGTGGATTCTGGTACCTAAAAGGGTGTAGAATAAGATGAAATGAGTTAGATTTCTGATAAAAATTTATTTACCCCATAAAAACGTACAAAACGAACTTGGGAAAATCGATAAAAATTAGAAAAACATTGAAATTTCCTTTTTTTTTTAATTTTTTTGTTTAAATTTTTTTTTTCGTCAGTCTTCGAATTCTTTTGGAGTTTGTGCTTTTTTTTAGATGTTTCGTGATCTGGTACTTCGATTTTCTTCCGTTTGGCAGTTTCAGTTTTTTCTTTTTTCGGCGCTTTGACTTCAGCTTCCTTTTTCTCGTGATCCGGTACTTCGATTTATTTTACGCTTTTGATTCAGTTGGTTTATGAGCTACAAAATCCCGTTTCTGTGAATCAGTACATAGGACCCTGACATTCGCATACAAATACCATTTGCGATCTAACGATAAATTGCTTGGTGCAATGAGCGGAGGTAATTCGTTTGCTAGCTCAACCGTTAATCGGAGATTAAATCTTTCTTCTTCCGAGTCCACAAGTTCTTTACATACAGTTTAGTTTTTTTAAGTCAAAGTTATGGTACTAAAATGCAAACGTTTACAAAATTAATTGAAATTAATTTGAAAAATTGAAATCACTAAACCATGTTCGCCACTCTACTTCACTTCCATTCACAGCGTTGTTAAATTTATTACTCTAGTTCTATTGACCACATCTTAAAAATCTTGGTAATAATCTACATTTGAGCGACTATATCCTAGTTTAGGAGGAAATTTAATGATATCGATTCGTTTAAGCCAGAATCCACTCGTCAGGCCAAATAATGCATCATTGCATTATTTTTATTCTGTGCTACGCAGTTATCACAAAATAAAACTCAATTTTTAACGGCATTCTTCGTGAAGTAATCGTGAATTTGGCTAATGACATCATTAGGTTCTTTTCCTGTTTCAAACTCTTCGTCTAATAAATAGTTCGACTGAACGTTAGTGAATTCATTATGAATACCAAAAATTGAACATTTACGACCTTCTTTAAAATATGCAGTTCCGACTTGTTGTGGACTGGATGGATAAGATATATTTTGTGCGTAGTCGAAACTCACTGCAAGAGTATAATAAGCATCACTCATTTTGCAGCATTGTTGGTAGAATTCACGCTAGCGTTTCGCATGGTCAAGATGAGTAACAGCCATTCGTAATTTTGCTTCTTTTGTATCTGAATCAGATTCTTCCAAAACTCGTCGTATCATCAAAGTATTCTGTTGACAGACGTCACAAAGATTGGTTTTCGGTTTCATAGGCGAGATGTAAGGGCAGCACTTTATCCAAATTTTGTAAAAAGTTTTAATTGCGATTTTATCTTCAGTAAGACAAACTTTCTCAAAACGACGATAAACAGCACTTTTTGTTTCATCAGCATTACTTTACGGTCTTTGTTGTTTGGCATTCTACCAGGAAGAGGTATTGCAAATTTTTCAGCAAAATTTTCAATAAATTGAACGATACGAGTAAGTGATTTCGGTGGTGACACACGCGATTGCCGTTTTGAAGACTTGCCACTTAGTTCATGTTTTCGTTCAGAAAAGCCAACATTATCACTATGTCGAATAAAATTTTTATAACGTTTTAAACCAACATCATAAATAAAACAAAACATCTTTTTACAAATATGAATGTCACGAAATAAGTACATTGTATCAACACTGGATTTATTTTTTACTCTCTGTTACTTTTCAGTTAGTCCCGAAGTATTAGCACCTTTCAGATAACGTCATATCGATCTCATTATCGCCATAAACCGAGTCAAGTCTTTTTAAATCATCATCAAAACTCTCTGAAATATCCATTTTTATAAAAATTACTTCAAATTAACATCAGCTTAGTAACAAAACTACAAAAGAACCAAAATTGCGAAACAACTTTTGAGATATTGATAACACTCGTTATACATTTGGCACAAGACTAAAGCGTCACTTTATTCTTTTCCTTTCTTATAGTTATTTTTACAATGTGTACAGAGCAGCAACAATAGCAAAGGTGTTTTCTCCTAAGAGTTTTTAGGAGGGAACAATAATTAAATTAAATAAATTATACTTTAACTTTCAGAAAATGGGCACTTTAGAAAAAAACACTGTAGAACAAAAACACGACCGATCTATTTGTATATTACTTTACAAGTGATTTTATATTTTATTTCTTATTTACTTATGAACTACTGTTTTGAATTACAAGAGTGGTGAGTATTATTTACATATGTAGGTATTATTATATAAAATTAATTTTTGTTATTATTGATGGGCATATTATAGTTGTTTGTTGTTCTCCTGCAATTATTAGGGCGCAACATTCCGGCCCCATTGAAGGACTAGATGTCTTCAAACATATGGTAGTGGAGCTAATTTATGGATCGGCCGTTTATATGTGCCGTTTCTGGTCTTGACCTCCGCCACCCTGACCTTGCCGTCTTCTCCTGCGATGACGTTGACGATTCTCCCGGTCAGCCAGTCTTGTGGCGGGCAGTTGTCTTCGTGGACTATCACCACTTGACCTACTTCGAGGTTGGGCATTTCTTCGCCCCACTTGGCCTTGCCCTGAAGTTCGAGGATGTAGTCTCGTGACCAGTCCTGTTAGAATGTCTGCTTGAGTCCGCAAAGCAGACGCCATCGCTTCCACGGATCGATCTACGGATTCTGGCAGCGGCGAACGCAGACCCGTTCCTATTAGTAGATGCGCTGGAGTTAGCGCTTCGCCGTCGTTGGGGTCTGGAGATAGCGGTGCGATGGGCCGACTGTTGAGCACCGCCTCTACTTCTGCTAGAACTGTCCCCATCTTTTCTTGCGTTAGAGACGCATTGGCCACGGCTCGCAGGCGTAGGAACTTCGCCTGTTTGACGGCGGCTTCTCATAGCCCTCCGAAGTGAGGCGCCCGAGGTGGTATGAAGCTGAACTTCACCCCGGACGACGGTGCGTATAATTCCACGGCCGGTCGACTCCTGTAGAACGCCTCCTGCAGCTCCTTGAGCACTCTGCTGCCTCCGACAAAGTTCGTCGCGTTGTCGCATATGACCTCTTTCGAGGTCCTGGCAGCGAACCTTTTAAAACAAAGAAGAAATGAATCAGTAGACAAGCCAGATACCAATTCTAAATGTACCGCCTTAGAAGTGAAACGCACGAAAACCGCTATAAACATTTTTAATGGTGGTCTACCACGAATTCTCAATGAAACATTGATAGGACCGCAAAAGTCTACGCCGACTATAAGGAATGGTCGAGTGGCTCTCACTCTATTAGTGGGTAAGTTGCCCATGATTTGAGACATAAGTTTAGGCTTATAGCGGAAGCAATGCACACACTTACGAACTACTCTATTGCACTCTTCTTTCGCATTAATTAGCTATATGTTTTCTCGCGAAGGAGCTATTAAAGTCTTTGTGCCAGCATGACAATTCTCAAAGTGCAAATTCCGCAAATAAAGTGTAACAAAGCTATTCTTTTTCGGTAATAACAGTGGGAATTTGGTATTATACTTCAAATCTGCATTTAGCAGTCTCCCACCTACCCTTAAAAGTGAAAACGTACGTTTCTCCTCAGTAAACGTTTGAATAAATGGTGTCAATTTTTGTATATTTGATGGCAAGACAAGCGATCTCTTTAATTTAAAAATCTCCTCAGAAAAATTTGATTTCAGGATTGCTTGTACGAGTTGGAAAAATCATTCTTCGGAACCCAGTGTATGCCCAGCGCTTTTGCGGAATCGGAATCGCTTTGTAGAAGTGATTCTGGATGATTTGAAATCCATTTCGTTAGATTAAAACCAGCCGAACTAAAAATTTCAGTTGCCTGGTTACGAATACTAGTTAGATCTTGGTAGCCTTCAACTCCAGTCAGTAAATCATCAACATATAGTCAAAGTCTCTTTGTATAAATCGCTCGTTTTTTTTTAAAGAACAAACACAAACCGCGAAGCCATTTTATCTTGTCTGCGGAAACACAACACCCAGGGTCTAGGCAGGAATCGAACCTGCGACCCCCCGACTAATAGTCTAGTACACTATCTACTAGTCTACGGGGGCTCAAACATCTATTGGCCAAAAATGGTGCAGACGCCGTGCCATAAGTAACGGAGTTTAGTCGAAACACTTACAAATTATCAGATGGATTCTCTCGCCAAAGGACAAATTGAAATTTTCTATCCTCTTCGTTAAATAAAACTTGACGATACATTTTTTCAATATCTGCTGTGATTGCGTATTTATGAAACCGAAAACGGACCAGTGTAGAATATAATTCTTCTTGAACTGTGGGACCGACCATTAATATATCATTAAGTGATACATGCGAAGAAGTTCTACACGAAGCGTCAAAAACTACTCGAAGTTTAGTAGTTGTACTCTGAGGTCGCCGAACACATTGATGAAGAATAAAGTAGTGAGGGGAAACTGGCATTGTGTCTTGAAGTGACATATGGCCAAGATTGAAATACTCTTTCATAAGATCGTGATACATTTTCCGCATAACGTCGTCTTTGGAAAGCCTTCGTTCCAATGAAAGAAATCGCCTTTTGGATGCTTCGAACGATAAGCCAAGTAATTTTCTATCAGATTTGAAAGGTAGCGAGACTTCAAATCGTCCTGACGATAACCGTCGTATTGAATTTCTAAATACTTCCTCACATCGTTGCTGCTCTTCAGAATATATCTTTTTTGATTCGTTTGGAAGTTCTTTTAACTTCCAGAATTTCCTAACTATCGAATTAACAGTGCTCTCGTTTTCTATCGAAGTACTCAAATGAAAAACTTTGTTATTATCCAAGCCCTTTGATTGCTTGTACTTTCCCGTGACAATCATCCAAGCGAAGTTTTCGGAAGAATTGGAAGGCTTGGCCAACACAAAATTTCTGCGCCAATCAACAAATCAATCTTCTATGGTTTGTGAAAGAACGGGTCAGCTAGGTCTATATTTTTAGGAATATTTAAGATATTTGTGTTCAGTTTATGATCAGGTTGGAAATTTGTAATTGAACTCAATACCCAAAACTTTGAAGTAAATTGAGTGGAGTTAACCCTCGACGTGACAGTCAAATCAATACTTGATTTGGCAACCGAATTGGTCTCACTAATACCATTTGAATTCAATCTGTCTTTTTCTCTTTTTAATTGCAGCAGCTGTGCAAGTTCCTCGCTTATCAAATTTGGTTGAGAACCGGAATCTAATAAAGCTCGAGCTGGTATAAACTGACCAGAACTGTTTCTTACTCTGACAATAGCCGTCGCCAGGATAATTCTTTCATTCGACGACGACTAATTCACCGAAGCGTGAGAAGTAGACGGCTGCACAGAGTAGGTATTTACATTGGTAGAACTTGTATCATATCGATGTAGTAGAGAATTGTGAGAACCTGTACATATTCTACATTTAGAGGATGTGCATCTTGCTACTGTATGTCCTTTTTTAAAACAATTTATACACGCTGGCAACGATTTTATAAATTCGGCTCGGCAGTAAATGAATGACAGTTGTTAATCAAGTTTTGATTTGATTTACAAAATAGACACTTATCAGCAGATTGTTTTGACTTTGTACACTTCAATGATGTCTGAATGTTTTTATTAGTAGAGACTTCAGTTCTATTTTTATTGAACCTCGGTCTTGAACTTGAAGATTCGTCAGCAGAAATTTGCTGGTATCGTTAATTCAAGGCGGCTTCACAGTGTGACCACAATGCCAGCCTTTCGAAGTCAAGCTGTTCTTCCCATTTTGATTTTGTGACTGGATCTACTTTTGACATGGCATTTCTTATTTTCTTGTCATCACCTATTGATAACAACGAATCATATATGGCAGACACAGTATCGATCATGCTTCGCAAAGCGGAAGGCGAAGATTTTGTGATTTCAGGTAAATCAAAAAGTTTCCATATATTATCGAAAAATATAAGACACTCATTGTCATACACCTTCTTTAAACTAGCTAAAGCTTTGGGATAATTTTCCTCAGAAATCTGAAACGCTTTTACAGTACCTAAAGCTGAATCGGACAAGCATGATATCAAATGGTTAAATTTTTCAATATCTGTCAACGTCGGATCATTGTGGACCAAGTTTTCAAATAAACTCATAAAATTTTTATATTCCGCATATTTTCCAGTAAATTTGGGTAGCTTCATATTCGGAAGCCGAGAATGATGATTTGGTATCCTGAACGAAGTTTCAGGCATACTTAGCTGTTTATTTTTATTCAAAATACATAAAACAGCGATTTCGTGGTCACACAAATATCCTCAAGCTCAGCTCTGTCGTCATTATCAGGTTCTAAATTTTCCACCTCAGATTGCAGCTTCATTGCTTGGACTGTCGAATCCTATCTATATTTTTCACAACCTTTTCCTTCTTCCTAATCAGCTTTTCTAACATCTCTGATTCAGAAGGACTTTCTTGGCGCTTTTTTGTTGCCGTTTTGTATTTTCAACTTGTTTCTCAAAGCAACAACGGTTACCAAATTAAATTATTGGTTTCAAAATGTTTGAATTAATCAAAGGAATGTGCTTTGGATTACAAGAATCGAACTATAATTCTCTCGCCGGGTACACCATTCGGATTCTCTTCTCAATATATGAATTCTTTTCTTCACGTTGATTAGATATTGATTGTTCCGAAATTAAAAATAAATAATTTAAATTACACGAAGACCACTTAAAACAGCCTTTGGTACGTAGAATATTTAGATTACCAAGTAAAATCGGTATTTAGTCAATAATTCAATATGAAATCACAAAACAATGTGTGAACACGTTAAACAAGTTTTATTCGAATTAATATGTAACTCAATTTTTCGAAGTTAGTGTGAACACACAATCGACTTATTAAATTGTTTTCTATGAAAATTTACTTTCCGATGCTAGTGTGAACGCACACTGTTGAGGGCCTGTATATGTAAATATGTATGCAAATACAAGTGGTATAGGAACGCACGGAATGGAACACTGAATTCAACAACTATGTATATAAATCAACGAAAAATCGAACGAGAGAAAATTGGAAATAATATTAATTAATTTATTTAAAATAAATAAAATTAACACTCGCGAATATTTTTGTGTATTTCTTAACGCAATTAAAATTGTTGCAATAATTTTAACGCGATTAAAATGCCGACGGTAACTACAAATGCGTATTGAACTATTTGTTATACATAAATACATACATATGTAAGTATGTAACAATCTATGTATGTGGGAATGTTTCTTTATTTTAATAAAAAGATCTCTCGCGAATAATTTCACTTTTAAAGGTGGATTTATTTTAATAAATGTACATATGTATTAAATAAATAGACTGTTTCAACAATGTTTAAGTGCCAAAAATAGCTGTTGTGTTCGACTTGCAAAGTGAAATAAATTTTTGAATTTACGAAAATTCTCTTAAATTTGAGTAATTTACAAATTTAAGGTTAACTAACACAAATATTTTTCGACACTTATTACCTATGAACTACTCCGCTGACTACGTTCGGCTCGGCAAATGATACAGCTACAGCGGGGCATCTGGACACGATCTTCCAACTGTGATTACCTGTTCCACGCAACGGAGATATACTACTTTGTTAAACGCTGTTGTTGTTAAATTATAAGTGTTTTATTTAAGTATGTACTTACATATGTATGTAGTTTACGTTTTAACACACTTTAAAAATTTTATTTAGTTTTTTATGTTTTTGTGCTGTGATATTGAATGTTTATGTAGTTTTATTGTTTTTTTGTTTGAAATTTAATTAATTTATAAAATTCCTTTTCTTTTGTTGAATTTGCTTGAATCAAATTCCTCAGTATTTTTCATGTCCCTGCTCGGTGCCAAATTGTTTTCTCTTAAGAGTTTTTAGGAGGGAACAACTAAATTAAATAAATTATAATTTAACTTTCAGAAAATGGACACTTTAAAAAAAACACTGTAGAATAAAAACACGACCGATCTATTTGTATATTACTTTGCAAGTGATTTTATATTTTATTTCTTATTTACTTATGAACTACTGTTATGAATTACAAGAGTAGTGAGTATTATTTACATACATACATATGTAGGTATTATTATGTAAAATTCATTTTTGTTATTATTGTAGGGCATATTATAGTTGTTTGTTGTTCTCCTGCAATGATTAGGGCGCAACAAAAGGTATTGTCACAAAAGCGAAAAAATACGTCACCACATAGGCATGACGTCACCAAAGTCCGCAACCAAGCATAACTAACCATACCAAATCGCGTCTCCCAACTGAAGGTGTGTTCAAAGTGATAATGCGTTATGAAACTTTAAATGCTTTTTTCTAAAAACTTCAGGTCCCTTTTCTCGGAGAAGGTCACATATGTATTTAAATTATTATTGTTTAAAGTATTTATAGCGAAACATGTACTTACAGTCCTCCCCACTTGAATAGGACACCCCTAAAAGTTTTCCTAAAAAGTTGCTTAAGAATAAAAGCGTGTCATTTTTTCTAAGTTTCGTTTGTTCTCTCATTCGGTAAATTACACTTGTTCTCTCTGAGAGCCTTTTTTCAAGTTTTTTTGAAGTAAAGTTGCTTTTTTTATGTTTTATTTTATAGATGATCGAAATTCTTGCAATTTTTCGCGCCACTTTAATAGAACAGCCTCAGTGGATACGAGTTTTTTAAGTTCACTTGTAGTGGTTACAAAATTTTTGTTTAAAGTAAAAAAAATTAAAAATGAGTAGAGGAAAGTGCCTGACGGAAGCGAAAAAATAAAAATACAAATTTTTAATGATTCCGGGAAATCTGTTAATCAAATCGCTAAAGAAATTGGTACAAGTCGCCATGTCCTGTCTAATTTTATAACAAATAATGAAAACTACGGAAAAATTATGAAAGGCAGTACAAAAAGCGTACGTGCTTTCACCTACTGATAAGCGAGCAATTTTTAGATTAGCCCTTAATTCCCACGATGCTGTATCCCAAATAAAACATAAATCGGGTGTTTCCGCCAGTGTGAGAACTGTACAGCGTGTTATTTCCAAAGCTAGACATTTGAAGTGACTAAAATTATAGAAAAAACCAAATGTGCTTTCAATAATTAAAAATATAAGGCTCTATCTTTTTTAGTTTAGAAGTTATTAACGCATAAATTAATAGCACATAGAAGACCAGAGGTGACACGAAGTGCATGCTATTGTTGTTGTTTTGCTGACTCTGTCGCATGAAAAAAAGTAAACAAAGATTTTTCTTGTTTTGTTTTGATCCATTTTCTGCCGCAAGAAATTTTTAATTCTAATTTCTTAAAAACTTTGTTTCATTAACAGGTAAATTATTATTATATTTACAGGAAAATTAAAATTGCAACTTTCAATAAGCATTTTTGAACAAACGCGTGCATGTAAAACACACCCACACATATTATTAAAATATTTCATCTAAGCTTTTAATATTAATTACACTAAACAACCAGCAGCACTTGCACGACACATTTCTCACTGCACGCATTTCAATAAGAGAACAAATTAATAATTCCTCTGTTTTATATTAATTACTTTATATATTAAATTGTAAAATGTTTTATAATTTGTTATATTTTTCTCCTTTGTGATTTAGTTACTTGTAAAATGCGTTAATTTTGTTTTGTTTATTTTCCTTATTCTTAAATTATATTGCTATCTCTCTCGCACGAAAAAATCGTCTGAAAAAAACTGATTAGCTCCAAAACATAACCTCAAAGATACATCTCTGGTCTACCCTGTGATTAATAGAAAAAGGGATATCCTATTCATGTGGCGAAGAGTGTATTTTTATATGGTGACCAACATATGTATATATGCATTTATCGTCATTGCTCCGACAAAATCAGTAAAAATGCAAAAAAAAAATTTTCGTAAAAATTTACCGACCAACAAACAGAAAACTTAGAAGTTAGATAAGTAGTAGTTAGATAAGAAAACCAAACAAAAATCAATTCAGATTATAAAGTACATCTACTATGAAAAAGTTTTATGAAGAACTATTACTATAATATATCCCTTTCAGACCTGACGCTAGGCTATTGAGAATTTTTTCATAATTTTTGGAATATATGGTCTCTAAATCGTATGAAAATATAATCGATGTTTATGTTTCATCATCTTTATATCCTTCAGGATTTTTCATTTTATAAGACACATTCGACAGTGCTGTTGTCTAATCTATGTCTGTATTTAGTATTGTTTAAATTGAATGTTGAGTATGACGAGACATAATAAGTTTTGAACAAATTTTGACAGGACCGGAAAAGCTAGAATGTTGTCAGCACGATTTATTTTTGAAACTATTGACCAAAATTCTTCAGAGCTAAGATTATGAGAGTTGTAAAATAGCCATTGAATTTCATAAAACGGAGTTATCTAAATTCGTCATCTAAATTTTGAATATCATTTTCACTAATTATCATCATAAATAAACCATCATTCTGACATTGTCTCACCGCACACAGAATGTTGTTTCTCCGAATACAACATGTACAACATGATGTCATAGGAAAGATGCATTGAAGTTGGCTATTCATACCATCAGTAATGCGATATTCCGTACAAACCATCATTCTTTAAAGTTTTTACATTTGTCCAATTTTGTGAATTCGGCTGCGCTTTAAGTTCTATAAATGTGACTTGCTCCACGAAAAGGGACCTCTGCGCCGAAAAGAAGTTATTGAGAAAAACGTGTTTAAAAAAAGCGCTTCGTTTTTCCGTGTTTTGCGCATGGTTATGCAACTCTTCCTTCAACCTGATCATCTGGCGATGTATTTCGACTCTCTGGTACTTTGTACGATGTTCACTATGCAGTGTTGCCTCTATGAAAAATATTTCTAACAGTTAAAAACCTATTATTATTATTAATTAATTTCAGGTTAAAATAAATCTTAATTAACGTAAGAACAAACCCTGCACTAATCCGGCCGCACTAAAGTAGTAGATTTTATAAAAAGTACGGCAGATAAATTAGCGATTCCATTACCCGGACGTATGCCTCTTTTAAAAAATTATAAAGTAATGAAACTCCCCTCATCTGAAACAAAATCCTCTTTTTATCGAACGTACATATCTTCACTTCAACCAGAAGATAGAAAATTGAGTAATCAGTCATTCAGGAAAATCTGGAACCTTTATGTACCATATATCACCATTATGAAACCCTCCGATGACTTATGCGACGTTTGCAGAGGTATTTTTAAAATAATTTATTATTATGTGTAAAAAATGAACAATGTGTAACTAATCATTGAAATCTTTACAGGTGATTTGTAAAAAAAACTAAAAGACATAGAAACTTTCGGTTTGCGGCATTTTTTTTCCTATAAGAATCACTCAAAAAATAAAAAAAAAATTTTCAGCGCAGAGGTCCCTTTTCGTGGAGCAGGTCACAAATGATGTTAATCAATTTCATATAAATAAATGTTTGGAAGTATGTTAATGTGGAAATTACTTTCAATATGTGTATAACATATAACCTAAACTATAATAGCTTTTGAAATGTACAATTGCACAAAGGTGTAAAAAATCATTGCTTTATTTGTTTAATGATCGATTAAAAAAATATTTTTTTTGAAGGTTAAAATATATAGAAATAATTAACATATATAACTTAAAAACATCAATGGGTACATTATTTATTTCTGAAAATATCGTGAGGTGGAGCCGTGACAAACAAATTTATATTTTTTGGGCATCTTTCTGCTCTATCCGGAAACAAGCTATAGTTTTGTGGAATATCACATAACAACTCCTTGTCAAAGTAATGAGTTAAAATTTTAAAGTAGAAGTAGTGAAAAGTATGTAATTGCCATTTTTATTTTCATTTTAACTCATTAGTTTGCTATCGAAAGTTTTTTCTGAATACGTACATATGTATGTATTTAATTGTTAATGAACATATTTTCTCACACTTCATAAGATTGAATGATTAGAAAAGACAGACAATTCAAATTTGGCTACTTGCCGGCGGAACATGTACTCATTTCCGGTACCGCAGCACATATAAACAACAACCGAGTCATCCAGTTGGGCAGATTTCATTCAATCGTCATTAATATTAAAACAAGCATTCAATAAATAGGGAATACAAAAAACACATAAATCTCTTATTTTAACAACGATTTTTAATTATAACAAACGTTTCTTCTACTTATTTTGTTCCGATTAAGTATGGAATAGAGTATTTGTCAAATAATCCCCATGGCTCTGATATAAGGCCATGAAATTATCCATGACTTTTTTACAGAGATGACGCGTTGGATCTAGGATTTAAATTCTAGAATTGTTAAGGAGATTTCACAAAACCCCACAGAAATAAATCCCATGATCTTGCTGGCCAGTTGACATCAGAATTCCTTGAGATAATTTGATATGGAAATCAATGCTGCAATAAATCGATTATTTCATGCGCCGTGTGTGAGAATTATGTTTCATGAAAAAACTGGCACAAAAAAATCGTCCTGTTGAATTATTCGAAAATATTAATTATTAGCAACCGATTAATTTTATGAGCAAAAACCGGTAACCCGATTTTCGGTTCCGGTTTTGGAATACTCTAAATGCAATTCATTAATCGGAACTCGTTTAGAATGATTTTATTAAATAAAATTTATTTGTACTTTTCATAAAATACTTTGAATAAAATAAGCGCCCAATCAATAAAAACATACACAATTTTTTTTAATTAACTCAATAAAACTATTTTAAAGTAAATATTAAAAATTTAATGTTTAAATTACCTGAGAGGGAATAATCATTATGACGACTCTCAGAGTCTCTAATTAAAAATGCTCCATGCTCATTTTCTGGCAGTAACAATTTTTTTTCAGCCTCAATACGTTTTATTTTACGGAAGTACCAACTGCAAGAAAAATTACATAAAGTAAAATTAATTAATTATAAAAAATAAGCAACACATTTAAATGCAAATAAAAATTAATGTAAAAATATGAAAAAAAGGAATTGATTGATTACTATTTTATTTTTATAGAAACACTGTGCAGCAATCTTGTTTTTTTGAATAAATTTTTTATCATGGACATAAATTTGAATTTCCGACCCAACACATTTTTTCAGAACGAGGACTTCGGAATATTTTTCAGACCTAACCCAAAACAGAACTTTTTTAAAATAAAAGCAATTAAAATTGTTGTGACTTTTTTAATAAAAACACACGTTTCTTTTTGACAACTTTTAACCTTTTGTACTTTAATGTTTTACAGAGTTTAATTTTTGCGTATCTTTGGTGATATATAAATAAACGCAGGTTTATGCCGAATTCCGATACCGAACCTGAACATTCAGAACAATATATATATATATATATATATATATATATATATATATATATATATATATCTTGATACGAACATATATTATAAAATATTTAATCATTTTAATCTAGATAAATTCTTTTGTTCATAAAATTAAATACAACCAAATCAGGATTTTTTTTATTCCTCGTTAATTGAATCACAAAAAATCGATGCTCGCGTATATGTACTCGTATGTATATACATTTTAAAATAATTCGCTGATTTCTTTTAAAGTAATCTTTTTAAACGATATATTATTTTTTTCTTCCTTCCTTCTTTTATATTTAATAAAAGAACATGCGATAAAATTCTTTTTTGTTATTTATATTCTTTATTTGCTCCCAAAAATAACTTACATTGTCTACCCTATTGCGCCGGTTTTTACGCACACGATACTTCTCAAAGTTTTCAGTAGGAACATTGAAATCACGCTAAACCTCCAGTTGCTAATCAAAAACTAATTAAGTGCTGAACATTTTTCACGACATTACAAAATTATTATCATAATTCATTCATGAATATTGCAGTTTGCTTGTCGATCATTGATGCCAGCAGAAATTTAACAAAACCCCGAAATTCCCCCTTTTTCCTTACACACAAAAAAAAAGTTCCTTACTTTAAAAATTCATTGATTTTATGAAAAAATAACATTTTATTTAGGGTTTTAAAATTTTGTACATTTATATCGCCAGACATCATAGTCCTCAAACGACTGTACTAATTACATTTTTTAAAAATTATTTAACTTTTAAGGGAAGTCTTTTGACTAACTTAAGAGCTGTTGCACCATTTTTTATAATTCTTCGCATTCATTGCTAATTTAGATTTCTTAAATTTTTAAAATAAAAATGTAGAGATCGTAAAAGGTAATAAAAATCTTAATTCTTAATAAAATTTTATCCAAGTTAAAGAAAATGTGACCCGGAATGGAAATAATGAAAGTTTTTTTTTGTTTATAAGAGCGCATTAGATTATATAAAATAGCTTAATATATGTATATTTTTAAAGTCTTACTTTTATATCAAACAAAAAAAAATTACAAAATTTTCAAATTTGTTTTTATTTTTCATACAAATTATATTTTTTGTCTTTCGTTGCCTCTATATATTATTTACTAAAAGATGTTTTCTGCTTGAATGAAATATCTCGCGTAATACTGCAACAAAATTTTAAATTTAGATTTTTATATGTATTATCAGTTTTGTGGTGTGTTTTACGCAATTACACCGCAATATAAAAGGAAGAAAAGCAAAGTTTTAAAAATTCACCACATTTTCCTTAAAAAGAGAAATCTTACCCTTTTCCCTTCCCTTGCAATTTTCCAAAGAACTCCCTACAAACAGGGGAAATTCCCTACTCTTGGCATCACTGTTGTCGATAAAACAACGAAAAATTACCAAAAGAACAGGATATTCATTTTAATTCGAAGAAACTAATAAAGTTATTTTTTGTTCGAGAAATTAGAATAATTTTTAGGAATAACTATTTAATAGTTTTTAGTCATATTAACCTTGTATTAGAGTTTTATAATTTTTATTAATAAAAGCCCAACAAAAAATTTTCGACATAAGAATTATTATAGATAAAACTTATATACATATTTTAATTTGATCGTCTAATATAGTATTTTAGAAATAATGCACAATTTTAATATATGGATTTTAGTAGATTTTTTCGTTTGATTTCATGTAAGAGCTTTCAAATTTTTTAAAAGTTTTATATTAACGGCTTGGCTTGTGAGTACCGTGATAGGTATATGAGTAAAACAGCACAAGGACTCTGATGATTTGATCGTGGCTGATCTTGAAACATTTTGCTTTCAGTTCGACCCCCTTAGCTAAAATTGTCTTTGTGTTTTCAATTCTAAAATACTTAAAAATTCTTTTCTAAGTAAAATAATTTGATTGAGAAGTTTAATTAAAACGAATATAAGCCATTTAAAAACTTTTAATATTTCTGAATTTAGGAAAAACATTCGTAAGTATGTTTAAAATAATATTATTTTTTTTTAATATTTAGCAATCATTTTTTTAGCAATGCATTTTTTTATTGGAACGAACTTTATTTTGCGATTAATCAAACAAACATTATTCGAAATTAAAAAAAGCAATATAAAATATATATGTACTCGTATGAATATTAAAGTAGTCCAAATTTTTTTTTTTCAGATTGCCCACCCTGTAAGTTTCTAACATGTATCCATAGCAAAACCATTGTACAATTTCAGTTGGCTAACTTTACCGAAAGAGGGTGTTAAATCAAGTGCTGTTTGATTTTTGAGAAAAATGTTTGATTTGTAGTTTTAAATGCTTTTGATTAACTTTCTAGGCGAAGGCCCTAGCAGCCAGTCCTTTTCTCTATATATATTTTCTGTAAATTAAATTGAAATAAAATTAATAATTAACTTTCCTTGTATACTTGTTTTTATGTTTGTACCGGATTCTTGTGATCGAATTTTTACTACCTTCCCGACTAGCTAAGCAATGGCAAATGCATTATTGAATAACTTTTTACACGATTTGATTTTTCCTCGCTGTTAACCTAAACGCATATTTTAAAAATTTTTTTGATATTCTTATTTTATTACTGGTCAGACTCAGTGAATCAGAGCAATAAAATGAGTTCTACTTGGATGTCGGGATCTTGAGTCATTGATGAGGATTAACCAACTTCCAACTCTTCGGCAAGTTCTACTTCGTTATCAACACACATTAAATGAATCAAGCAATATGAAAAATTCTGCGCAATATGCTTATTCAAGAATTCATAGAAGTATGGAGCAAATCTGGATTTCCAACCAGGCAACCGAATCGCTGAGTTGCAAAACTTATAAAAATTGGCTGCTTTTAAAGAAAAATAAAACAAGAGATTCGCAAGCACGGAAAAATAGAGAGCATTTGTTTACAGAAGAGCAAGAAAAACTTTTCGATATCGCCCATGCAAACGGTATGAATTCAATAAAAATTGCATACGACGGAGGGTTGCTCATGGATCAAAGAAGTGAGAGTAAAATGATCATGGCCAGTGTTACTATATGTGAAGATTTATCTAATTTTTGAAGTTTTTTGAGGTGCCAAAAAGAATAAAAGATTTTTTAGGAAAAAAAGCTTTTTTATTATATTATATTTTGCACTTTTAGTTTATTACTTGAGATTCCTGTTAACTAAACTACATATTTTCTTCTCTACTTCATTAAAAGTGTGAAAAGAAGTATTTAAAAATGTTTTAATACATTGTTAAAGATGAATATATCTGTTTTGAAAAGTTCAACAAAATTTGTGTTAATAATTGTATATATCTTAAAGATATTAAGGAGACATACTTGGGAGCCCAAATAACTATAGCACTTAGTTCTACTCATATATTATCAGATGAAGAGTTACGTAACAGCTTATTAAAAAATATTCAAAACGTGTTGAGTTCATGGCACCTGCTAATATTATAAAAAGCAATAATAAAAGTATTTCCCAATTAACCAAATTCTTTCCAAATGTTATCAATTCGAATAATATTCAACAAATTGATGACGAATGGCGAGACGTTAAAGAATATAAGTGATTGTGTGAAAAGAATATTAAAACAACTTGGGAAATCACTTTGAATGCAAATCGTTGCGATGGCTCTGAAGCTTTTCCTTGTTTGAAAAAATTAGTTTACACAGTTTTGTCAATACCAGTAGCAACAGCTAACTGCGAAAGAATTCTTTCTCAAATCAATATCAATAATAACAAACTAAGAAATAAATTAGATGTACCAACATTGTATTTTAAGGACCAAAGACTTTTGTAAAAAAATCTGATCGTAATTGTATAAATTTTGAACAAACAAAAGAAATGAATAGCAAGTTTAATAAAGAAATGTGTAATGTAACCATAAACAATTTTTGAATTTAATGTAAATACGTTTATAGGCTTTTAACTTCAAATTTGGCCTTTTCCAAATCAAATTCAGGTTTTTCAAAAAAATCTTTTGAATTTTCCAAAACAAATTCCGTATTTTACAAATCCAACCCATCATTTTTCAAACCAAGTTCGATATTTTAAAAACTAAAATCAGACCGTTTTAGATAAAATTCATTTGAAAAAGCCTGATTTTGATCTTTAAAATGCAGCATTTGATTTGAAAAATACTGAATGTATTTTATTTTGTACAATTCTGAATTTGTTTTAAAATACCTGAATTTGATTTGAAAAGGGTGAACTTGAAGTTAAAAATCTATATATGCCTTATATATACATACGAGTATATGCAATAAATATTTTACTTTAATTAAAATAAATTTGAACTGAATTTGATTTCAATAAGATCACCTTAAAAAAAGATTTTTAATAAAAGATTTTTTTATTCGAATCGACGATTTTTTTAAAAATATATATGACAACACTGATCATGACATCGAATAACAACAAGCTAGAAAATACCAAAGAACTTTCTCTCAAACGAAAACAAAGATCTGAAGAAGTAGAAAAAAATGCCGCTAAACATAATGCTTCAATTTCAGTAGTGTCCAGTCAAGAAATAGAACATGATTTAAGCTGCAATAGCACTTCGAGTATAATTAACAATTTGAAGGATAAGAAAGATGATTTTGTGGTTACTTTACCAAAAAAAAGGCCGCTACAAGTAAACATTTCGTTGTGTCATCGACTAGTGGTATGTGTAAATATGCTACCAGCGTTCTGGATTGTAACAAAATAACTGACAGAGAAGTAGTGCGACTGATTATTCCATTTCCTGCCGTACTTGGTTGTAATCCTACTGCACTCCCAATCTCTCGAAGCACTATTCGACGTGCAAGAAAAAAACAAGGACAGAATTCAGTGCGAATATAAAAGAACTAATCGACCCGAATTATCTACTTGTAATACATTGGGATGGGAAAATATGGCCTTCTCACTCTTGCCTCTGATAATGGTTACGAAAAACTTTCAGACGTACCCAAACTTACCGCAGAAACGGGGAAAAACATTTCTGATGCTGTTTTTGACACAATGGAACAGTGGAATGTCATAAATAAAGTCCGAGGTATGAGTTTTGACACTACAGCCTCTAGCAGAGGTGCTAAAGATGGAGCGTGTACTCTCCTAGAAGCAAGGACGGGCCGTGATCTTTAATGGGTTGCTTGTCGTCATCACGTGTTTGAAGTAGTGCTTTCAAAAATGTTTACACTGTGCTTTGGGATACATTACCAAAAGAAATTTAAGCAAGTTATAATATATGAAAAATTTCAAAATTAGGGCGAAATTCTCCCCAAAGTATTTAGTTCTGTAAAAAAGTGTTTCGTTCCAAGGTATCGGTAAATAACCTAAGTCAATAGCTCTCAATTTATATTTTTTGCGAAACAGTTCATTTACTGAAACTCAAAATATCTTCGAATTGTCTTTTTGTGACTCGCTTCAATTCAATAGTCGTACTTTTTAGCAATTTGGTGGTGTTATTAGTTTATTGATATTTATATGGAAAATAAAATTTAAAAAAGTTTTATAAATTTGTTTTAGTTTTTCATACAAATACTTCACCGAACAAACATATAGAAATTCATTCATTGCCGTTCAAAATTTTTAGAATTTGTATGGAAAACAAAAACAAAATTAATAAAACTGAAATATTGTTCTTGTTTTCCACATAAATATCAATAAAAAAATGCATAGTTCAAGAAAATAAATTAATGCTTGTGTTGATATTAGTTCCATAAATCTGTGCATGTGCTTGTTAATTCAGAATAACATAAAAATTAAAAAAAAAAATTTAAAGTACAAAAAAAAATTATTATTTATAGTGCTCGCCCGAACGTTCGTCTTTTTTGTCAGAGTTTATCAAAAAGTTTTGTTCGGTTCATTTTCGGTGTTCGGTTAAATTACTGTATATTATCAGACATATGCAAAAGTGAACCCGTTTAAAATATTGATGTACAAAAGGTACAATGTTGTCAAAATAAAAAAGTTTTATGTTTGTTAATTTTATTTTTGTTAAATAAATACGTAAATCAATAATACTAAAATTATTTCTATTCTATTTCATTGGTTCTATTGCCATATCATCAGAAGACCTTAAACCATATTTTTGAAAAGTTTCAAACCTCTTATCTTACACAAAAACTTTTAAAAACTCAATGAGAATTTCAAAAATTACAAAAGAATAAGCATAGTAGGTTTTGAAACTTATTAAAAAAACCCCAACAAACAAATTATATTCGATATGAATCTATTTTATTTTCTTTACAATCTTAATACAATTAGTCACCTAAAATGGTTAACATAGAAGTATTCTATAAGGCAAAACAAAAAACAAAATCTCGATTAATAAACTAAAAAAATATATATTTCTATTCAATAAAAAAATTCGATTTTGGGACCGATCTGAAAAAGTTCGTTTGATTGGATACTGTTCAATTGTAACGTTCTTTATCCCAAACTAATAGCCTATTTCTGATTTAAGAAAGTAAACCTATGCGAATGAAAGGCACTCGGTCGAATCCGAACCAATTTGGATTTCTCATTGGCACTCACTTTCATTCTCATCAGCATCAGCCATTTTTTTAAGAATTAGCTTCTTCTGTAACTGAAAAGCATTCATTGTAACATACAATGTAGTTTGTTCTGGTGCTGGGATGTTTCTTATACAATTTTACTTCAAAGTGCGATAATGTCATTTCGAAATTCGGAATTTTTCGAGTTATTCAGAAACTCATATAATGAAAATGTATTTAAATGGACTATTGTGGAAAAATTACACGATTTACCAGGATACCACGAAAAGGATGTGAAAATTCACTTCCTTTACTTGAAAATGAATAAAAATGGCTTGCCGTACGACAAAAACCTTTATGGAAAAGAACTCAGACTGGCTAAATGGAGTAACAACTTTGGAAAACATCGAAGAACCACATACATCTTCTGACAGCAGAAGAGGAAGACCTGCAAAAACTATAATCGAGTGTTCAGAGTACAGAAAAACAAGTAAACTTCAAAATGACACAAAAGATATATCTAAATCGCATCTTTCAGAAGCATTATGTCTTAGGTATGTAAAAGATAAATCAATGTAAATATTCTTCCTGGATACAAAAGGTTACATCAGCCAAAAAAGAAGCAGTGCCATGTAATGTAAAGGTTACTAAAGTAAATGGTAGAGGCTAACCAGGAAGACTTAATGGATAATATAGCCAAACGCCTTATTCAAAGTTTGCCTGAAAAGGAAACAACCAAACAATATCGACATATGACACAATTATTAGAGATGCAAATATGTTTATGGCTTCTGTAGTTCCTTTACGACTGAAATCTCTGAGCATTGAGAAAATCCTCGACCATCATCAGTTCATTTTTGTCGTCCGATATTTTTTAAATATGCAAAGAAGTTTTCAGAAATAATCAAATATACAGTAAACGATATAAAAAAGCAAATTTCTGAACTAAAGCCTTCTGTTCTTTAATTGAAGAATGGAAAAACTGTTTTCATTGATTATGTATTTTGTCTTACAATGATTGATGGCAAAGTCTTAAATGTAATAACAGATACTTCGTCAACTTTGAAGTGTGCGATTTACAAAAATTCCCAGAAAGACTATAAAAATTTTGATGATTCAAGTGATGAGGAAAACTTTGAATATGGAATTTCTCCGTTAGATCCCAGAATTAGGTGCATGCAGTTTATTTTAAAACTAGCGTATACGATTCCACGAGAAGCAGAATGTTTTGATAAGAACGCAAACCCAAAAGAAAAACTATCTGCTCGAAAAATATTATGCAAAATGAATTTTTTAAGAATCTTGGACTGACAATAGACTGCCTAAAGCAGGGGTATGGAAATACTAACGCTGGTAACATGTTCGGAGCATTTTTTGTAAATGATGAGATAACAGCCCAAATTACTGGGGTCGACAATCACATTATAAAAAGCTTGGCAGCTATCCCAAATGCTATAAACTCTAGAGAAATTGTAAATGGCCCAAAGTTTCATGATTATGCATGAGAAACCGCCCAACTTTTGGCTCAAATATACCCTGAGAAGAAACTTACTCCTACGGTCCATAAGATTTTGGCTCATGTTAAAAATTTAATTGAATATCACTGCTTACCAACTAGAGAGTTGAATTGAATCCCAGGAATGCAAAAACAGAAACTTCAGATACACGAATACTTGCAAATTTTAAGAATTAGGCAGAATGAGGACCTTTTCAATATGTTGGCGGTCTCTTCAGACCCACTAGTTTCAACACGGAGACATGAAAAATCTCGAAAGGATTTGGAATAACATAATTATAGCTCCGATATGTTAAGTCTATTAGACATCGCTCCCAATATTAATGACTATTTTATAGAAAACTAACGAACGAAAAGAATTATACTAGTTTGAAAAAAAAATATAATAAATAATTTAATATCATAATATATTATACATATATCATTAATATTAAAAATATTTCACAAATGTCTATCTGTAGTGTAAATAAAAAATATAATATTAGTCTAACATCTTATATTAGAGTGGTATTTTTTTCTAGACTTCCTTATGAGAATATCATTTGAAGCACAACAAGTTGTGTTTTAAATGCTTTTTAAATTTTAAAAGTATCATTATTTCAAAATAGATGATCGCGGGATATGAGTGCAGGAGCACTTATTTTGAAGCTAAAGGTTTTAAAACTCAAGTGATTTTTAACTATTTGGAATATCTTGGTAACGTAAAAATTTATGATTTTTGCAACGAAAAAAACACTGTGCATAGTGCCTCTGTGGGCCTTAGGTCATACAGGTTACTTATTTTTAAGCGAAAGGGGTTATCTTTTAAACGCTTTATACATTTTTAAAATATCTTTATTACTTTAAAAGTTATGATGTTTGTAATGAAAACAGTCAAACACTGTGCACAGTGCCGCTGGTAACCTTTGTTCATGCAAATCATGTATATTGAAGCCTGAGAAGTCTTCTTTCAAATGCTTACAGGTTGCTTAGAAATGAGATGGTATTGTACCTTCAAGAACTTGGTCTCATTTTCACATTTATATTTTTATACAGATGTCACTTCTTTTTTCTAAGTTATTTTTGCATAAATATTTATATTTTTATTTATATAAAGAGCGGGCACCCTAGTCCCTCCCGGGTGAAAAGTATCCCTTTTCAGATTTTTCTGGTTAATTGCTCGCCAAGACCTGACTACATACCAAATTTCAGCTCTCTAGCTACAGTGGAAGTGCCCAATAATATTGATGAGTCAGTGAGTGAGTGAGTCAGTCAGTGAATATGTACTAAAATATGGACTTTTTACACCTTAATATCTCAGGAAGCTTTTACGGTAGAACTATGAAATTTCCCCTATGAGGGTACCTCTGTAGGAGACCTTATGTTTTATTTTTTTATGATAAAGTGGAGCGCATAATAATACACACAGTGTGGCCCGAACTTGACCTGGCGCACTACCGTGCGCCTAGATTTGAACTCAAGCCAAACAATTCATTTCAATATAAATATTTTTTCTATCGAGATTGACAATTTGTCACAGTTAGAGGTTATGTTGAGCAAAAAGTACTGAAGTCAAAATATCGTCAATGTATAAGGGATACTAAAAGAAAATCGTCAATCGTCATTTTGTGAAATTCGTTCTAAAAAAATCATCAAAATGACGTAAATAAATGACAAAATATATATATGTATAAATACTGGAAAATCGTAACGTTTGGCACCCCTGCATCTAAATAGGTACGTTTCGACTACGGGAAATTGAAGATGTATAATAGAGAATCACATATACGATTAAAAAAAACGTATTGTGAAAAATTAAGTTAATGTTAAAAAAATCAAGAATATTATTCTAAATTAAACATTTTAAAACCAACGACATGCTCAGTGTCTATTCAGTGTTACTATGTTCTTTTAATATCGTTAAATTTAGCTGAGGTAAGATAGTGCGAAATTTGGACGAATTCCATCTACTCATCAACTACAAAACACATGAAACAAATATACATACATATATAATTTAAGATAAATTTAATGAATAATTGAATGAATTTTTGCTAATCAAAAGCGAAGGCAGAAAGTGAGGAAATTCAAATTCAGTCTCCAAAAACTAATCGAACTTGCCGCCGACATGCAAAAGATTTATTATTGTCTGGTAGTAAATACCGATAGTGGTGTGTTAATACGTTCAATTTATTTTCTTTAATGCGAAAGTACTTTTTTCAATTAAAATATAAATATATGTTTTTGCAGATGTCGAAATCGAGACAAGTGGTGCTAAATTCTTGTTCGTATTCGCGAATATTGGCGCAGTTATTCGTATTCGCAAATATTCAAAAATCTATATTCGATAAATCAGTAGTATGTACGGATGGATGTATGTACGGACATATAGAAATACATACTTTTGTATATAACGAACATATACGACGAGTATTTGAACGTATTTTTTACGTTATATTCAACAAAAATCAAATACACACCAGTGCGCAGGATCTCTCGCATTTATGTTGGTTATTTATAGCAAAAGTGCAGACCACAAGTAACAGCAAGTAACAAGTGCAGTCAGTAACATTATATGTATATACTGACGGTGATCATCCGTTTACTATTATAGTGGACAGTACACTCTTTTAGCCTCTTATAAACTACAAACGAATAAGTTGATATGGATTTCAATTAAGAACAACATACTTTTCCACACAAAATACGAGTACAAGCAATCTTCATTACTTTACACTTATCTAACTATTTACTAGAAGAAAAAAACCAAAATTGTTTATATAAGTTTTCAGTTTTCTCATCTAAGAATACTTACAATACCGAATTTTCGCCCTCTTTAGTCATTTCAAATGAAATACACAAATTTTAAATTACAAAAAAGGAGGCGTTCAGTCGATTACGCTAGTAATTACTACCCAATTAACTGTGTAATTAACTTTATTAAATTGGTTATTTCTATAATTAATATTTATATGTATTTTCGGCAAACTGTTTAGGTTTGAGTTTAAAAAGGAAAATGCTTAGGACAGCGGCATATTGCGCTTGAAGAAGCAAACGGAGTATTAATCATCAGATGTGAGATAAATAAAAGAATATTTCGTATTGTAAAATACATGAATTCTTGTGTGTCATAAAATATATATATGGATCAATATATGAAATGTATTATAATCAGAGGCAATTTTAAATATGCACGAAAATTATTAAAATATGCATGCAAATATTCTTAAAAAATCTTTAAAATATGCACCCGAAAAAACACGCACTGATAATTTTTAATCAGTTTTATTTAAACAAATGTTTATTACAAAGTATAAATATATGTTTTTTTCAAGTTTTCAAATTGAAATGATCTTCGATTGTCGCACAAAAAAGTCGAACAAATTAAAAATACACGTTCAACATCAGTCGATGTTACTGTATATGTTGTTTTTACTCTTGGTCAACGTTTGAAGGTCAACATTTTGATTAAATACTTTAAGTTTTTCAATAATTATTATATTCATAGTAAATTTTTCTTTTACGTCTTCCATAACGGATAAACTTTCATGTAAAGAAAGTCATTTGGTTTCCAATTTGATTACACTGTGGCAAATACATTCAAAATTATATTTAATGTATGCTAAATCTGTTGTTACCGATGAATTCTCAAATAAAGAATTTGGATTACATATCGACTCTGCCTTATCATCAGAAAGCTGATTTAAAAGTTGTCACAATATTATATAGCAGCCTTTAACCAAGATCTCTATTTAGTGGAACAGGGCTTTGGGGATTGATCATACTTGAGCACATAGCATGCATTAAAATGATAAGAGAGGGCAATTAATTAAGACAAAAAGGTTCTTTGAAAAACTACTACATACTATGTTTTTATGTAGTTCTACCATAAGAAAAAAAAAACTTTGTAATTTGCAACAAGTGAGTCAACGTTGCAAAATGTAAGCAAACAAAATCTGCAATTCTATGCAACCCATGATTGCATTGCGGATACAATATATGGAGCTGCGTCACATATCACAAGCGATTCTTGTTAAAAAGAGCTGCCAACCTGTGTAATATGCAAATTTATGTAAGTTATATTAAAAATGACTTTCTGGAAAAAATTTAAAAAAATGCATATCCATATTTTTCATGCAAAAAACATAAACAACTTGCCCTGATCATAATATATGAATCCATGTATGAAATTTTTGGTTGCAAATCCAGTCATAAATGACTTCAAATGTGATAAAACTATGCAATATACATATGTATATCGAGCCATATATAGCAAAATGCATACATATACGAAGCATGCTATAAAGTGTCATATACAAAATAATATAATTGTATACTTACATTTCACAAGATAAAATGAACTACACTTTTTATATTTTTATAGAGAAAGGGATAATCTTTATAGAATCGTTCAAACGATAGTTATAGTTGTTTAAAATTTTTTATGTTTGTACACGCTCAACTTTATTATTTGTGAACCGATTTTTAAAATTCATTTTTTCCTTGAAGAGAATTACATACAGTTTCCATATTTTTCTCGAAAATCGGACTGTCGATATGCCCCCTTAAAAGATTGATTATCACATAATCCCTCCATTTATGAACCGGTTTCGAAAACACTATTATAATTTGAAATGTTGCTTGCAGTTATCCCGAAATATATATTATTGCATAACTCCAATTATTAACTGATTGAACAATTTTTTTATATGAAATGAAATTGCAGCACTTTTGATATGTTGATTTCACTCGGAATGACTCTCCTCTTACCTAATTTATTATAAAAATTCATTTTGAGCTGTTTTAAAATAAAATGAATACAATTAATAAAATTGTATACAGTATTTTTCATGAAATTAATGGTCACTGTAAGTAAGTACACTACGCGCACGTACTTGCAAATACAAACAAGTCTTTGCTTAAAATTAAAAAAACACTTCTCGTTAAAAAAAATTTTTCTTTAACAACATACTCGTCCTAGATATACTATTATTATTTCTATTTTAAGTTTGCAAGCGCTTTGGCCGTTTTCATTTTTTCAAATAATTGTTTTTATCAACAAACTATTTTTAAACCAATTCTAAATGTGGTTTTTCTAAAAATATCACACACTTACGTGTGTACATAGACGACAACTTATTAACAAACTTTGTTAACTTGTTTGATCTTACTCATATGTACATTTAAAGTTTATACGAGTATGTATGAATTCACAGCATCGTTAGTGGAGTTGTAGACATTCTTGCTATTGCTGATATTGATGCTGTTACCACTAATCATTAACATCAACCTAGATGAGATGAAACTAAACGTTGATCACTATTTTAACACTGTTTTCTCAGTTATCTTATCGAAATAATCTCACATACATACATTAATAAGTTTAGCTTTTGATTGCTTGTTACAAGAATTAAAATATTTTTATTTTAATAACATTAGAAGTAGGTGTAAGATCAATTAAACATTATAAGAGAATTATGACCATGTATGTTTAAAGGACCTTAAAGATTTCTCTGAATATAGAATCAGTCAAGCTAAAACAAATGGTCCATCTAATTTTATCTTCCATTACGAAAATAGCCTTGAAAATATAAGGGAAAAGAACGAAGTATAATTTTTCCACCTTTTTCATTTATAAGATTAACTTGGTTATAAATGTTGTTAGTTTTTTTTGCTTACATTTGTTGATGAGTTTCTTTAAAATTCTCTTTGTTAGTCTTTTCTGCAGTTATTTTCATTGCCATTTTTTTAAGTCTATAAATAAATGTAACCATGTAATTTTAGATGCTAAAAATGTTTTTGCACGTGACGTAAATTCCCAGTAGAAAAATATAGTAGATGCCTCTCAATCAAATATATATTTAACAAGTCTCTGTGGTAACAACACAATACATATCGAACATTTTCTACAATCGAGTCACACATATGTATTCCGGACACACATATATTCTGGATATTTTTCAGGGAAAACGGGAAATTAAAAGTATACATTGTTACTTACATAAATATATATTTATCTTTTGAATTTTTAAATATCTTATATTTGAGAGAGTGAAAATGACGCATGTGATAGCGAAATTGATTTAAATAAAACCAATTGAATTTTCAATATTGATGTAAGACATTAAGAAATTACATTTAATTGTGCAAGAAAAATTTTATATATGTTTAAGAAAATTTCATATTTATATATTTCACTAATTTCGTCTTAATCAAATTTGTTAATATATTACTGACGCTATTAAAAACACCGTACCGGCAAAATTAAACTAAAAAATAAAAAGCGAAATAATAATGACTTTCCTCAGTGGAAGGTAAAATATTTTTTCTATCGCTGGAAATAAAAAACAAAGGAATAAGTCGATATGTTAAATGCTTTGGGAATGTTAAAATTAAATTTTAACTAAATATTTTTGGAAATAGTGTTCAAGTAGACTTTATATGATATTTAACTTTTTGATAAATTAATACTCACTTAAAAAACGTAAACGTTTTACTTTGTAATTGTTACGAGTAGTACATTAATTTTTTATTTAAAAATAATAATTATTTTAATATAACAAATAATTTTTCGCAAATTTTCAGTTGATAAATTAACTTAATCCAAAAAATCTGATTATCAGCTCAGGTTGCTAATGTAATGATTCTGAAGAAGTAATAATTCCGGTGGGCTTTATCATTAAATAATTCAGGAATATATGATATTCCTAAGAACTGACAGACATTTACTAAGTAAACCAAAAAAGCAAACACAGAAACGGATATGAGGGGGAGTTGTGGTCTCTGAAAAGAGCATACATGCTCTGTTTGAATTAAATTGAATCCATGTTTACAAAATTTGTAGTTAGTTAAAATATTATTTGATAGCACAGCTTTAAAAGTGAAATACACAAAGAAATTCAACGTAATAAATGCACTCTACTGAACTACGTTCGTGTATACTTATTTCTTTTAGGCAACTCCAACAACTATACTAGAAATTTACATTTTGTGGAAACATATGTCGTTTACCTCACCTATGAAATGAGGAACCATCAATTACAATACAGTCCAACCTAAATAACAGTTTTTTCCTGTTTCCTTTTATTGCTACAAAGTACTGTCAATTTAGATATTTTTAGGTCAATCCAGCGGTTTTATCCCCATTTTAATTTATATTTTGCGGTTTTTATTAAATTAAATAAGTTAACATTACTGTTTATGAAACAGCGTTGACGCTCTTATTTAAGTTAATCAATTCAGCTACGCTTGATGCGCTAATTTAGGTTGGCCTGATATAAAGAATTCATGAAACTCCTTTGTGTATGTGATATTCTTGCGAATAATAATATTTAACCGGTAGAAGGAAAATGCAATATCTGGGTCTAAGCAGATACGAGTAGATTGTAATTTGGCTGAAATAAATTAGGACGAAAATCCTCAAGATTTCGTTGTACTTGAACTAGTTCAACAGAAGTGACGGAATTTAAATTGACATGTTATGTTTTACAATTCAAAGCACTCTTTGTGCAATCGAAATATATTTTTATTTCTGTACTTAAGTAACGGGTACCATGAACACTTTTTGCAAACAAACCAGTTTTGTTTTCGAATGGGATTTTCTGGAGTGTCAGTGTTGGTACTTCAAAACATTTAACTATAAAGTTTTACGTAACATCTTACGTCAAACATGTTTAACTCGGCATATTTATCTTCACACACATACAAATATGTTAAAAAAATGATCAGCATCTGGGCTGTTGACAAACGGCCGCTCATCGAAATCAAAATTGAAGGAAAAGGTGAAAAAGTTATAAAATGTCAAATAACTGCATCGGAGGCACTCCTAGAGGGATGGAATGTTAAACCAACTTCCATTAATTTTTTATAAGGTATGTTCATCTCCACTCCTTAATGGGGTTCACATAAAAAAGTAAAATTTTTCATAAAATGGGATAGCACCGTTCTAACTTCGCCATGGGTAAATGTAGAGGTGTCAAATGTATGACTGACCCCCAATATTATTTGAATTCCAAACTTTTTTTCAGAACATAGTTCCCTTCTATCTAAAACCATTAGAGTAGCGATTTATTATTATGTTTATGATAAAATGGATAATTTTTCCTATTTTCGGCAACGACTTGCGCCTAAAATAATAAAGATACGAAGAGTAAGTAAACGCACAAAGGGTTGATAGTTTTCCTAGGTACAACACTCAAATACATACCTAGTATTCATAAGAATAGTCGGTAATAAATAAAGTTTCGTTTGAAACTTAAAAGAAGTAAACTAAATTATTTTATTTTTGTGATTGTGGTAAATGAGACGATCTAATCAAAACCGCAAAATCCCCACTGTTCCGCCAATTACAACTATACACAATTTTTAGGTTAAAACGTTATCCCTGCAGAATGTTTTAAAGCTGACCAGGCAGCATTCAGTAGCCTTTAAAAACCATTATTTAGGCGTGCGTGGGAGGAGGAAATCATTCCTGCTCTGCTGATTAGAAGCAATCTATAATAAAAGGGGGATTGACGTAAATGTGGCGATTGGCGAGGCGCCTCATTATTAATTTCACGAAAATCAAAGGCCAAACAGACCCATTAACAAATTAACAAACATTAACAAACTAAAATAACAGCAGACATATATCATCTATTTTATTATTGCTGCTATCCCTGTCAATATGATGAATACGCGCCAAACATATAAGAGAACTGTAGTTGAAGCTGAGTTAAGTAAATTACATTCTTCTATAACATTCTCTAATGAATCGGTATCTCAGATGTGGAAGTCGATAGATAATAAAATATCTATGTATCTTAACTGAGTGCATGTCATGTCTCTCAATTCGGCCATCTCTTAAGTGAGGGTGAACCCAGAATAGCTGAAGATATAAAAGCAACTGTTAAAGAAGCAGAGGAACGGCTTTTAAATGAGATTGAAGCTAAATTTAATAAAATAAGAGCAGATTTAAATGATGTTTCTGAAAGGACTGCAAGACTTGAAATAGTAGCGGGTGAAATTATAGGTATTTAAAAGGAAATGGAAAAGTTAAAAATACAGTCCTCAAAACAATCTAATTCAATTATTGCGAGTTCCTTTAATGGGGTTCCTTTCCAACCGGATGAAAATTTGCATATTTTATTTAGCGATATTTGCAATTTTCTTAACATCTCTATTCCGCCAGTCCAGTTTATTCACCGATTACAACACAAAAATAATAAAAATAATCAATATTCTAGTGATGGTGTTATCATTGTAAGACTAATGACTACTCATGACAAGAATTTTGTCCTTAAAGCGTTAAATGTATTTAAAAAGGAGCATAAATATTTAACTTTAAACTTGATTGCGTTTGAAGCAGAAGGCATAAAGCAACGCAATTTTTACGTAAATGAAAACCTGACAAATGGTAACTACAAAATTCTCGGAGAAGTAAATACAATGAAGAGAAAAAAATACTGCAAACTACATATTCAAGCAGGGGCCTTTTATATGTGAAGCGTATGAGCAGTGATGAACCTTTATGTGTTCTTAATCTAGATGAACTAAATAAACTTTTTAGCTGCGATGATGGAGTCTTACCTACTAAATCTTCTAATTCTAATTTTAGTAATGCATCTTCATAATTTAATATCTCATTATCATTTCTATTTGCTTTTAAAATGTCTTATATCACTACTCCTTACAGCTTTTAAATACATTTTCATTAACTTTAGCCATATTTTTATTGGCTTTAATATAATTAATATGATAAAGAAACTTCTAAGATTTAAAAATTATTTATTGCTGCAAAATCATCATTTATCTGATTTTCTTAATTTTGAAAGATGTTGCGTTGCGATTAGATTAGGATTTTTTCTCAATAATAATTTAATATTTTATTTCCAAACCAAAAAAAGGTCTTCAAATATGCCATTTAAATGCGCATACTTTAATGCCTAAAATTTATGAATTCTAATGTCGATATTATTTGTGTTTCGGAGACGTGGCTAGATAGCACAACGGGCTTGTATCGTTATCTGGCTATAAAATATTTAGATCGGATAGAGTAATTGGGAGAGGGGGAGGCGTTGTCATATCTGTTAAAAATCATATAACATGCAGGCTCTGTACAAAAACTCGGTGAAAATTATAAAATTGAGTACATTTTTATTGAAATCTCATCTTTTGGTAGGAAAATGTTGGTGGGTTGTGTGCGTATAGGCCCAACAGTTCCGTTGAATAAAGCAACCTCATAATTAATATTGAAACATATGTTACACGATATAATGATGTTCTATTTGCTGGAGATTTCAATTCTAATCTATTTGTTGTATCAACTTCCAAGGATGAAATGGTTGCCATAGGTCTCATTCTGACAAATACAAATTTTCCTTTACACTTTACATATAATAATAGCACCCTTCTAGACCTTAATTTTGTAGGTGACACCACAAAAGTTTTACTTTATGATCAAGTTTCTGCTCCTTTCAGCTTGGGTGCAGAGATCAAACTTTTTCCTTTCGAGGCTTTAGAAATTTGAGCTTTGATATTCTTAATGAAAGTTTTCTACAAAAATAAACTGGAATTGTATCTACAACATGATTTCCGTTGATGAGTAGCTTTCGCTTCTTGAATATAATATATTAAAGCTCTATGATGATGCAGTACGCATTAGAACGAAAACTTTTACTGCAACAAAGAAACCATGGTTTAACTCCAATATACGAGAGTCTATTAGATACAGAGATTTTGCGTATTCGCGGTGGAAGCGCTTTCAATTCTGCCAGAAAGGATATTCGTATCCCTGATAAAAATGGCTAAATCTGAATATTATTCTAAAAGATTTGATTCTCCTCTTGAATCCAAGCGTACATGGAAAACTATTAAGGATATTGGGATTGGCGACACAAACACAGGTATAAACTGCTCCATTGATATTGATGAGCTTAACAACATATTTGCCAATAATGTACCGGCAGTGGATGCCGCAATAGGTTGCAACGGTATTTCAGTTATGAATAGCTTTAATATGTCTGAGTTGAGCATGTTCGGTTTCGTATGCGTTAGTCTGCTTGATGTTCTTTCAAGTTTTTCACAAATAAAATAAAAATGCAGTAGGGTTCGACAATATGCAACCCATGTTTGTAAAAGTAATGCTACTTTCTCTCCTACCATATAAACCATATTTTTTTAATACTATTATTACAAGCTATTTTCCTCTAAAATGAAAACATGCAAAAATTATTCCAGTTCCTAAATCAAACAATGAATATCGACCAATCGCTATATTAAGCTTCCTTTCGAAACCATTAGAAAAAATTGTGCACCAGCAAATAAGCAATTACATTCATAAATATAAATTTTTGTGTGATAAGCAATCAGGCTTCCGAGCAAACCACGGCTGTGTAACGGCTTTGATGGATGTAACGGAGATTATTAGGCGTGACCTGGATGATGGGAAAATTAATTTTTTAGTGCTTCTCGATCACTCGAAAGAATTTGATACAGTTAACCATGAAATATTATATGGCAAGCTTAGATCTTTCTTTAACTTTTCTTCAGCCGCAGCACAACTTATGTTGTCATATCTTACAGATCGTACACAATCAGTATGTGTGAACAATACAGTGTCCAATCCCGTTAAACTAACGAGAGGTGTTCCTCAGGGGTCAATTTTGGAACCACTAATTTTCTCGATTTACGCTAACGATTTGCCAAGCCATTTATCTCATTGCAATGTCGACATGTATGCAGATGATGTGCAATTATGGCTCAGCAGCCCAGCTAAGTCAATCGGGGTAAACATAAACAAGCTTAATCATGATTCAAATAGCATTTATATGTGGGCATCTAAAAATCGTCTAAATTTGAATCATAAAAAATCTAAATGTCTAGTGATTCATAAGAAAACTATAACACCATCACTAGAACATGATATTATAACACAAGGGAACAAGGTGTGTGTTGATTAAGAACTGAATTTGGGTTTTAAGGTTATTTGGGACGCTGAATCCAAATCTGCACTTCGTTTTTTTCTATCATCTCGACTTTTCGCGATATACCGTTATGTCCAAAATTAAGGGAGTTCCACTACATATATTGGAATAACTTGAACACTGTTCAACGTATTCAGTTAAACAAAAATTCAAAACTCGTTAACAATATTATCTTTCAGCACGCCTTAAATTGGCTGAAATTATGACAGTAGTTTCAGAGATATTGTTGAAGATTTGAAGAAAAGACAAATTTAAAAAGAAAAATAAAAATTTTTGTTTTTTAAGAGTTCATAAAAAAACAAAATGCGACAAAAATCACAGTTTTGGTATAAAACTATTTAGTTGAACATATTTCGAATGAAATGAACTTTATTTCGGTGCACAACTGTTGATTTTGTTCACAATTTACTGAGAAAACTGAATTAATAAAAACCGCGATTTCCACACAAAAATTACATTTCTTAATATGTATGTGTTTGCTGCTGTTCTATTTATGTAATAAGTGTTTTATAGTAATTGTCTTTAGGCCACTGATTTCAGATATTTTCTATCAGCTATACTTTTCAATTTATCAATAAAAGAGGATTTTGAAGAAAAATAAAAATTTTTAATACACAAATATTATAATGTAATTACTATTCATAGAAAAATTTTCTTTTAATACGATTTCCTTAAATTATCTTGTTTATAGGGTTTATTTTGAATGCTCCAGCAATAGTACGCCATCATATGGGTATCCCAGTGACCCTGGTACCGCTCCTCTATAATACAAATATCTTGATGGAAACTTTCACCTTGTTCTTCACTGAAGTCTCCAAGATTTTCAGGGAAACAATCGAAATGATTGTGTAGGTAGTGTACTTTAATGCTCATATTACAACCAAGCTGCTGGAAATGTGACAACATCCTTTTTGTTTCCCAGGAAATTGTGCACTATCCAAACAAATTTATTCCAAGCATTTATTTCAATATCTGTCATGGAACTACTAAAGTTTTCATATTGATTAACCTTTTGATTTGAGGGCTACCAAAAATGCCACCTTTCAGTTTCTCCCAACTCGAATTTCGGAACTTTCTACTGATATATCTAAAGCAATCACCATCCTCGTTGAAAGCTTTGACAAATTGTTTCATAAGCCCTAGCTTGATATGGAGGTGGCAGTATTATACGATCCCAACGCACAAGTGGTGTTGTTTCCTGGAACCATAGCTTCCTCGTAGGCCAGTCTTTTATACTCCAGTGTTCAGATCTGGCTCTGCTATTCCATAAGCAAATAAAGCACGGATGTTTTGTGTAGCCTGCACTCTTAAATGTGTTTGGAATTTCTGTAAAAAATCATAGCCAATGAAAAACCACACATCAATAAAAATGGTGCACTTTAATTTTTTTCTTTTAATTGACTGGGGACTGACTAGCTATCATAAAGGAACAAGAACAGAAAGTCAGCATCCACGTACATTTATAGGCGTTTATTACTTTGCTACTGCAATTATAAAAATGAAATAACATTTTTTTTATTACTTGATATTTTTAGTCATGAACGTTTTTTCCTTCACTTCGAAATGAAGTACCTTCACTTAATTGTGAATAAAAGCGAAACGCGTTCATCGATTTTTATTTCTCATTTTGTGCATAGGTTAAGTGACTTTACGTGAAAGTAATAAGACTTTACACTTTTTCCCGTTTTGGATTTTTTATGATTTTAAAAAATACAAAATTTTAGTTTTTTTTGATATATAGAATCAAAAAAGCCGAAAAATATGTTATTACAGAACTTTTCATAACTCATTAAATTTTCACTCGATTTTTATGCACATATGTACATGTTTTAGAAAGCTACTTTAATATGATTTTTCACAAAGCTAAAAAAAGGACAATTGGCTCTCACCCGATCAACTTTGAGCGTGAAGAAAACAAAAAAAATTTTTTTTTAATTTTATTTTTTTTTACTTAAACATCTATTAGTCAGAAATTTTTTTTGTGATTTTAAAAAATTTGATTGTTTTTCAAAGTTAACAAGTACATCTTTACAAAAAAAAACAATTTTGAAAGTCGCTTAATGAAGAGTACAGTTATGATTTTTTAAATTTGAATTTTTTGAAAAACGTCAAAAATACGATTAGTACATGTAACTAAAAAACCCGAGCTGGTGAAAAAAATGGAGATTAGATTTGAGATCCGCGACCTCAAATTAGTAAAAAACTGCAATGAAGTTCCAGTTAACACAAAAAAAATTTAATTTTTTTCCCTTGTGTAATTAACCAACAAAAGTTAGTAAATACAGCAAATAATTTTGGAATTGTATTTGATAACAATCCGACATGGTGAAGTCGTGTCGATGTACTGGTTGTTAAATTATATGCTAAATTGAGGACATTATGGACTGTTCAATACTTCACGTCCTTGAGAGTAAGAAATCTACTTTCTAAAGCATATTTGATTCCATGTCTTACCTATGGTTGTGAATTGTTTTCCTGTTGCGACAGTGTCAGTAAGAGGAAACTCGAAGTATTATACAATAACATAGTAAAATACGTTTATAATCTCAAGAGGCGTGATCATGTTCCATTGCATATCAAAACATTATATGGTGTATTTTTTTAAAATCTCTTGAAGATAAGAGCATTAATTTTCCTCTACAAAATTATATACACCCAAAAGCCAGAATATATATTTCAGAAGATTGGATTTGCCAGGTCTTTAAGAGGCAAAAATATTATAATCCTTAAATATAAATGCCTAGTTTCAAAATGGCAGGCCTTTTTACAGACTGCTCGTCTTTGGATTGCTCTTCTACATAATCAACAACGCAACAAATTTAAAAAATAAAATTCTTTTTAGTTACTTTGATTAGACGATTAAATGTTTTTATATATTTAAATATGTCCTTATTTTGTTAAACTTTATTCTGTATGTAACTTTAAATATTAAATATCTAAATTACTTTATTTATGTTAATTTTAATTTATGTAGTCGAATTTACTGTACATAAGACGGCCTTGTATTGTAATTATTAGACCTTGCGTATGCTGACACCATCGTACTGATGTATAACCCACAAAGTGAAAAGCAATAAAAGCTATGCTCATTGCAAATGAAGCAATTAAATAAAGCTGGTCTGCTAATAAATATTGCAAACACGAAAGCTATGAGAATGAACTCCAAAACAAACACACTTTTCATCAACAACAGCCCCTAGAAGAGGTAGAAAAATTATAATATTTAGGCAGCATCTAACAAAAGATGGAGGCGTAATGGTATGCATCGAAAACAGAATACGAAAAGGTCGCGTAATGTTTGCGGTACTGAATCAAATTTGGAAAGCTAGAAATCTGTCATGAAAATAATACTAAATATCTTATATCAATACCTGTGTAAAGTCACAAGTGCTCTAACAACAAACATTTATAAATATACTCGTACTTATCAATAGATGAAAAAAATTATTGGATATACTTAATCACAAATATAGGTGGAATCTACAAGGACCACGAAGCGTAGGCCGACTAAAAACCACACAGAGAACTGTCATGAAAGAGACGACCAAATCGTTTAACAAATTGCGAAGGCTAGCAAAAAGTGGATAATACTGGAAAAAATATATTAAAACAAATTGAGAATAGACTATGTTTTTAAATATACATATGTAAATACATATGTATGTATATTTATCAGCATGTCAATAAAAAAATAAATAAATATTTTGTGAAGAATACCCAAAGCAACAAAATGAACAATCGCCCATACATTGTTTATTATGTCAAAATACCGAAATATATCCCTCTATATTATTAATAGGCAAACATGTTTTTTACGGCCGTAATACTGAACCGATTTTGGAAAGATTTATATGTTTTTGCATATATGTGCACCATCTTAGTTTTATTTAAATAGGTTCAACATTTAGGGAGCTAAAAACGTTTAAAGTCGCTTTTGTATAGAAATAAGTCAGAGTTTCAAGTTGTTTATTTAGAATGTTTTTTGTTTTTGTATTTTATCGTATGTATTTATATACGTAAATGTTTAATATTAATTACTAGAATGCGGTGGCTTGAGTCGACAGCTGCATACACTAGTAATGAATAGTTAGCCTAAAATACTATATGAACAATTGCCTAAGAAAAATCCCCCAAGAAAGCTAACGAGCAAACAAAAAAAAAAAAAAATTAATTAAAAACAATTTTGAGTTATTATTGTTCATTTCCTTTGGGTGTATCCAAATTATTGAAAGTGATGGTTTTTATTCATTATGAACAATTACCCAAACTACAAAAATGTTAAAAGGCTTAAAATATTATTTTGGGCGATTTTTTTTAATAAAAACGAACAGTTTGTTTTGAAAGCTAACTTTGCGGACAAAGTATTTTTTGCATAGCCGCTGTTCTACAAGGCTCGACGATTTTCTCCTCTATGGTAATCCGAGCACGGCTTCGCTGACAAAATATTTTCTGTTTTAGCGAAACCATTATTCTATATACCGAGAGCAGCAGAAAACGCCCAGGGGAGAAAATCCTGAAGCCCGTTAACAAACTTATGGTCTTGGGACAAGGTTAAGCAAAACTTGAATATAGCTTTTCACAATATTCATAACATAAAATACTACATTATTTTTTGGCAATTATTCATAACAGATTTCAGTATTTTGACATAATAATTAATAACCTAAACACGTTGGCGATTCTTTATTTTGACGCTTGGGTGATTGCTCGTAAAAATTTCTGTGATTTGGACAATTTTTTTGGGCCTTTGGCCACCTTGGATAAAAGCCAAGAAAAATACATTTGTAACTTCATATAATTTTTGCGATTTGCCCGTGCCAAACTGATCATGCACTTAAATATTTAGTATTTTATGCAGAAAGATAAACGTACAATATTCCCATTTTTTTCTTTTGTTATTTTTGAACTTTCGGCGATCGTTCATAAAGAACAGTCAACAAAAGTAGAAATTATACCAAAAGACTATTTTGGCAATTTTCCCTTGGGTGATTATTCGTGTAGCTAGCGGCTAAACCAATCAAATCGAAATCAATAACAAAAGTTTTATTTTTGAAAAAATTAACATCCCACAATAACAATTGTTCTGAAATAAATTAAAAAAATGCAATCAGTTGTTGCAAAAAAATAAGAATTTCATTTGATTTTTTTTAAAGGCATAATTCATTTTATTTGAATTTTTGTGAAATACGAAAAACAGCACAAAAACATAAGCGAAACGGGAAGTTAAATTGCAGTATAACAGAGTGATAGACATTCCAATTCGTAATATTAAGACTCCACCGTACAGAGGAAATCTGAGGTAGTTTGTGGAAACACCGAAACGTGCAAAGTAATGTGGAGATCCTATGATCCAAAATCGACTACACTTCTACTATCGCTATCGAGAAGACTGCAGGCTTCTGCGAAAAAGCCATTGACTAATACACATTAAAAATCTAATCTATATGGTTTCCAATACTACACAGATGTGGCAGCAACTGTATGGTCCGATCGCACGCCACTGATGAGTACAGTTCAGCAGAATATGGTGAATGCACTTCACCATACACTGCTTCACTAATCGAATCCAACAGCAACAGCCAGCCAACCTCTGACAATGGGCGGACGCCCTCGCGTTTGCATCGCTCACCGCCAAGGTCAAATGCTCGAAATCTGATTGGTCCACATTCGCGGGTCCGTCGGCAATCGCGCCAACGATCGCAGTGCCCACTCGTGGCAGACAGCCGCTCCGAACATAAAACGTGTACTACTAAACCGATAACCGTATAAGGCAATTGGTCATATCGACCAAGGAGATCAGTATGTTTAAATCTATTTTAAACAAGCCCTTTATATTTTGCATTTAAATGTTGAAACAAATACCTTTTGTATTTTGAATGTAAACACGGCTTTATTATACGTTATTCACTTTACTATACCTAATGAATTTGTACTAAAAATTACTTGTGAGTATTTCCATCCCTCTCTTTATATTAAAATTATTGTGAATTATAATTTTTCGATTGGGCGATTGTGCCAAATAATTAATAATGACTTGTAATTTTATGCTAACACATTCTCATTGTAACATTTAATCAGGTAAGAACTCTTTGCCCAGTTGTTCCTTATTTTTACTAAATAAAAGGAATATGTAAGATGATTTTTAAATTGATTTATTGGTATTTATTTAATCATCCAGGAATTTCCTCCTGTTCCAACGTTTTCTTCGTAGCCCACATCCTCTTTTCTCGGCAAATTATTAACTCCAAATAAGGTTCGTAGCCGCATATGCCTCTCATTATGATGTTCCTAATCCTTTGCAAATTTCTCCCCAAAGTTGCGATAATTTAATATTAAATTCACATTTGTTTTTATTTATTCCAAATTAATGCAAATTTGTTTATTTAATATGGAATTCAAATTTGTATTTAATTAATTTAATTTAATCAATTCCAAGTTAATACAAATTTTTTCAAAATACTTTTAAGTAAGTACTGCATTAAACGAACTTGTCGGTTTAACGAAGAATCCTGTCCACTTAAAGATTCAAAAATGGATGTATGGAGAACAGCGTTGCTGTTTTTTAGAGTGCTAAAAAGTTTTAAGGTTTTTTGTTAAAAAAGTACGTTTTTTATCATTATGTAAATTTTTAGAGTTTTCTATGCATTAAAAATTTGAGTTTTAAAAATTTTACTTTAAATTCCTTTTCTGTAACCAACAAACCATTAATTGTTACTCTCTTTTTAAAATCAACAGTTTTAATACATCAATGCGATAACGTGTGATTACGCATGATCGTGATCAGTTTTTTGTTTCAATCATCTGAGCGTTCATGAACGTGAGTATACAAAAATTGAGCGTGAATAACCGTGCATGAGTATATTTTTTGCGTTATTGTTTCGTGATATCTCCATTATTGTAATGTTTTTCATATTTTAATATGTGGTTTTCAATTTTGTCATGAAGACGTGAAACAAGTGGCAATACCACGTTGTGCCGGTATGCATTAATGTACTCATATGAATGAACAGAGTCAAAGTAGCGGTATAAGACCGAGTTTATTCTGGCGAACATTTGGAAGAAAAACATCTGGAATTCTCTTTCGTTTTTTCATTTGCGTTCACACAAACGAACAAGACTTAGAAATTTTAAGTTTTTGGAAAAAAGCTAAAGATCCTCCACTTTTGCGAAAATCTGCTAAACAAATATGTACTGTGTATACCATCTAGCTCAGATACAAGTGAAAGATTTTTTTTGAACGTCAGGAAGAATATTTAAAGAGATGCGAAACAGACATCTCGGGAAAAATTTTGAAATTTTTTTTCTACATAAAAATTGTAACTCTTAATCAAATGTATACATATTTATCTATTAAAGCTAAAGTACAAGATCCAACTTAATCTTAATATTTTACACAGATTGCTTTTGAACTACTAAATGAATGGTTTAAAAAAATATTTTGAACTTCACAAATTTTTTCAGAAAAATATATTTCTCAGTCAAACGTAATTTTCCTCTTTTATTGCAGAATTTTCTAATTGTATATGAGATTTTTCTATTTCGTGAGCGTGAATTTTCTTAGTTGTGACTAACTCTGTTTTCCACTCACGTGAGTGAACATGAGCCAAAAATAAGAGGTCGTGCGTGAGCGTGTATGAGTGAAATTTTTTAACGTGAGCGTCCATCAGCGTGAGTAAAAACTCACTCACGATCCCATCTCTAATTTATACAAAAAAAAATAAAAATGTTCACTAATGTTTTAAGAATTCATCAGTTTTTCATACAAAAAAAAATATGATAAGAAAAGGCTTGAATTTCTGTCGGTAATGTTTAATGGCCAGTCCTTTGCTAAGTCACTTAAGAGGATGAGAAAAAAAAAAGAATAATATGAAATCCCAATTTTGTTTTCACTTTATAAAAACAGGCATTAAATTATGAAAATAAATAACTTCTCATAAAAAATTTGCTTGCTTTTAAAAATTTTTAATAGAAAAATAATAAATTGACTGACTGTTAAGTTTACACAAAAACATTATATATATGTATGCATGTAGTTTGAGAGCCAAAAATTATTAACCGATGAAAACACACGTTGTGTGACTTCAGTGTTCCAACATGCGCAAAAATGTTTTTTATGTCTGCCTGATGGCGTAATCTTTATTTCTATCATTCTTGGTTGCTGGTGCATGTACAATTTGTGCACTATCGAGCAGTTTCAGCAAAAGTAATTTCAGCTTGCTTTCAAATAGTTATTGATTTTCACCAACAGCATAGCTGGTAATCGTTCTTTCTGCCTTCGATGTAATTACAAAAATGAAATAAAAAAATAATTGACAAGCAACAAGGAAAAACTGTCGTCTGTTAATTCACATTAGGGAGCTTTTAATGAAAATTAACGATATAAGATATATTAAAAAAATGTTTTTTTAAACATGAAAAAGTTAAATTAATATATGGAAACTTTTCGTATTTTTACTCGAGAATATCACATTACTGATATTCACATTGAACTAGGTCTATATGCTATTGGATGTGACTTGAAAACAACTTTAAAATTATATACAAATCTTTATATACTCTTGGGGAAAAAACAAAAAAAAAATCGAAGTTAAATATATATCATGTTTGGGAATCCTTTTAAATAATAATTTTTTCTAGTGTTTGCAGATTTATTATATATAAAAATTAATTAAGGGATTTATTTAGTAAAACGAAATAATTAGCGTTGATAAGTTTTTATGAAAAAAATTAAAAATATAAATACAGAACATATTCAAAATTTGTCAGCGCTTCGTTTTATAAAATATGGGCCTAGATTTTCGTAATAGAAGTTAAAGATTAAAGCCAAGACAAATGATATGACACGTGAAAAGTATTCTTGTTTTAATAAATACATACATATGTATTTACATATAAAGAAGACAACACCCACGCATATTTTTGTTAACAAAATACCCAATGAAATCCGGGGGTTTTTCTGGGTAACCTATTGGGCAGTCGTCCCTATTTTATTCCTTTTTTGGAGTATGCAAAGTGAATTACAAATTCCCATTTTATTGTGTTTGTCTTTATGCTTTTACCACTAAAAATTTTTCTTCACTCGTGATTTCAAATGTTAATGGAAATCTACCAATAAAATAACTAAAGGGTGATTTTTAGCAACTTTTTCTTTGGCTGCACTGTTTTTGACAGCTCAGCTGATTTCGTGTAACATTTTGCTGTTAAACATGTTCAGTTTGGTCTGTAAATTAACCATGAATTGACTCACAAACGAACAACGCTTGTAGATTATGAAATTCATGCTCGAGTGCATCGTATACTTCTTCCACTTTATGACCAGTTTGGGCGACCTTCTGAGACAGCCATTCGGAATCTTGTTACTAAATTTCGCACCAAATTTACATAATTGGACATTAAGCCACCAACACGCATGCGTAGAGTGAGGACTGAAGAAAATATTGCAGCTGTATCGGCCAGTGTTGTTGATGACCGTTAATTAGCGATTCGGCGCCGATGATTCGAAGATTACATTTTTTTTGCCCAAAATGAAATAGCTGGACTTGGCTGACATGTGGTTTCAAAAAGACGGTGACACAAGCCACACAGCACAGCGAAACAATGGCCTAATTGTGAGGCGAGTTCGGTCAACACTTTATTTAACGTTTGGGACTGGTCAATTGACCGCCTATATCTTTAAACATTGAATTATATAAATCGTTCTATCGACTCAAATAAAGATTTCATACATTTCTCTAAACTTTATGTATTTTTTTTTAATCAAATCCGAAAGCTCTTAAAAAATCACCCCTAACAAAACGTTTTATCAGCATCTTTGCAGAAAATATTAATTACCTTCGAATTGTTTTACTCGTTTTGCGACCACTTAAATTCAATAGGCAAATTATATTTTATTTATAGCATACTTAACTGGTTTTATGATTGAAGAAAAAACTTATTCGTTACAATCGTAAAGTCAAGAACTTTTATTTCAAACCAATGAATACTTTTCCATTTGTTTAAAAAACTGGTATGTAGCATGTAATTAAAAAATGTTTACAGCTTTGTAATTAAAATTGTTTGGCAAATTTTAAAACATACTCAATCTTCGATTTGTACGATAATTTTTTTACCAACTTGTAAATTACTTCGGTTTATATCATTTATTCATTAAATATTTTATTTTTTACCAACCCTGCAACTAAAAATAGCCACGCAAGGTTACAATTTTTAGTAGCATCACAAAATAGTATGCAATTCGTTTATGCTATACAATAATTCAAATATATTTTTATGGTATAGTAGCCAGTGTTGCCAGGACCTGGAGGAAGAAGAGGTTAAATCAGCTTTTTAAAAAACCAGGAAAAGCTAAATCGCCCAAAAAAAAAGCTAAAAAAGGATAATAATTCAACGTTTGTAGTGTGAAAGAATGAATGAATGTGAATGCATGACGTGTTTGTCAGATTGCCTGCGAACAAATGCTGCCAGATCGTCAGCCACGCTGGTATGCTGGCGGATGCACCGGCTAGGGCTCGCCGTCTTGGGTGTGATTCTTGCTGACCGGTCTGACTGCCACGATGACACTACAAACAAAATGTATTCATACCAGCCTTTAGGTGTTGTAGGTGGAAAAACAAAATTGCATTTATCTTGGAGGCCCGAAAGTGAGTAAAAAAGGGATTGATATTTACTAATTTTCCTACTACTTAGAAACACACCATGTACTTATTTTGTAGCCTACGGTTGCACGACAAATCTTGTTAACTGAAGAACTGCTAACACCGGCTACCCTCCCACTAGAAATCCACAGGACTTCTCATTTCATGGCTTATGGCCGAATTGATATTAATAAGTCATCCCGTGACCAAATATTCTTACCCTTTCATCACCGTCCCATGACTAACTACCTGTTTTTGTGAAATGAAAACAAAATTGTGATTGAGAATTTATATTGAAAACACAAACAAATTTTCGTATTTTATTGTTGTTTTCAATATTAATTCTCACTCACAATTTTTTTTCATTTTACAAAAACAGGCAGTAATTCTAGGACTTTACTCACACATTTTCTATTTAAATGAAAAGACTATAAAAATTTCCAATTAAAATATCTTTCATGTTCAGATTTGCAAATTTAATTTGCAAATGAAACCTAATTTTTGTAATTTTCTTGCTTAACATATAATCAAAGAATAATATTAATGAAATCCTTGGTATCAATGCGTGTAATTTTTTTGTCATGGAAAAATAACCATATACGGACACCACTACGTGATAAAAGACCAAAAACAAAAGGAGACCCGTGTCTCCCAGTTTTGCACAAAGTCATGTACTTTTTTTCATGGGCCCCCAAAGATTTGGGGCCTCGGTATCATTTTTGCAAAATACTGATCAATGATCATTTTCTCAGGCTCATATTTTGCAAATCGTTCGGAATTTTGATTTACTCTCTAAGGCAAAGTTGTAGATCTTGTCATAAAGAGCAAAAATTGTGAACATATAAAATCAAAAAATCTTCATCTTCAAGATGAAAATCGCCAAAAAAAATTTAAAAATTAGATATTTTTGCAATGTTCACGTCCATAGCTAGCAAACCGTTGAAAATTCAAGAAAACAATCATCTACAAAAATGTACCTACGATCTCAATAAACAACTTTCTAGAATATATGAACTTCCTAGGAATGATTCTTAATACCGGTTCGGTAGCGCTCAGGTAGCCGCAAAAGTGAAAAATTTGCCGAAAATTTTTTAACGATTCCCAATTTTATGTGGAGCTGTGGCAGAAAAATGTCTTGAGTATTGTCAATTAATGGTGCATTTTACAGTCTATGTTGTTTCATTTGTTCCTCCACACTTCCTCTTGGTATCCACGAATAAAAAATGCACTTCAACTGCATGAAGAAACAAAATACTAATAAAAGTGTACATATTTTTTAGTTCATATAAATCAATTTTTTTAGTAACTATTGTGTTATTTATTATCATTATAAAATACATATACTTATATATGTATATATTTATGGCCTTATTCACAAAAGCTTAATAAAGTTAATGTGTACAGTAAAACCAGTTTCCCCATATAAAAATCCAACATTAAACCTACAATAACTTTATTAATCGTTTGTGAATAATGCCATTAATATATTATATAATTTTTTGTGCATTTTTTATTTATTCGAAGGCGAGCATGCATCATAATTTCCTCATCGTAATACTGAACCGATTTCGGAAAGGTTTACATGTTTTTAATGGGGATTTTAGATAGATGTGCACAATCTTAATTTTATTTAAATCGGTTTAGTATTTCGGTAGCTATATACGTTTGAAGTTGCTAACAATACATGCACACTTATTACACATACAAAGTGTGTGTGTTTGTCTCATTTGCTTTGTGTAGAAATGAGACAGTTTTTTTCTATATCTATTTTGTAATAAGAGAAATAGATATACATATGTAAGAGAGTTTTAAGTTGTTTATTTAGAATGTTTTTTTTGTACTTTATTGTATATATTTATGTGTGTGCCGGTCGGTTCTGGACAATGGAAAACCTTCAAATTATTCATCAGTCACCTTTGCATCCATTAAAAGTGACAGTCTGATGTGCAATTTGGTCATTGGACCTTACTTCTTTAAAAATGAAAACGGCGTAACAGTAACTGTGAATGGGGAGCGATATCGTGATCTGATTGAAAACTTTTCGACGCCACAACTGCATGCTTTGGGCTTGATTAACATTTGTTATCAACAAGACGGTGCCACATCGCATACAGCCAGGATTACAATGGAATTACTGCGAGACCTCTTTCCACAACAAGTTGATTGGCCTCCACGGTCGCCAGATTTTACTGTTCCGGACTTATTTTTGTGGGGATACTAGAAAAGCAAGGTTTATGCAACAAACCAGAAACGCTTGAGCAACTGAAACAAAATATTCCTGATGAAATTAATGAAATACCGCGTGAAATGTGTGAGAACGTAATGAAAAATGTGCTCAAAAGGGCTTGCGTTTGTGAGGCTACCAGAGGCGGACATTTATCTGATATTGTATTCCATACATATATGATTGCCGACATTAAATAAAACATTTATCAATAAACGATTCATTCTATTTCATTTAATCAAAAATTATAAACAAACAAAGTAGTATACCTTCCCGGCGGACACCCGAGACTAGAATGAGGGCGATTCGCCGTCGACCGCTGGATTCACTAGTTTGCATAAATATCACGAGAGTCTAATAATTTTATTAAATGACATTTCTGTAACCTTTTTAAAAAGCATTGCATGTTTAATAAAGAATTAAGCATTTTAATTATAGTACGATTTATTTCTATAGTTTTCCATGGTACTAAATAGTTTCTCAACCTCAGCGCTACTGAAAGGCAATGCTACGGGGTGGTCTAATAAGACATTTAATTTTCAATAGCCCGCTATTTGAATAGTTATCATGACTCAACCTGTAACTACATTGAAATTTTTAAAATTCACTCAAAAATATGTTGAAACTTTTGCGGTCACAGTTCGCAAAACTAAAGCATTTTTGCGTCGTGGTGAAGCAGCTTTTCGGTCAGCAATTGCAAAACGGGTGAAAAATTTTAGCAGTTAGAACAAGTCGTTTACGTCGCTCAACTGAGAAAATTCCTTTTGTAGCCCATAGTGTTGAGAATATGTCAGGTTTGTCTATTTCACAAAGCATACAGAGGTGACAGAAGGGGAAAACTATATAAGTTTATTTTCCGACTCCCTCTATGCGCACAAGCATCGAAAAAGAAATTGAAAAAATATTTTGCATTCTTTGTGGTTTTATTTTCTGTATTAACGTGGTTTACACAAACTGCTTTGTGGTATTTTATTCTTCCCAACACGAAATGATTGATATTTGCTTTTCCCACAAACTAATAATCATATTGGAGCTAAAAACTTTCTATTCACAAAACACAAAGCACACACAAACCACAATTTTTCCAAAATTTTATTACAATTTTATTTTTTTGTTTTGTTTATTTTCCCTTCGCAGCATTAAGTCTTTATAGTTGTCTCTTTCTTCAACCACCGGCACTTTAGCTGATTTGGGCAATTTGCAAAAGTCATTTTTTACATGTCTGTTAGTAGTTTGTGTCTATTTGTCGTCGTTCTTTGGAATTAGGCAGTCCACAAAAGGGGACTAAGCCGTAGTTTGAATAAAAATATTGATGTGGACGTACATTTTTAACAATCTGCCGCTGCCGCTACGTGGCACACGAGTAATGATACCATCGCTCTTTTAGGTGAAAAGTTTCCTGCCCTTGTAATTTCTCGAAAAGGCTTGTGATTTAAAGCATTAGACTATTCTTATTTGGGGCTACTTAAATTGCCCACTATCAATTCAAGACCTTAAAGATGGATTCGTGAAGTTATCGAATAGTGGTGGAAAATTTCATGAGAATAACATGGCCCTACAGGAGTAGCCATGGTGTTCATTTGGCTGATATAGTTTTCTATTATGAGTGGGATACCCTCCTCCTTACAATTAAATACTCTTTTTTTACATATCAAAATGAAACTTCTTATTAGAAGACCCTATAAATATCTAAATACTAGATTAACCAAATCAAGAAATGAATTTTCTTGCAGCGGATTCTTAAAATCTCGGAGAGCACTCCAACCGAAAATTAATATCAAGAAATAATTATCGACAGGAGTTCAAAATAAAATTAAGAAGTAATAAGTTTAAGACGAATAGATAAGAACTCATGAATTACAATTATTTTGTGTAATTCATTTTCAATTAAAAAAATTTTTGTGATATCTAATGACGATACTACATCCTATCCCATTGTATTTCTCAACTCCCTGGAGTTAACGGGCGTGCCGTCCCATGAGCTAGAACATTAAGTTGGTGTTTCAGTTTCGCTGATGCGTAATCTTGATGCACACGGACTGTGCAACGTCAACAGACTTCGTATCACAGAGCTGGACAGTAATATTATAAAAGCCATCATTATGACAGGAGCTGTTAAAGGAGAGAGTGTTTTAGTTCCCCGCATACCCATTATTCTAAATAACTTGCCGTTTCAATTTAAGAGTTTGCGAATTCCCTTAAAATTGGCTTTTAAAATGACCATCCAAAAATCCCAGGACAAAACCTTAAAAGTAACAGGCGTTCATTTGGGCATTCCATCCTTCGCACACGTTCAATTATATGTTGGTTTCTCACGCGTTTCAAGTGCCTGAAACTTGCACGTGCTGGCGGAAAATAATAAATTATTTAATGTTGTTTACAGAACGATATTGGAATCCTAGTCCTAACTTCTTAACTCTTTTTTAAGTTAATTGCTTACAATAAATAAAAAAATGTGAAATGTAAATGCGACAGTGACTTTGTTTGTTTCTTCGTTTGTTTGTTTGTAGCGCTTTCACTCCCTAATTACTCAACCGATCATCATGAAATTTTATACACAAGGAGTACAGGACGACAAAAGAGCCAGGAGTTATAAAACTTTTAAAAAATTAAGGAAAGGACATACTTCTTAATCGCGGGTAACACCGCGTGGCGCAGCTAGTTTAAAATAAAAAAACCACGAAGCTAAAACGTAAATTTCGAGGCTAAAAAAAGACTAAATGTAGCAAGTATTAACATTATAATTTGCTATGAATATATCTAGCAGCAATGTGAATTTTATGAATTGCCCAGCTAGCAGGTATTATATTCGATGCCATGATAAATATCAAGAGCTTGGTCCCCATTTTGACCTAAGTACTTTAAACAGCCAAACTTTTTTGGTAGGAGCTTGGCCCTATTTTCACTTTTATGTTTTTATCTAATACCGAAGTTATAATTACAAGAGCGGCATCATAGCCCCTTTAAGTGAAAAGTCTCCGTTTTCAGATTTTTCTTATTACTTATACCTGTATTGTATACCAAGTTTCAGTGAAATCTTAGACCCTAGATGAAATATGTACGTTTTCAGATTTTTAATCAAAAAACCTTTTTTAATGAGAAACGATGTTCGCATGATTCGAAAAATGTCTTTTTTAAAAAGCCAGGTTTCGAATACGATTTTGAGGAAAACCGGTTAACCGATTTTTATAAAAACTGTCCGGCGAAAGTTTGATAACGACTTCCATTAAGAATGACACACTTTTCAACACAAACTAATTATCGCTCATTTACTTACAGAACGTCACAAATCGAAAAATGTAATTTTTTAGTTAAGAATTATTCTTCGCATCGTTTTTCATCTTGTGTAAAAAATTTATAATAATATCTTGTTTACTCATCTCTTGTGAGAAGAACATTTTCCCATTGAGGTGTGAGTAAACTAAAATCTTTAAACTCGTTTTCTAAAGAACAAGTTTTTTTTAGTTATGACGTTATTTTAGTAAATCACCAAAATGAGCCGTCTGCAGTATTTCACAGTAGTTACTCAATTACTTACTATTAATTATTAATAAACATATATTAAATAAACGGTTCAACCCCTCACTGAGTAAAGTGACTAAAAGACTTGACATGTCAGCGAATAAAACACTTTATATTAAACGCAATAATCATTTAAAAAGAAAGAGTTAATACTCTAAGCAGACATTTAATATTTATTGTGTTTTATCTATTCAATGACTTAAAAATATTGATATCGCTATACTTGTCTCTAAAGAAAAATTGTTTCAAGTACCTTGATTAAAAATGGGAAGCTACAAAAACTATTTCTTTTCATACAAAATTAAAATATATTTTCGGTGAAGAAACCGGCACCATAAAAGCAGGCATGTCGAATTATTCGAAGTGCCGGCTTTTCTTTTAACAGAAAAAATCTATGAACCGGTTTTCAGTTCCGGTTTTGGAATACTATATTTCTCACCAAGTCCAACTTGCATTCCAAATTTGAGCACTCTAGCTATAGTGGAAGTACCCAATAATATTGATGAGTCAGTGAATAAGTAATAAAATATGTATGCACTTTTTACACTTTCAATCTCGGTAGGTTTATATGTTAAGACTTCACCGAAAAGGTTTCCTGAGCGCAGTATCATTATGTTTCAAGTTTAATTTTTTTATAGTTTGAAATCTTGAACATTTGACAACATTCTGATTTTCATCAGTCCAAAGGTTGCAGTTTACGCTTTTGAACAATGTTTTCTTTTCAAAGAAGTGGAAGATATCTAAAATAATTCATATGAAGAAGAAAACAAATAGTTCCGATATTAATTACCTGAGGCCAATATATTTACCACCCAATCCAAGCAAGATTTTTAAAAGAAATTTGTGTGATATATTGTTATATTTGAATATAAAATTTCATTGGGATTATTTTGTTCAGTTTTGATTAAATGGGTGTGTAAAGTAAGCAAAATAGTCATATTAGGAGAATCAATGTCAGGTGCGATTTAAGTGCTGATGGTGTGTAATTCTCGCAAAATTATGAATGTCAGAACGATACGTTCGTGAAAGTTGTACTTCCCAATTTAGATGCAAGTGCCAACTTCGACGATCACAAGCCCGAAATCTTGAATATGATATTACCCAGCTAGCATTTTCAATAGTGAAAAAGCCCACTGGGAATCTCATGAAGAACGTTTTTAATCGTCGACGAGCGCTTTTTTTTATCGTAGATGATTCCTTGCACGGGAAAAACTGTTACACGAACTGATTCTTCTGTGAGATTCTTCCATAACAGAGCGAAAGACGCTTGTATTAATCGTAGATGAAATCGTTTGAAATTTGTGTACTAAAACAAAGTGCAATATGTAGTTTTCGTACTTTTCAAATAATCATTAGAAGTTTTTTTTATGACTTGCATATTAAACATTCCAAGATTAAGCATCAGAATATTCTTTTAGGAGTCGTATGTATATTAAACAATCGTCTATCAAACATCCTATGCTAGCTGTGTAATGTCATAAAACTATTTTTTGTCTTTTCCTCTTCTAAAAAAGTATTTATGTTTATATATATAACGAAAACAACTTCGGATTATCAAGTTACTTTTAGTAGAATGGAGAATCTTGTAGCTCTGACAAAACGCACAATAGAAAAAGAGCTGAAGTTTGGCAACGATTTTAGAAAGAATTATTTTTCAGGTATTTTTAATAAACTTTCAATTTTTTTTTTCCAAATAGGCACTAACTGTTTCTCTTTAGTATCCTTATTAGGCAATATGCGATGATCGACAATAAATTACTTAAATGTAGAAAATAAATTCGCACTTTCATTACGAATTAAAGAAAAATATAAAATTATAAAGCAAATAATATTAACATACTCGTGTGTACATACATATACATATATATGTTAAGAAAAGCATATGGGTGTTGGGTTGAATTATTATAAAATGAAATAATATTTAATTCAGTGAATTTACTTTACTTAAAAAAAATTCCGTAGCTTCCACTTTTTTGAAGGGAATAATTATATTAAATACAATAAATAAAAAATATAATATAAACAAACAAAATCACTTACAGTTTTTCATTTAAAAATTCACCTCGCGTAAATTCCGATAGTCGTCGTGATTTAAATTTTTTGACTGATGTTTTACCATTGCCATTAGGCGTCGCAGCTGGCTTTGCTATTGCCGTTATTAAGTTAGTGGTATTTCTACTTGTCAAACACAGACACGATGTGTCTGAATGAATTGAGCACGTATTGCATACTAACTGGGATGTATCGCTGGAGGTTACCGTGGAGGAAGGGGAGATAAATGTGTTATTGGATGAGAATGCAGCATTTAATATTTCAATGGCACCATCACTTCTATGTTTCCCATTATTATTATTGTTTCCAGCAATAGTGGTATGAAATTGGGATTTTGTCGCATTTTTTTTTATGCAGTTGGATGTCATTTTTATAGACAATTCCCAAGAATTGCACAGATCTCTACATATTGCGGGGTTTTCATTGTTATTGGAAGGGCATGTAATATCACAGCAACATTTAAGAGGAATTTGATTGGACCAACGACGGCAGTTCGCTTCTTTTTCTTTTGTTGTTTGGTGATTTTTTGCGAGACCATCTCCAGAAGTTGATGAATTATCGAGTGAAAACTTTTTCACCAATTGCAATTGATGGGGGTTTTGCTTTTCACGCAGCAAACAGTTGTGTTGTTTTAAGCTTCGGCGAGGTCTAGGAGGGGAAGGTGTGCCAGGTGGGGAAATTGTAACCGTGGTTGATATTGCATCTAAGGAGTTAGATTTCTGTATGGGAACGGAAGGAGCGCTTTCCCGATTTTTCGCGACTATTCGGGAATATAATTCTTCACTATCGAGAGGAATTAGATTTGAGTGCAATTTTAGTTCAGTAGACTCTTCTTTATTGTTTAACTTTTCCGTATTGTTATGATCTAAATTTGGGTTGATTTTATCCACCGGCGATAGTAACAACTTAGTTTCGCCTGTTTTGTAATTTAACATATTTGACAGTCTTCTCATTTTATTTGGTTTTGTAGCTTTAAGTAGTCCAATATTAATATCTTCTCCGATCTGTTGATCCTGCTCAACAGTACGTTGTTCTTTTATATTCTTCGGTTCGATTGTCTTTAATGGTTCATCGATTTTACTGACAATAAAGCGATTATTTACTAGACACTTTGGTTCCTGCTGCAGATATTGTCGCGATTGCACTGTTATTGTTGCAGCTTCACTATTGGCATCCAATTTTTCTCCTTGTAAGATGTCATATATGGTGCCATATTTGTAAGCGACATTTTTGGCCGCAACAATTTCATTGTCTTCAACTTTAAATTCAGTTATAGGAAGTGGCGCAGTTACCCTTCGTGCAGTCAAAAGTTGATTTTCATCAACAACTTCTTCTTTTTCTTCTTGCTTTTCAGACATATCGTGAATGTATGTTTTCAATCCAAATTGTAGTTGTTGGTGCTGTTTTTGAATTATATCATAAATCATACCCGATTTTTTTACTTTCTTAAAATCATTTTTGTCGTTCTTTTCTGTCGAAAAGAAACCATCCCTTTCTAATATTGATGATAAACTTTTCCTCTCGAATAGTTTTTCGCTGCTGGAGCCGTTGTAACTATTAGAAGATATAATTGTTGACGGTTGTGATGATTTGCGATGAAGGATTTCGTATATGGTGCCGTAGGTCATATACTTATCATACCGCTGACATGTTAATCTATATATATCGTTTTTGCGCTGTATTATGTCGTAAATGGTGCCATATACCAATTTATCGTAGATTTCAAAATTATGCCTATAATTGCTGTTGCCAGCATTTCCATTCGATTCTGGTACTTGACTCGTTATTTGTTGCAACTCCAATTTTACTTTATTCACCTCATTCCTTGTTTCATTCCCTGATGTTGACTTTGTCATTCGTTCAGTATTTTGATCTTTTTTATTCGAATTTCGTCGCATCAACAAAAGTGAAGCGTAACTTTTGCGATGCTTTGAATTTTGTCTCTTAAATGGCGTTGTTACAGAAGCAGATACCTCAGCAGTTGAAGCGGATGGTTTTTCATTTACCATTTCGCACTCGCGTACCAGACGCTTAAATTCTTCATAGGATTTTCGACGCATATGAGCTTTTTCTTTTTCTGTGGTCATTAATTGACGGTCGAGAATTTTCGATAGAAAGTCAGAATTTTTGCGTAATATATCTGCGTTGTGATTCCCACAATTATTTTTTTTATCAATTTTGTTCAATGCTAGACATTTAATTTTGTTATCATTATTAAGAACAACACCATCAACATCATTAACATCAGCAGCCCTCTGTGGACCCAAATTAATTTTATTTGTAGTACCTGGTACGATATTGAAAGAAAACTCGTTGGGACGAACTTGTTTATTAGTAATGCAAACAACACCAGCACTAACATCCACAACACCAGTAATAATATGGTTTTCTTCAATAGCAGGAATTGTTTCTATAACTCTATTGTCTGCGTCTAACGGCATTGCAGCCGCTGATACTGCGGAACAAGTTGACGCACATTCTTGTTCTGATATTGATTCTAAGCCACTGATCAATGCCGCTGTTGCTGTTATTTCCGTTCGACTATTTTTCTGTTGCTGCATGTGGCTGCTAGATATGACCGGCAGTTGGTGAGAAGAATCAGAATGAATATCTTTTTCATATGATTTCTTTAGATCTGCGGGACATGTTAATGATGGCGAAGGAGATAAAGTTGATGATTCAAAGTTTGTGTTTGAATTGGAAAACGTTGCTTTGAACTCTTCATAAGATTTACGCCGATTACGTGATTGTGTAAGACATTCTTTATAGTTAAGGCGGGCAATTTTCTCGCCTCCTTGAGTGTGGACTCTAGTGTCTTCGCGAGCGGTTATAGTGGGAGGGTTAGTTGTAGCCAGTCCAGAAAAAATGCTAGTCAGAGTTGAAAGTTGGGTGGATGTTGAATTATGTGAGTTCTCCAGTTTGTTTTGCATTTCAATGAAACCAGAATCCATAGAACTAATAGTGCATGTAGAATCGAAACTAGTCTTTCGACTCGATGCATTGCTACGCGTCGGAGGCGGTGACTTATTAATAGGTAAATTTTCTATCAAGTTTTCAGCCGCTCCCAGTACTTCTTCTGCTACGGGAGTTAAGTCAACATTAGGTTGAGCAAGTATATCTATCATTTGACTATTTGTATCACAACTATTGGACAAGGATATTTTGTCAGCGTCTTTAACAATGTCATCATCATCGAAACTAATTAAATCCTTTACTTCTGTTATAGTATCCATTACAATATCACAGTTTATTTGTTGATTGTAGGAATTTTGCAATTTCTGTACGAAACCGTCTAATTCAATTTGAATGGTATCCTGTAGGCTGCCTTGTACGGCGCCCAGTTTGCGATGGCGCACTGCTATCGCAGGTGCAAATGGATCCTTTTCTTTTTGATCGCTTGCTTTACGTGATGGAGGTTCATGAGCGATTGTTCTTACCGATACCACCTCTGCTGAAGTGATCTGTTTCGACGCACTCAACTCCATCGTTTTTATTGTTTTAACATTTGATTTATTAACCGTTGCATACAGAGGCAACTGTAGTGCAGGCGACGATTGCTGATCAACTACTAATGGTATGTTTGTCATAACTGTTAATAGTTTACCACAGCAATTTCTAGCAAGACCACCACTAAAAACACCGCACTTCGGAGTGGTGGATTTTGTCAAAATGCCACCAGCGTAACCACAGCCACTGGTACCAGCACAAATAAGAGCGCCATTACCTCCACCTCCATTATTGTGTACGGTGTTGCGATTGTGAAAGATTTTAACACTCTGCATAGGCAATTTGTGACGATGATTTTGATGACGATTACGTGTAATTGTAGCGGCCGACATATTGCAGTGTTTGCGTTGATATCGACGCGTGTACTTACTGCTAATATTGTATGTCGGATAATGCAGCTGGTGCGGTTCATTGACTTTGTCATGATTGCAGCCACGTACAGACGCTTTGCAGGGTTCTACACTACGACGTACCGCAGAAGAGCGTTTACATGATTTTAACAAAAGCTGTAGTATTTGTTGTGATTGAGATTTGCGGTGCTGCGACCCGACTCCTGCATTTCTTGAACAACGTGAGGTATTGGGGTCATTCATGCATTTAGCACAGCACAAGAACTCATAAAGAACATCTTCATCTTCTGCTTTTGAATTTGGTGATGTGAAAGTATAATATTTTGCTTCTAATTCAAAACTTGGAGGCTCTTTCAACTCAATAACTGGTTTTTTTACAATTGTTGAGGATGGCGTTAATGTCGGCAAGTAGGCGTGGGAATTTTTCTGAGCAGTTGTTGTAACCGGCATTAGTATATATGTATTTTTTAAATGTTCATTTGCATAGCTACTTTGTTTTTCGCTACGATTTTGGTCAATATTTTCTTTGTTATTGCCACTACCATCAGTTAACACTGAAGTGATCGAAGTAATTGCAGCTGCTGTTGTTGACGAAAATGTGGTGCTACTGGAACTATTTACAATAGAACTTTCAATGCTTATTCCACTATCAAGAAGCATAAACGTGCCATCTGAAGGAAGTATTAGGCGTCCCTCAGCAGCCGCATTTACTAATTCACGTAAAGCTACAACTTGTTTTTCTGTGACATTTCCTTGCAACTGAATGCCATGCAAGGCGAATGCTATAGGTTTATTGTTGACGGAATTGGGATCGGTACACCAAACGACTGGCATTGTTGCCATATTGTTTTTTTAACAAATAAATTTTAATAAATATTTCGTTGTTACCATGAATATTGTTATTAATACTGTCTGAGGTCGTGAGATGGAATTTATGTGAGGCAAGTTCATTTGAGAGTTTTGTTAGTTGTTGGTTGGAGTTTAAAATAAGCTATTCTCTGTTGTATTGTGGTTATGTGTACTCTTCCACCATCTTGTAACCAAAGTACGCAGAACGAGGTTTACACCCTTATTAAGCAATCTGGTAGTTTTATAAAAGAAAGGGGAGAAAAAGTGTTAAAATGCATTAAACTGTATTAAAAAGAGTTTCATTTCGCACTTTACCAATGTTTCTGTTGATTCAAATAGTTTTTTTTCTAAATCGTTGTCGAATTCGTAGAATTTTTAAAACGAACAAAGAAGCCATTAAAATTTTAATACATTGAATTTGAATTCAAATGATATTCTATAAATCAAGAAATTTCAAATCGTACGATTTTATAATTCAAATAATTTTCAAAACGCTATTTTAATAAAAAACACCAAAAAATTTGGGTTTTTAAGCAAATGAGGATAATTTGGGTTTTTAAGCAAATGAGGATATGTATTCTTTCCTTTTCTTTAAGAATATGAAAATAAGAGTATGAAAGTATTTCAGTATTGTTACCGAATGTATGTAATAACTAAATGTATGGAGGTATGGGAATGTATATTTGTGTGTGCCAGTGAAGGAAAATTGTGGAGAAGTGTCTTTCACCACTTTTGTCTACTATTTTGGTGACTGTTTTTATATTCGCCTTTGTTGAAGAGAAAAGTTTTTTGCAACGGCAGATGACTCATAATGTGTCGGCGGCACAATGGTTTTTATTATTTTTTCAAAGGTAATATAAAAGTTATTAACAATATTTATATTTTTAATTTGCGAAAGTACATAAAAACCTCCATTTACCGTTTCAGTGTTTGGTAAATGTATTAAAATATAACATCGTAGGCGACTTAATTAACAAGAAGGTCGCAGGCTACTCCGAAACAACCTTTAGCCGCAAAAATAGGAGCTCTGTAGCAAAACTATGCTTCTTATTTTTTTATGAATTAGCACCTTTTAGTCTTATAATTTGTTTTAAATAAAACCTCAAAAGTTAACAAAATATGTATTTTAATTACCGACATCTAATTCAGATAAGTACCAAAAGTGTAGACTAGAATTACTAAAATGGACTAGTGCATGTCATAAGGTCCCAAAAGCACTATCTAGTAAATAGTACCAATGTCAGTAGTAAATTTTCAATGACGCGCACATGTTAAATATCTATAGTAAATAGCATTGTCTGTGGTATTATAAGTCAGTAGTACTGGTGACTGTGTCAATAGTAAGTAAGTACAGATACACTATCGACATTCCCTTCACGGTAGTTATCGTATATTACGCAAAAGTTTGAAAAAATATAAAATGTTTTTTAACACAAAATACGAACAATACTTTTACAAAATTTTCTTCGCAATTATATATTTGCACTTTTTATATTTTTGCGTTTCTCTTGCGTTTAGTTTAAAATAATTTGTATAGTAAGTTAGAGGTTTTTTCGATTTTGTTATTGTTCTATTTAATGAATTAAGCTATTCACAGCCTTTGCCGTCTATCTTAACGTGCATATTTACATATGTATTAGTAATGAAACCAATATTCGTACTCCTATTCGCTAAATTCATGCGAATATATCGCGAAAATTAACGTTCATTTAAATACATTAAAATTAAAATTTAATAAAAATTTTCTTCATATTTTAAATTAATAACACAGGGGAGCACTTGGTAAAATTACGAGTGCAAATTCCGATGGCATCATTCGTTTTTTCCATCAGCTCTAGTTTTAAAAATATAGTGGATATTTAATATTTGCATAATTTACATCATGTATTTATTATTCGTTTAATATTTCACAAACCTTTAAATTTAGTGTAGTAGTTTCAGTGTGTGTGATTCACTATATCTTATTTGTATTGCAAGAATATTCAAAATTTTGAGTTTTTAGTTAAGTTCTTAAGACTTTGAAATCTCCAACATTTTTTTGGACTTTTTCAATGAATGAACAAACAAGACTTTCGCACAAACTGTTTTTTGTGAAAATCCATTTCAAATGGTCCCGAAATATCTAATATATATAATTTGGGAGCAATAGTCACATATTTCTTAAATTTGTTCGTATCTGAAATTGTTATTCATATAGAGGGTGTACCAATAAGACGTTTCATTTTCAATAGCCCACCATTTTAACAGTTGTCACGAATCAACATGCAACTACTTGACAGATGACAAGTAAAAACTAAGCCATTGATGAAAATACAAAACTGGTGGAAAAATTTTAGCTGTTCGCACTGATGTGAAGAATCGAGGTCGTGCATATGTGACGACGTTCATCTTCAACAAGACGGCGCTAAGTGGCCGCTCTTGTGCGTGAAAAGGTTCCTGACCATGTGATTTCTCGAAGGAGGGATCACGATTGGGCACCGAGATTTTGTGATTCAAAACCTTTGCTTCTATTTTTCGGGCTAATGTCTGTACCAATGGCCCACAATCGATTCAAGACCTCAAAAATGGAATTTATGAGGTTGTCGACGATATACAGCCGCAAATGTGCGAATTGGTAATAAAGAAATTCATAAAAAGAATATGGTTCCGCAAGCGTAACCATGGCTGCCATTTAACTGATATTATTTTCCATTATTAATCGCATACCCTCCTCCTCTTTACAATTAAATAAACATCCGATGAATTCGCTTAAAAGTACTCACCCCTATCGTAAATAATTTTTGCCCCTAAATTCTTTCCATTTTCCTAAATATTTTTCCTATGTAATTCAAAGAGGAATAATATCAACAAACAATCAAAATATTACACTTATCATGAACGAATTTTTGAAAGCTGTTTTTCTCATTTTTCGTGTTAGTTTGTTCACTTTGTTTTATCTAGAGAACTGGATACAAAATGTAAGTCATTTTTATTTTTATTGAATATTTTGATTATTAGAATTATTTTCAGAACGAAATCAATAAATAAATTTCAAAGCGACATCCTTCGCAATAGGACGCAAAATAACCGACCCATTGCGTGTGGTTTTGTGAAGGTTTCCAAAGATGTAGTTGGCGAATTTTGGAGTTCTCTTGTAAAGGAATTAAATAGTGCTGATCCTCCTAAAAAAGTGTTGTTGAATGGAAAAAGGTAGTTGCATTTTAAGTGTTGCAAATTTGTTATACATGAATATATAAGTTGTAATAGGTGTGGATAGACCAAGAATGAAATGTCTGGTCAAAAGCTGCCGCTAATTTGAAAAACCAACGCGGAACAGGAGGAGATCCAAACCGCACCAAAAGCTTCTCAGTTAGCGAACAGTGTATTTTTGAGTTATGAGGAATGAAGGAGTCGGCAGAGGGTTTAGAAAACTCCATCTTTGGATTACCAGCGCGACGAGCTACTCGCAATACTCCTCCTCTTGCAATAAAACAATGGCAACAATTCGAAACATATTTAAAAACACAACTTAAGTTACATTTCAAAAGATTTAAATTACACAAAGATTTAAATTATACAAATTCTTCTTGCTTATTTTACATTCAGTACGTATTGATAGCGGGAACAAACGTTCCCATGAAATTCAAGATAACAAATGTTTCCCCTTCTTGGGAAATAAAAATTTCATAGGAAGAAAAATTTCACATTTTGTTCACGATAGGGGTGACTATTTTTTTTACATATCAAAATAAAACCTCTTATTGCAAGACTATATATTAAAACTAGTTTATAAGTGATTCACAGATTTTACCGCACAAGGTGGTCACGCTATGTAAGTTAAATTGAATTGCTTATAAATATAAGTAATATTTATAAAAATATAAATATTTCTGAAAATATAACAATCAGAAAGTGAGAAAAACAATATTTGAAAATACATATGTAAATTTCGAAAAATATAAAATGTACTGTAGAGTAAGTTAAATATTCTAATTCGCAAAAATTGGCGCACATATTAGTATTCGCAAGTATAATAGTTAAAAATTTATATTCGTTACATCACTAAAATCGACTTCTTCATTAATTGTGATGCGCCATATCAAAATACATGTCGCTGAAAATTTTTACATATTTAAATTGTACTAATTCCTTGATAAGAAATATGCTTAAACTGAAAAATTTTTTAAAAATGTTGGCTAACTCTTCATATTACAGAGTTTTTTGCTTGTCCTGTAAACTTTTTTCAATGTAACGTAGGGCTTTTATGAATTCAAATGACGATATGCAAGTATCATTTTGTATGACAATTAGGAAAAAGTAACACGTTAAATAAAAATTTAAACGATAACAACGCAATTGGAATTTTCGTTAATATCAAGGATGAATTTAGTTTTAAAACATAATGAATTTTTATCGATTGGATATAATTAATGAGATTGTATCTTCTTTTTTTTCATGTAACGCACATTTAAATATACACACACACATAAGAGTTTTGCCAAAAAAAGTAAATAAAAGCTTTAGCCCAGCAAATAAATAATAAAATTTAGTTAATAAGATCCAACACATGCTTCACGCTGCAATTGTGCATTTATAGCATTATCGTCATTACTAGTGTCCGACTGAAGGTATGGTTATGGTTTCGGAGGTCTGTAAAAACAATGTTCGGTAAAATTTTTGCCGAACACCGAACATTGTATACATTTTTTGTGCATGTACACAAAAATACAACAATGCAAATATTGAAGTACAAAAAGTACAACAATGTCAAAATGAGATGGTTTTATGTATGTGCGTTAATTTTTAATTTATGAATGATTACTTTACAAAAAATAAAACTGTTTAAACTCAATAAAAAAAGTTCGTTTCGGACACTAGTTGTTATTATAATTATGGTTCTATTAACTTTTTAATCAGTAGTTGAGAAATTGAATTACGACATCAATCAAGGTAAAGTGACATAGTGAATTAAGTAAATTTTAAATAAATTATAATTTATGCATAGTTTAATTGGATATAATAGCCAATTCACACCGCAGAAATATGTATTTCGATTTGTTTGACTTCAGCCAATATCAGCATACATACATATTGGCATACCCCAAATTAAGTTATGTTGCTTAATGTAGCCGAAATTACAATGAACATCTCTCAACAGAATAATTGTCCGTACAACACTATGCAAGTGTGTCCACAGGGTAACACAATTTTTGTCGTTTTCGAATCTTTATTAATTTTTTTGGTATTAAACAATATTTTTTCGTCACAACTGCTCAAAATTAAAAAAAAAATATTGTTGGTCTTAAAATCACAATAAAAAATTTATATCGCTTCTATTTAGGAGTACTTACAAGCATTAACATAAAAAGACCCTAAGTATTTTTTTCCAAAATCGAATGGTTAATCTATTTGGATAAAAAAAATTCAATTCAAATTTAATTTTGAAAAAAAAAATTATTAAGGGCCTTTCTATATTAAGGTAACGATATGTACTTACAAGGGGTGCACGCTGTGGATAATCCTAATAGCGTAGATAGACGACAGCGTTAATTTGCATTAGCAGACTTAATTAAAAACTTGTGAATTACCCTCATTCCAATGTGTATTAGATATGGCGTTAATGCACGATATCAACGAGAATTTATCCTAAATTTAGTTATTTCAATATAGCTACACAGTCGACAGTCAGTAAGCTGTTGGAAAGTTGTTCACTATTGTAAAATTAAAATGGATTCAAAGTCAGCAAAGGTAAGTTGTTTAATTGTTTTTATCAAAAAATCACAACTTGCTAATAAAATCACTTTATAATTGTGATAGTCTACTACTGATACCCATCTACCGCTCCAAAGCATTGCGAAACACCGAACCCATCAACAATGTGTGGAATTTTTTTGGTGATGTCGAGGATACGAATTAATATAGTGAGCTAGATTATTACATATTGCGTGGCAAAAATCTATAACAATTTCATAAACGGAATTGTATCCCATACCGAATAAACTACCAAAAATTCAATATTCTTGGTCCTACTGCAAACCATGCTATTGCCACTCTCTTATCGAGTGGAATACACATCTCCATATTTTGAACTTTTTCAAACACTTTTTGCAAAGCCTTCCTTCCTAGTGAGGCGAAAGTTTTCCATAAATCTGTTATCATCCATCGCAAGCACGTCACAAGCCAAAAAAGCGCTGTAGCGGTCCTTAAGACACTACCATATATGAATTATATCCTCCATTAAAATGTAATATTGAACCTACAAATTTTCACAATTGTCCTACTGCGATCCCAACTTGTAGCAACACGTTCAGGTTTATGGTTGGTAGTGCACGTACAATTTTTACACTATGGAGCAGTTTCAGCAAAAGTAATTTTAGCTTTCTTTCAAATAAATAGTGAATTTTCACCAACAGCATAGCTGTTTCTGCCTTCAATCCATTTGATCTCGATGTAAATGACAAAAAAAAAATTTACAAACAAACGGATATTTACTAAATGCAAAAACTGTCGTCTGTCAGAGTAAAATTTTAATTCACATTAATGAGCTTTTAATGCAAACTAGTGTATCCACCGGTCGACTCAATCGACCGCATTCTAGAAGTTAATATTAAGCATTTACATAAATATATACGATAAAATATAAAAATAAAAAAACATTCCAATTAAACAATTTAAAATTCTGACTCATTTCTATGCAAAAGCAAATCGAGCAAACGCTTAAACGCTTTTTTGTTCCGTTCCGGAATTTTCCTTATAGAAGGATGCTCAAACATTTTACATAAATGTTGATAGAACTCAAGAAATATTATATATTTCGTTCATTTGATGTACTAACAACTTATATACTCACAAACTAAGAATATTTGCGCAAATTTCGAATGTGATCGGGATTACTTTTAAGACTGGTGTAGTTGTTTATATAATTAAAGTATTAATTTTATATTTAAAACAACTATCTTTATTGAAATTATATTTTTGAATGAAAACTTTTGAAAGACAATTTAGACAATACATAAATATCAAACTTGATCGATTAAAAATAAATAATATAATTATAAACATAGGTAACAATTAAATACATATGTAGCAAGATGCTACATTAGTCCCCCACCAGTAATAAAACCTGTATAATTAATTATGCAGCAAGGTGTTATTGAATATGGAAAGTTCTATTTCGGTTTTTAAGTGTTTCGTAAGGTTCCGTTAGTTTTTCAATATAAGCTGGTTTAAGTAAACCAATGTTACAAGTTTTAATATTATTACCACATTGCACATTAAAAGTATTATTGTTTCTCTCTAAAACTTTATATGTCCCTTCGTAAGGACATTCAAGTCCATTCGGTTTAAGTACTTTAATAAAAACATATTCACAATTCAACAGATTCTTAGGAACAAAGTAGTGTGTTTTATTATTATGATGAATCACTTTACTTCGTACTGTATCAAAATGGTTTCTCAAACTTTGTAGCATATAATCGTGAGTAAAAAATATATCACTTTTTACTACCAGATCACCAGGTAATCTCAAAACGTGTATATATACTAATTCAGAGGGACTTCATTTAAGTTCTTCCTTGACAGTTGCTCGAACTCACAATAAAACTATAGGTAACTGTTCAGACCACTTTTTCACATTGTTACTAGCCTTAAGAGACGTTTTAAACTGTCGATGGAAACGTTCAACCATACCATTTGCTTGCGGGTGATAAGATGTATGAATTTTATGTGTTCCTAAAAATTTGCTTAAATCACTAAATAATTTCGAAGTAAATTGTGTTCCTTGGTCAACCGTAATTTGAAGTGGAATGCCAAAGCGTGGTATATAATCATAAAGAAAAGTGCTTGTAATTGTTTTAGAAGTAATATCTTTAATTGGATATGCTTCTGGCTACCTAGTAAATCGGTCATTGTCGAGACTGGGAACGGTCCAACAATATCCATATGAATATGTTCAAACAGTACTGAAGGCATATTTATTTTCTCAACTTTAGATTTAGTGTAGTATTGAATTTTTAATTTTTGGCAATCAATGCAATTGGAAGCCAATGTATTAATATCTTTACGCATCGATGGCCAAAAATATTTACTTTGTATAAGTTTTCATGTAGCACGAACTAAAAACAGTTTTTCTTAACGAAATTGGAACATAAGGACGATTTGTTTTACTTGAAATATCACACCATATTTTAATGTGTAGTAAAGGAAAATCGATTTCTTTTAAGTTATATTTTGTAGCACTATGTGTATCATACGTGAGTTTTCTTAATTCTTCATCAACTTGTTGTTCCCTATGTAGCAGCTCTATATTAACATTTTGATTAGCAAAAGCGTATACATCAAGAGGTCTAGAAAGTGCATCTGCCACAATATTGTCTTTGCCATTGATATAACATATATATGAAGTAAATTGGGCTATATATTCTAGATGGCGAGTTTGACGTGGATATCTATCTTTCTTAGAATTCAAAACATATGTAAGAGGTTTGTGGTTTTACAGAGGAATAAACAGCCAAAAGCTCTCGGTCAAATGTAGAATATTTGCATTCACTGTGAGTTAGTTTTCTAGAAAAATATGCAAGAGGTTCAACAATTTTGTTCTTATGTTGTTGTAATACGGCTCCAATTGCTAAGTTTGAAGCATCTAGTGCTAAAGTAAGAAGATCATCTTTATCAAAATGTGTTAATAATGTTTTCTGAAAAAATTTAAATTTTATTATTTCAAAAGCTTCTTCAGCCTCATCTGTCCACAAAAGTTCCTTATTTATTTTCTTAGATGCTTTTGTTATTATTTCGTGCAATGGTGATAAAAAAATTGCAATCATTGGTACATATCTGTGATAATAATTTACCGTTCCAATAAATTTTTGGAGTTTTGTTATCGAATTTGGTTTTACATAAGAGATAATTGTATCAACTCTATCAAGTGAAGGCTTGATACCCTCAGAAGAGGTGATATCCCAGAAACTCTAAATTCGGTACTCCAAAAATGTACTTGGATGGTTTAATATTAAGGCCATATTCATCAAGTCGTTGGAAAACAATTTCTAAATGTTCCAAGTTTTGTTTTTCGTTTTCACTTGCAATTAATACATCGTCAACATAAGTTAACACGAAATCTATACCAAAGAAAACCTCATTAATAAATCTTTGAAAAGTTTGTGCACTATTTCTGAGTCCAAAAGGCATTCGTGTGAATTCAAACATCCCAAAGAGTGTAGTAATGGCTGTTTTATGAATATCATTTTTGGCCATGGTAATTTTATGGTATGCTTTTACTAGGTCGATTTTTGAGAAAAATGTCTTACCTCTAACATCTGTAGTTAGATCTTGAATATGAGGTATGGGATATCTATCTGGTATTGTAATGCAGTTTAATCTACGGTAGTCGCCACATGGTCTCCAATCATTGTTTTCTTTTTTAGAAACAAGATGAAGAGGAGATGATACGTGTGAATTCGACGGCCTGCAAATACCAGATTCTAATAAAAATTTATATTCGGATTTCGCTACTTTCAATCTAACAGGATCTAATCTTCGTGGTTTTGAAAATGGAAGATTACCTTTTGTTTCGATTCTGTGTATTGTTGTGTGCTTAATGGGTTTGGTATAATCTATTTCAGTTGTTATTGAAGGAAATTTATCTAAAAGTTCGGAATATTTAGTTTTAGGTACATAAACTTTTAGTGAATGTATTCGTGAAATTCCTAATAAAGCTACAACTGAAGAATTCGTATTTGAATCTCTAATAATTTTATTTTTAATGTCAATGATAATTCCAAACTTTTCAAAAACATCAGCACCTAAAATTGGTTGGTTAATATCAGCTAAAATAAAAATGAATTTGAATTCTCGACGAAGATTTAAATCAAATGTTAGTGATTTTGTACCATAGGTTTTTATAATGGAACCATTAGCTGCAGAAAGTGTTACGTCTGAATTCCGTTTGAATTTATTAAATTTAAATATTGGAATAACTGATACAGCTGCACCTGTGTCAATTAAGAATTTTAAATTATTATTTTTGTCAAAAACAAATAAGCGACGCGATGCATCTTTATGAGTGCCTTTATTCGTCGCTTCAATAACAGGACTACTTAGTTTAAATTTTGTTTATTATAATGTCGAAAGAAATCACAGGGAGAAATACATTTCACAGCTTTATTACCGAATTTTTGATGATACCAACAGAGTTGTTGTTTTGTATTATTTCTTCTATCATTGTTAGTATTAAATCTTGAGCTGTTTTCAATTTCAAATAAGTCATGTGATATCCTATCCATATTTTCCGACAAATATGAAGTAATTTTAATTACATGTTGAATTTGAACATCTGCAGACGACGGAATTGACGCAGAAAAAGAAGATATTTGGGATTTATTTGATAATTCAAATAAAGTTAACTTCTCAGTTAAAGAAGTTAAGTTCGATGTTATTAAAGGTACCTGAACAGTAGCAGGAAGTTTTCGCATCCAGAATTTGATTAGGAGATCAGTATTTATCAAAGAATTATTAAGAGTTAGTTTATTAAGATCATGGAAACATTCAGATGGTTTCCTGTCTCCAATTTCTGATTCGTTAAGTATTTTATCGAAACGGATATCTTCGTTTAAGGAAAAACGTTCAATAATAATTTTTTTAATATAATCGTATATGTTCTCTATAGGTGGATTGTGAAGATTGTCTATTAATTTTCTAAGTACATCCTCAAGAAGAGAAATAATGACAAGTTGGTACTTAGTTGTGTCATTTGTAATATTTTTAAATTCAAAAGTCAATTCGCTTTGAATAAACCAAGTTTCAGGACAAGAACTCCAAAATTGTGGTAATTTTATTGAAACTTGAGATGTATTATTTGCGGTGGGATTGTTATGCAAAGAAAAGTTAGCGGGTGGAACGGATTGTTCATGCTGTAAAGAAAGACTAGGAGGTGGAACTGATTGTGAATCTTGTAACTCGGCATTATTTTCATTGGTATTTGTGATAGTGTCGTGTCGTGTCATTGAACGCGTGTTAACTATTATTTTAATTATTGAGTCACTGGTGAAAGATTCACAAATTAAAAATAACGGCACTAATAAATGTAGTATAATGTTAAAAACTTATTTATAAATTACCTTAATAGTAGTGTTAATATGTAAATACCAATTATGTATGATACATACATAGAATAATTTTAGAACGTTTATTGCGCAATAAATTGAAAATCCTAGACTTCTTTTAGTTGGATTTCAAGGAAGTTGATTTTTGATTTCTTGATGATGGTATTGATTGACGGTTTTTATAGATTTTTAATTAAATGAAAGTAGCTTGATTCAAAACCTTTGGATGTTGGTATTGATAGATGTTAGTTATATTCATAGATTTTGAATTGAATAGCATACATATATGTATTTATGAATAATGTAGCTTTTATTGATTCCTTACATTGAAGATAAGTTTAATTATATTTGTTGTCCAAAGTTCAAGTTTTTGCAGGATCGCCAATGTAGTTGTTTAAATAAAATATTAATTTTATATTTACATTAACTATCTTTATTGAAATTATATTTTTGAATGAAAACTTTTGAAAGACAATTTAGACAATACATAAATATCAAACTTGATCGATTAAAAATAAATAATATAATTATAAATATAGGTAACATTTAAATACATATGTAGCAAGATGCTACAACTGGTATAAGCCAAACAGTTTGTAGACACGACGTTTACGAATTTTATTTATTTTTTTATTATTATTTTTTTTATTTATTAATCGAGATTGCCTCGATATCTTTTTTTAAAGATTTTCAGCACATGAAACTTATGTGCTGTTAATAGAACTCAAGCAATCGACTTAAGTAGAAAATATGTATGAACAGCACATTAAAATTAATTTTTTTAAGCTTTGTAAATATACATAAAAATACATTTGCTTTAGGTATAATGTTGGAGTTTGCTTCAGGATAACTAAATGACAGTGCAAGGAAATCTAAAATTAAAATTTGTAGTTTTATTCTTATGAATTTTATAAAACAGTTTAGCTTTTGCAATTTTAACACCAAGCTACTGGACACTCCAAAGAATATACTTTTGTAACAACATTAAAATTCCATTGAACTCATTTCTCGTTTGTGAAAATTTTGAAAACAACTTCAAAGTCTACAATATACAGAAATATTTGTATTTTTGGGAAGAAATTTCTTAATGTCTCAAAAAAAACTAGATATCAAAAAAGCGAGTTTAAAGTTTTTAAATTACTTACACATTAATTGAAAAATAAACAAAAAATATATCACTCAGGATAAAGAACGATGCGATGAATAATTCTGCATTCTTAGTTCAAAAATCACGTATTTTGATATATGACTACGTCGCAATAAAGGATCAGATGCTCTTAGCGGGTATTGGTTAAGAGTGAAACTCTGCAGCAATTCTCCAACAAATAAACAACATATTATAAACGAGTAAAACACCAAAATACATAAACTGAAAGTGTTTCTGCATAATGGATTTGTCACCATCAATAAAAATTAGCCGCTCTAAAACTTAAGTACTGTTTTTGTCTGTCAAGTAGGGTTGCCATTCGGGAATGACTTTTAAAAATCCTGGATTTGGAATTTTTTCGAATCCCGCTAATTTTGTTGATTTCGGAACCTATGTGTCTTTCTATAGCATGTTTTTTTTATATAAACAATAAAAATATTTATTTTATTTTCAAATATTATAAAAGAAAATATAACAAAACAATTTATTTCATGTACGAGTAATAAGTTAACAAAACAAAAAATATCTTATTAATATCAATTTTAAATTGATTAATTATATTTGTTTTTTTTTAATACTGTGTGTATTAATTTTCTAATACTGTGTAAATTAAAAAAAAATTATATATAATGATTTGTATTCATAAAAAATAATTTAAGTAGGTTTTATATGTATTTTAAAACTAAATATCCATACACATTTTCTTTAAAACGCAGTTCGAGTTTTAATTATTATATTATTAATACTACAAAAAAAAATCAAGTTTTCTTTATTATTAATAATTAATACCAATATCATAAAAATTACGGTTTAGTTATTATTTATCAGCTTTTAATTTTTTAGTTGTTGAATAATAATTATTTTGGAGTTTTACTTTTTTGGCCGTAAATAATTCTTATTTTTTAGTTTTACTTTTTGGTTGACAATTAAGGATAATTTTTAATTGTTTGCTTAAAATATAACAACTATCTTTTATATTTGCTTAAAAATAAACATCATTTCTTATTTTAAATTTTCGTATTATGTCTTAAGACAAGGCTTAATTTGTTATTTGTAAACAAGAATTCAATTATAACTAAATAAATCATGATATAATCGTTATATTTCTAACGAAAATGAAAACTAATAAAAATAATATTTATTTGTCAACTAAAATTTAGAGAAAAAATGTGAATTAGTTAGGATCAAAAAATAAAACTCAAAAATAATTCATATTAATTAATTTTTTTAGTATATATAAAAAATAATAAGTGTATTGTGTGTTTGGAAAGGGTGTCGAAAAATAAAACTTTTATTGTGAAACAACATGTTATTAATATTCTGGGATCAATATGATTATTTTTGATAAACAATTTGTGCTATAATCATTATTTTCGGTCACCGATTACCACACTGAACTTTTGTCATTACTTTTTGTTTTATGATCTTCAAAACTCGTTTTTTATCAATTGTAAATCTACAAAGATAAGGATGAATATTCCTTTGAATTTTTACGAATAAAATGACAGCAGCAAAATGCTAATTTTGCTCATCTTGTTATTGATTTACAAACACGGTGTCACAAATATTCATTAAATTATTAAATGATACACTTATACAAATTTTAGGGTACTATTGAAAAGAATAAATGCATATATTTTCCTTTACACATAAAAGTTGATAAATCGCTAATTTAAGAAAAAGTTCTCGAAAAATCACTATTTGTTTGCTCAATCGGTTTACAAAAATGACACTAATCTTTCTTTTTTTTATTTGAATGATAATACCGTGCGACAAATTTAAAACAGTTGTTACACTTGAAGCAGGGTACTGACTCGGTAAACCAAGCAGAGTTAAGCTGCTTTTACAGATTTTTTTCATGTGCGAGGTTCCTTGATGGAAGCCTCCCTAACCTTCAACATTCTTTTTATTTCACTGATAAAACTAGAGAGAAGAAATTTCAATATTCAAGACCCCAATATGATTTTTTCTAGATTTTTTTGTTTAATTTTAAAAGATATTGAAGAAGTAACTTTTGAAAATGGATTACTAGGATTATTTTTTGCTTAGAGAGTTAAACAATAATTGTAGCAAATAGTATCTATTGATTATCCTCTTTCATGCGACACCAATATTGACAATTTCGGATGGAAAATATTGTATAATTGATTTTTTTTTAATTTAGTCGTAAGCAAATCTGAAGTCCTTTAAAAAACTGAAATATTGAAAACTCAGATTTACCTTATAAAGTACCTAGTTTAAATTTTGTATTATCTGGTTAAACTGTAAGATACGCTGTCGGAAAGTGTAATACATTTGGTTTTAATAAATACAAGAAAACCTGAATAAATTTAAGAGATTCAGAAAAAAATACAAAGCCTGAAAATTACAGGGGCATACAGCAAATAAAACAATGCGAATTGAAAAACAGACTGACTGCTTCATTCAATTTCAATACAAGTTGCATACACAAACACACTCACAATACAAATAAAAATAACAAATACTTTTGTTTATTAATTAAATAAATTTAAAATGGAAATTTGAGATACATCATACAAAAGAAAATTATATGCTGTATTTTACTGTTAAAGCAGCAACACCAACAACGACAAACAAAAGCTTTATTGTGGCCGGATTCTGAAATACTATTGTGACTAGTCCAACTGGTATTATTTTTATATTTATTAAAAAACAATAAAAATATGATGATACATATATTTTTATACTACAGAAAAAAGAAAATCCAATATTAAAAATATTTCAGTAACTGCACAGCAAAAAAATACGAATTTTGATACATACTAGGCAGTGTATTACAAAATAATGGGTTTTAGTTATTTATTTCATAATTTTGGTAGGTATACAAATGAATTGTTGGCAATGAATAAAATAAATATTCATAGCACAAAATACAATTAATACTGTATATTAGTTTAACAAATTCTGTGGTTGCGCTACTGTTGCACAAAAATACATTTTGATTAGTGCACAACATGAACGAGTTGAACACTATTTAAAGAGTGTTGAAAAAACTGATTTTTTCAGAAACCGGGTTTAGAATTATTCGAAAAATAGCTTCATTTAAAAAACCAGATTTATTTAAAAAAACGGTCAACAAAAAATTTAATTCCAGGTGACGCTTCATATATTTATTTACATTTTAACTCGTAATGCCATCACAGTTTCTGCTGGGTACATATGTATTTAGTTGTTGAACATATGTTTAGTGGGCTTTAGGTTAGAGTAAACTCAGACTTCATTAAAGAGTAAAGATTACTTTTATTATTTTATAAAAGACCGGGGGAAAATTTCCGGCGACGCAGCAGCCGGAATACCCAACTTACAAAAACCACACACATCACATCCAGTTTTATTTAATATTTTATCCTTAATTTGCGATTTTTCATTCCCCAAATACCCCACAAGAGCTAATTTCTTATCCCCGAAAATCCCTAAAGATTTTTAATAAGAATTTTAAAGCTTAAGGCCCAATTTATAACAGAAAGGTTCATCGAATTCTTTATTTGTTAATTTATAAATTGGAACTTAGGCTTTTGAGTTCTTATTACAAATAATAATTAAAAGATCGAAATAATGATAATAATCTCATCCCACATATCCTTAAAAATGAAATAATATTATGTCAAAGGAAATATAATTAAATACATTTGTGTAATACTATTAAAAGTATTTTCAAAAACTTTTGTTTGTTAAGGGTGTTTTATCTAGGTCTATATACATGCATTTCATTGGTGCTAAAGCCAAATCATCATATGTTTCAAACATCTTATCTTAAGCTAAGTACTCTGTTTGAATTTGCGAAAAATGTTGAGCAACATTGATTATTTCGTTTGAAAATTTTGACAATTAGCCAGTGGTGACAACACTACGATTTAGAAGAAATTTATCGTTTTTATTGTCTTGAAGTAAGCAACATTGTTTTTCTTATGTAAACAAAAACCATGTGTGAAAACAAATGGAGAACAAAATAATTTTAAGAGCTTGTGCTGCTTTGAAGACACACGTTCTCATTCAATAACATATGTACCTTCATTTTATGTTATTTTCACACTATTTTCCTTTATTTTAGTTAATTATGCGCAACAAATTCAATGCTAATTAAAAGCTGAGCATCTGTTGTTTGCAATTCCGCACGAAATAAGTGGTGCTTACATTATTTCGCAGTTGGAAAATATGTTGCCAGAAACATGTTGTATTTGAAAAAATCATGCTGCCAGAAACATTTCGTATGTTTTCACAATTTGAACAGAGTACAACTTCGGCCATTTTTTTTTGCAATTATTTCGCATGAATTTTTTTTATATGGACTTTTGACAGCAGTTCGCACGAAATGATGAACAGAGTACTTAGCTTTATACAAAAACTTTTAAAGACTCAATGAGAATTACAAAAATTACAATAGTATAAGCAATGAAATGCATAGACTAGCTAAAAAAACCCTCAACAAAAAAAGTTTTTGAAAAAAGATATTGAGGCAATCTCGATTAATAAATTTAACAATTATTAAAAGAAGTTTGTTTTTTTAGCTTTAAATATCTAAATGTATATGTAATGTTTATCATTTCAAAAACTTTAGAATCAAAATCTTTGGATTCATGAGCCAATGCAATTTTGTTGTACATGTTGCTTATATAAAAAGTGCATTCTTTTGGGAATTTTGGTTTTTGTTGTATTCATTGTAAAAGACTTGTTCAACACAAGCGTTACTTTTGGGTACATATTTCACTTTCAGAACTCTTAATACCACACAATTTCAGACTTGTCACACATACATTTTTATATATATGAAAATTTTTCCAGTTTTCCACCATTATGGAGAAAAATATGATTTTTCAATACATGCATTTGAATACAAAAAAGAAAACTATATAACAAGATTTATTATAATATATTATCCCCAAAAATCCCCTGTGAATAAGGTGCTTTTTCCACAAAAAATTCCCAATCCCCAATCTCAGAAGAAAATTCCCTATTTGGGGACTAATTCCCAAAACTGAGAACTCTGATCAAATCTCTTTGGCAAGTTTTCAAAAAAATTTTCTAAATAAAACCAAGTTATGGCCGAGGCACATAGAATCCGTCGTACGTTATACGTTGCTTCTTTCAACTGACAACTAAGTTGAAATAAAGGTTTTCTTATGAGCTTTTCCACATTCAGTACGTCTCCGTCAACGCAAAGTACTAAAGTTGGGCAACTTTTAACGTACGTAGAGTACTTTGACAAATATCATTTTTTTGCTTTGTTTTTATTAGGCTTTTTGTGTTGTGTGGTGACAAAATAAAATTAAATAAAAATTAAAAAAACAGAATGTCCTCGAATTCCATTGAAAATGTGTTCTTTAATCAAATGAAGCTGATTTAATGTACGTCAACAAAGTACTCATTGTGTCAACCTCCTCCGCCGATACTTTAACGTCAGTTGAAAAAAGCAACGTATAACGTACGACGGATTCTATGTGCCTCGGCCTTTAAGCAACAAACTCAAAATAAGTACAATTGTAGAATAATGCTTTATATAGAGCTCATTGAAACTAATGATGCTCACTATGTGTGGTAAAGTAAATATTGTGCATGCATATATACAGAAAATGTACAGAAAAACAAACGAATTGTAATAAATTATTTATTAATATTTTATATATTGAAACGATTAATTTTGGCTCAAGTTCAAACCCGAATTTACCCATTTATTTATTCTAATTTTTTTTATTTTTAATTTTTATTAGAAAATTTTTTTGGCTAAATTCATTATTATTTTTTATTAAGAGAGTACTATATATATAGAACAATTTTTATTCTTCATCATGTTAGCAGAACGGATCAGTACTGATTTCGAGGTCGCTACACCATCTCATCAGCGTTCTTTGTTCAATTTTACCACTTTTGACGGTGGATACTAGTGATCCGGAATATCACCTATTTAACCGTATTATTTAACAAATTAGGATACGAAAAGTACAAACTTATTCATTTTCACATGTCAAATCAATTTCGGTTAGTACGAAATCCCATCTATGATGAATAACTACTCTACATATTTCAGTCTCTCTTGCTAATTCAGCGCCATTGGCTGCTGAGAAATAAGCGGTACTTCATCATGTTGTTAGGTTTCTGTCATTTGTAGTTGAATTTCTTTTTTAGTATTCAACCAACTATGAACAAGTAAACATGTAGATTTTTGACGCGTGCCATCGTTATTTATAATTAATGTTTATAAGTAATTAGTCGAACTTTTTATTAATATTTTATATATTGAAACGATTAATTTTGGCTCAAGTTCAAACCCGAATTTACCCATTTATTTATTCTAATTTTTTTTATTTTTAATTTTTATTAGAAAATTTTTTTGGCTAAATTCATTATTATTTTTTATTAAGAGAGTACTATATATATAGAACAATTTTTATTCTTCATCATGTTAGCAGAACGGATCAGTACTGATTTCGAGGTCGCTACACCATCTCATCAGCGTTCTTTGTTCAATTTTACCACTTTTGACGGTGGATACTAGTGATCAGGAATATCAACTATTTAACCGTATTATTTAACAAATTAGGATATGAAAAGTACAAACTTATTCATTTTCACATGTCAAATCAATTTCGGTTAGTACGAAATCCCATCTATGATGAATAACTACTCTATATATTTCAGTCTCTCTTGCTTATTCAGCGCCATTGGCTGCTGAGAAATAAGCGGTACTTAATCATGTTGTTAGGTTTCTGTCATTTGTAGTTGAATTTCTTTTTTAGTATTCAACCAACTATGAACAAGTAAACATGTAGATTTTTGACGCGTGCCATCGTTATTTATAATTAATGTTTATAAGTAATTAGTCGAACTTTTTATTAATGTTTTATATATTGAAACGATTAATTTTGGCTCAAGTTCAAACCCGAATTTACCCATTTATTTATTCTAATTTTTTTTATTTTTAATTTTTATTAGAAAATTTTTTTGGCTAAATTCATTATTATTTTTTATTAAGAGAGTACTATATATATAGAACAATTTTTATTCTTCATCATGTTAGCAGAACGGATCAGTACTGATTTCGAGGTCGCTACACCATCTCATCAGCGTTCTTTGTTCAATTTTACCACTTTTGACGGTGGATACTAGTGATCAGGAATATCAACTATTTAACCGTATTATTTAACAAATTAGGATACGAAAAGTACAAACTTATTCATTTTCACATGTCAAATCAATTTCGGTTAGTACGAAATCCCATCTATGATGAATAACTACTCTATATATTTCAGTCTCTCTTGCTTATTCAGCGCCATTGGCTGCTGAGAAATAAGCGGTACTTAATCATGTTGTTAGGTTTCTTTAAATCAGCATTTCAATCCCTGCGGGATTGCCCCAAGGGTCGGTATTGTCACCTACACTCTACTCCTTACATACGTCTGATGTTGAGGTGCACAGAAATCAGGAAGCAGCATTTTATGCTAATGACAGTGCTTTTATATGCAATTGAAAACTTTTAAATGCAATAATAAAGTGAATGCAAGAGAGTCTTAACACAATCAGTTTTGGGGATTTTTCCCCAAACAGGGATTTTTTTGTGATTGTGGAAATTCGGGAAAATCCCCAGGAGATTTTTTGGGGAAAAGCTCTTTTTTTCTTTTTTCTTTTTTGTATTCAAATTCATGTACATATTGACAAATTATATTTTTCTGCTTGATGCTGGAAACATTGAAAAAATTTGCAAAAGAATGCAGTATGACTTATTAAAAGCTCTTTTTAGAATAAATACACACTTTAAAAATAATTCAGTTTGCTGTGCCGAATTTATTCCATCTTCTCAAATGCTAATACTTTTTAATACAACCAACATGTGCGACAAAATCCCATTGGCTGATGAATCAGAAGTTTTTGAAATGATAAACATTGATATGTAGTTGTTTTTTTGTGTGCGTTTTTTTACGTTGTTTTTAATTACATACAGTAATTTTCACTTAGCTGCACAATAAACTTGCACGATTTTTTGTGCAGATAAGACAAAAATGCTGTTATTTTAAATGTATGTACGGAACCAAAAGGCAGCTAAATCGAAATTACTGTATATACATTTTAATATAAATATTTAGAGCTCAAAGTATGTACAGTACAACCTCCATAATACGGACAGATATAGTTTCAGGTACTGTCCGGATTAGTGGATCGTCCGGACTACAGTATATATATATATATATATATATATATATATATATATATATATATATATATATATAAAGTTATTTTTATTACCGAATAAAAATAAGAATTCATTTGTACATATATAATTTATTTACATAAAACAAGAAACATACTTAAAGTGACTAAAAATTAATTTTTAAAAATACGAATTTTTATGTAATCTGTCAGCTCTATTTTTAAATTCTTTTAAAAATAAAATATCCTTATCTGGCGCTTTCATTTGTTCAGCCCATAAAATAGCTTTTGAAAGCAGTTCGCCACGCAAATTTTACTGAGAATTCTTGTCCAGACTATAGAGGAAAATTTTCTAAGCTGTCCGAAAAATTTAAATGTCCGGATTACTGGATAATCCGAATTAGTGAGTGTACGTATTAGGGAGGTTGTACTGTATTTCCTTTGACATAGTATTAATTCATTTTTGTGGGATGAGATTATTATAATTATTTCGACCTTTTGATTAAGTTCCAAATTAAAAAATTAACAAATAACAGAAAGCTTGATTATAATCAATATTTTGCAAATTTTGTTAAGAAAAAAAAAAAATAGTTTTATATTGCAATTCAAAAATATTTTAATAAGTGGAATATAAAAGTAAATGATAATAAAACGCAGGCCATTATATTCTCATATAATAAATCGCCAAAACGCATTCCTACAAAAATCTTATACTGTCGGGGAAACGTTATCCCTATCAAAGATGATATTAAATATCTAGGTATCACTTTATTTAAAAAAACTTAAGTTCAAACAACATGTTAAATACACCTGTGATAAAGGTATAATATGTGGGCGTGCTCTTTACCCCATACTTAAAAATAAGATATCGTTGTATTATATATAATATGTGCATTGGACCAATACTGATTTACGGCTGTCCAGCCTGGTTTCACAAAACTTCTAAGACCAATACAAAAGGCTTCAAGTTATTCAAAACAAAAATTTGAAAATAATTCATAATCTTCCTCCTAGATTCCCGACGTACTTACTATACACAAGGTTTAAATACAAAAAGATACACGCGTTTGCCAATGATTTAACGCTGTCATTTAAAGAAAAATGCAGATTGTCTAATATTGAAACAATAATAAACTTTCTGTTAAAAAGAATCTTACTAGCGATTGTTTTAACAAATTTCATTATAACATTTTAAAGTTTTCAAGAGGTTTTCTTGTAACTAATTTTCCTTAATACAGTATTATTAATAGTTTCCTTATTCAATTATTAGAAAACCTTACAAAATTATTCCAATTTTCTGCAAGCATGATCTAAAATAAATTGAATGTTATAAAGCAATTATTATTTTAAGTTATTTTTATTACAATTTTATAAATTTTATTTAAAAAACCATTAAAAGTACATATCGTCATATGAATTCATAAAAGCCCTAATTACATTGAAAAATTTTAGAGGACAAGCAAAAAACTCTCTAATATGAAAATTTAAGCAACACTTTTCAACATTTTATCAGTTTAAGCTTATTTCTTATTAAGGAATTAGTACAATTTTAATATATGTATAAAATTTTCCAGGTACATGTATTTTAATATGGTGGATCGTAATCAATCAATAAGTCGGTTTTAAATTTTTTGTAACTTAGGGCTTTTTTGAAATCACATGACGATATGCATATACAGCAATTTTGACTTAGCTGCACAATAAACTTTACACGATTTTTTGTACAGAAAAGACAAAAATTCTGTTATCTTAAATTTATGTATCTATCTATGAACATGCAAACAAAATAGATGAATTTTAATGAATTTTAATTATGAATGGCTTAAGTTAGATTTTTATGTGAAAAAGTGGCGACCATATTTTTTTAATGTGTGCAGATAACTTTGATTTTTTATGTGAAAATATTTTAAAACTGAAAAAATATGGTAAATATGCAGGTATACAAAATGCACTTAAATACGGTTTAGGAATAATAATTACAAAAAAATATATGTTTTGGGCAGTTAAGTCAAAACGCATCTAACTTTAATATTTTGTATGAAAATAATTTTTAAATGCCAAAAATTTGGGCACTTATCTAATTTGTGGAGGTACAAAAAGGGCACTTAAAAAATGAATTTGTATGAGCTTTAAGAGAATAGTGACGGAAATTATTAAATTTATGCAGTTAAGTCAAAAGTGTTCTTAACCAAAAGGCATCTAAGTCAAAACTACTGTATTTGTTTTCAAACTAATAAAAAATTTGGTCAGTTTCAGAGAATTTTGGTAGGTTTTATAAACAAATTTTGTGGGATCGAAAATTTTTCAGGTGCGTCTTAGTATGTATATAATTGAAATCAAAATCAAATGTTTACATAAACAATTTAAGTTTGCCAGCTTTCCCATAAAAAATTTTCTTCATATGTATCGTAGAAGTTCATCGTTGTCACGTTATGGTAAAGTCCGACTATTATTTGCTATTTATTCTATAGAAATGTTCCTGTTCTACTTTAAAACTATTTTGTTACATTATATTTAGCTTTTTATTCGTGATTACGCTGTAGTTATTATTTTCATAAGTAAAAGCAAACACAGGCCACCATCCTCCTATTCAGGTAAAAAATGTGTGTATAAATGATACAACATACATAAATATGGCACATTATAAGCCAACCGGTTTGAATTGATGAATCCGTATTACATATGTACATACTTGTATAGCATGAATATGTATATAACAGACATGGAAAATCTAGATTTTTAAGTGGTTCTGGAGGTTAACCAAAAAGAGTGCTATCTAATAATTAAATACGTATATACATAATTCTAAAATTGGTTGAAAATTTATATGCGAAAGATTTTTTTTATGATAGCCGGTTAATTTTTCTCATCTGAGAAATCGTTTATAAATATTTTTGAAGCACAACTTTCCATAAATTAAAAGAATAGAGACTAACTGAAATTACACGACTTCAAAAGACGTATACGTTAAAATAAAAATATATTTAAATACGGGATTTGAATTGCAATGTTTCTAAAAAAATTGAATCGCGTTCCTGAAGGCTAATTGCTACGGTTCTACTTTATCAGTCTGGGAGTTTTCGGTATGATTCCATCAAAGATTCTGGACTGATCCACTACAACGTGCGTAGGTCTTTCCATTTCTTACTCAAAAAAAAACAAAATTCAGTTTTCCTTACTCAAATCAAACCACATAGCTGTGCCAAAGGCACGCTTAGTGTGTCAGGGTGGATTTAAGCCGAGCATTGCGTACATAATGCTAGGATTATGTTAAGCTCTATGTTAAACAGTATTTGTCAACTTTCCATCTCTGTATCAAAGAAAGAGACCACATGCTACATTGTACTGATGAAAAATGTATAAGTGTGTTGTACGAATAATACATACCTATTTATTTTTGCACTGCAGCAACAAATTTTCAGACATTCGTTGTATCGTTGGTTTGTAACTAAATATCTATCTATCTGATCTTTACAAATAAACAATTTAAAAAGTATCTTCACATTACATCGTTAGATGCAAGTATGTTTTTCTTTTGTCTTTGTTTGCGTATAGTTTTCATTTTAGTGATTTTCTTATTGGATTTCTAGTGTTGAAAGCACTATGCTTTGTTTGAAAGTTTAAATTTTCGAAAACCAGCTTAAGTTCATTTTGTATGAAATGTGACATTATTGTGTATGGAATTATGCTTGTAAATTGGACCTAGTGTTCGTATTAACTTGTAAGGAGTATATTCTCATATGCCTACATATAATTTGTTTTTCAATTTCATTTGTTTACTCATACATACATACATATGTATGTGGGTATGTAATTTTTTAGCACAATAGGTTTTCTTTTTTGTCGAACCACCATAATTATTGCAAGCGAAGATCTTAGCCACTCACTGGCTTGCATGCAAAGAAATGTGTATGTACATATATGTATAATTGTTTGTACATTTTTAAATTGTAAAAGGTCGGTAAACCTAAAAACAAAGTTAGTTGCATTGAAGTATCTAAAATATTTCTGTTTCTTTTTTGTATTACTTTTTTGGGATTAAGCATCATTCAGCTATTAAATATTCTACCATGCAATATCATACTTGTACATATATGTATGTATATGTATATAAAAGTGTTAAGTGGCCATCACAAACTTAAATGAAGCTTAAATGATCAACCATGTTAATTTAAAGTCCATTTGAATTGTACTCATTACCACATCATTTTCGTAGCCTTTTTTTCGCGCAATAAAGTATATATATATATGTATATATATATATGTATATATATATATATATATATATGTATATATATATATATATATATATATGTGTATATATATATAAGTATACAATAGTTTTGATTAACTGCCTTTTGGTTGAGATCACTTTTGATTTAACTGCATAAAATTAATCATATATATATACATATATATATATATATGTAAGTATACAATAGTTTTGATTAACTGCCTTTTGGTTGAGAGCACTTTTGATTTAACTGCATAAAATTAATCATTTCTGTAACTATGCTTTCAAATCCTATACAAATTCCTTTTTTAAGTGCCCTTCTTGTACCTCCACATTTAAGATAAATGCCCAAAATTTTTGTCATTTTAAAATTATTTTCACACAAAAAATCAACGTTAGCTGCGTTTTGACTTAACTGCCCAACAACGTATAAATTTTCTGAAATTATTCTTCCTAAACCTTGTTTAAGTTCATTTTGTATACCTGCATATTTACCATATTTTTTGGCAGTTTTAAAATATTTTCATATAAAAAATCAAATTAAGCTGCACACATAAAAAATATGGTGGCACTATTTCACATAAACATAAAACTTAAGCCATTTATAATTTAAAAAAATTTGGAAACAAGTCACACAAATCGCAAGTTAAAATTCATCTATTGTTTTTTGTTTGCATGTATGTACATGCATAAATACATATATACTATGTACATTTAAGATAGCAGCATTTTTGGCTTATCTGCACAAAAATCGTGCAAAGTTGATTGTGCAGCTAAATCAAAATTATTGTATATATGTATACAATACGAGCTCGATTTGCGCAACCGAAAGGAAACCGGGGTTTTTGCTTTTACCGAAAAGTTGTGATAACCGACCACTAAAAATCTTATTTAAAAACTCACACTGTTCAGCTCAAATTCATTAATTTTTTTAACATATAAAAATCATATAAAAAACCTTAGTTTAAGGGCAAGAATGTTGAAATTTTTGTTTGAGTTTTAGACTTTTTAGCCTTTTGGGAAATTGCAGCTACCTTGACTTCTTGGAGAAACGTTGGACTAAGTGTATTGAGTTAAAAGGAGATTATATTGAAATATATTTTTTTTGCAAAAAACAAACTGTGTTATACACACTTTTACACGGACTTAGTGATCCGCCCTCGAAGCGCACATTTTCTTTTCATTTATATACGACGTACATTGTACGTACATATATACAGTCTGTCAATAACGAGTTTTTACATTGAAAATAAACACGGTTAAGTTAAATTAGTAGCAATTAAATTATACTTTTTGTTCAAAAAATATATTTTATTTATGTATGTATGTATATCATAAATTTATAGATATTTAAAGAGATCATGCTGAAAAAAACTAGTAATCAGTTTCAAATAAGAAAGAAATACAACAAAAACAAATTTATATTTCAATTCACATTTCAAGAAACTCTTTGCACAAAAATGTTTTGTTTGCATTACATACTGTTAATATACTCTTTGCACATCTTGCTTTTTTTACTCTCTTTTTCAAATTAGCAGTGAGTTGCCGTTATAAAATGCGCACATTCTTCAAATTTCAAAATTTTTGTAATATAAGCGTCGTAAAGTGACAATAAAAATGTCAAAAATGCCAGGAGAAAGATTATAGTATAACTAGGGTTGCCAGAAGGGCCTGATTTGGCCTGATTGTCAAGTTTTTTAATGCGCGTCAAGTGTCAAGTGAAAAAGTGATTTGTCAAGCTTTTTTGTAAGTTAATTTTTTTTCTCAAATTTATTCTAGCTATGTAATAATACTTAAAAAAAGTATGTGTATATTTCTAAAAAACAAATCTAAAGCCCATATTTTTACTATCAATAGAACTAAAGACTAATATGATACATATTTTGTGCAATTATAGTTTAAAAAATAACTATAACTTTCTGTACAATTATTTTAAAAGTGCCAACACTGATATTTACCCCATTACTCAACACTAGTAAATTGACAACATTGAACCAGAGAATCAAGTCGTGGACTTTTCGTCGGCGGCGGCGGCGATTCGGCTTGAGCCGGGGTTTTACCGGAGCGCCAACCTTCTATCAGCTTAACCGACTTGATATACCCGTGGTGGAATAATACAGGCGGTTTTTCACTGTTTTTTTTTAATAAAACTTATGTGTTTGAAGAATTGTCAAGATATTTATGAAAATTATTATTTATTTATTATAGACTAGCTAAAAACTCTCAGCAAAATTGTTTTTACGAGTAAAAGTTAAAATTCAATTCTTATTTTCCCAATAATAATTATCCAGAATTTCTTCTTTAAAAACTAAAAATCTCTTTTATATATTTAGTATGAGTGTTTTTATTTGTCAAGTTTTTCTTTTAAAATCAAGTTTTTTTTTGGTCAATGTCAAGCTTTTTGACAAATTAGATCTGGCAAGCCTAAGTATAACAATATTCAATAGATTTATTATAATCGCCAACTAGGAAAAGGTGAGGAGGAGTTATCAGAAATCTTTTTAGTTTCAAGGAGAACAATTTATAACGTTATAAATCGAGCTGAAAAAGAAGGTATGTAGACTGGAATTAAAACAAGGAGGTGGGCGAAAAAATAAGATAAACGAGCGTGTCGAGCGTTTAATAACAAGAAAAGTGGCTAAAAACGCAAAAATTTCCAATAGAGCTCTTGCGGCAGAACTAAAGGAAGAACTTGATGTTATTGTTTGCCACGAAATAGTGCGTCATACCTTAAATACTTATTAAGAGCAACAAGAAAGAAATCACTTCTGTCAGCAGCAAAAGTAGAGAAGCGATTTTCCTTCGATCCGGGTGTGAATATCAAGTCAAGGAACGGGTAATCTTGCTTTTATGGACTCAAGGATGGACGCGCATCAATATTTCAACATTTTACAGACTCATTTACTTAGTAGTGCACAGAAATTTGGATTCATTAGTGACAATAAACCACAATTTAAATTTTATCAAAATAATGATCCAAAGCATAAGTTCCAAATAGTACGGATTATGCTGCTATATAACTGTGGACATGTCATCGATATACCCGCTCAAGGTCCCGAGCTCAATCCTATTGAGAATCTATGGGTTAATTCCAAAAAACAAGTCGCTAAACGCCAGCAAAAAATATAACATCGCTTAAAACAGCAGTATTAGAAGAATGGCGGGAAATGATATTCAAAGACCAACTTTTTTAACTTATGGCTGTAAAAAAAATAAAAAAAACATTTAATTATATGTATATCAAGCCCACAATTTCAAATAGAAACTCTTGTAGTCCCATTGAAAAACTTGATTTAAATATGAAGTCATAAACTGGCCCTAAATGTCTCTGACTAAGGTGAAGACGACAACTAAAGAATCAGGCATGTTCTACAAAAGTAGTGAAAATGAAATATGAAAAGTAAACTTTTCATTTATGATGTTCTGGAAAAGTATAGTATATTTGTATCGAATATTGAAATTCAAATGTAAAAAGAAGAGCGCAGAACATAACAAATTTAAACTGAAGTGATTTCAATTGAATATCACTTCAAAGTGAAATGTAGAACATACCGGATTATCTTTTGGCTAATGATTCCTTCACACTTAAAACTAAAACATTGATTTAATACTATTAGTTGATTACTGCAAATATAATGCAATTGCAAAAAGAAAGTATGTCAAAAGAACAATTGTCTATTGTCACATTTAATAAAAAGTATTACATAAAATTTATAGTAAGACAGACAACGTAACTGTCGACGTTATAAAAACAAAATGTTCAACAAAAAAATTAACAACAACAAAAATATATGTATGTAAAAAATTAAGATATAAAAAAATTAGCGCTTTCTTGATTTGATTCTGATGGAAATTTCAAGCATGAAACCTATACACATTTGAGTATTAGACAGTATCCATACCTACTAGATACTATTGTTCAAAACTATTTCTATACATGTTCTGCATTTTATTTAATGTCTGTTATTTTTTCAATTACACGTATTTATTGAGAATTAAGAAATACACAAACAGAAATAGATTTTCTTTTAAATTCATTACATATTACGTATACTGGGTGACTGGCAGACCATGAAGTATGACAGCTGATTGCACAATATTCAGTAATTTTACTAACTATAAAATTGTTTTCTTTTAAAATAAAGTCATTCTTTGTCGACAGACATTCAAATAAAGAAAAACAAAAAACTATTGGCCTCATAAAAGTGATTATTGAAATGTTTTTTTTAATTCTTGGTGTTGTATCATTAGCAAGCAGCAAATTCTCACAATTGTTTTTATATTCGTTAGTCGATTAATTTCTATATAAAAATTCTACACTTCTAATATGTAAGTATTGAAAAAATTTTAATGTACATACATATGTACGTATACTCTACTCTTATTTGCTTTTATTTATGCTACATACTATGTATGTACATATGTATGTATGTATTCAAACAACAAAAATTAAAATAAAAAATTTATCTTTAATTCTAACAGATATTCGTAGATATAATAGTATTTATATTGTAATTGTAACGGTTTAATACGCAAAAAATAGAAGTAAAAATGTTCAACATCTAAGACCTCATACATGCATACTCGTACATTGTATGTATGAATATAAAATAGAAAGTTCTGTGTGTATACTTGAAATCATCGATCTTTTTAACTGACGTCTAAGAGTAAATTTCAAATAAGACAACAACAACAACTTAAAATATGTTAGACAAAGATTTATTCATAAAACTCAAACAAAATAGGAAAACAACTTTACTTCAAACGCTTGGATATAAGAGTATTTTCATAAATAAAGATAAAAATATTTACTACAATCAACAAACAAAGACTTTGTCTAACTGGAAACATCATTCAAGACTTTTTACTCTTCCATGTGTTTAGGGGATTTGTCCCAAATGAAAGATATTTTTTCGTGTTGGGTATCTAAGGATTTCATTGGGGAAGTTTTTTTCTGTTAAACCTTATTTCTCTTCACCCTTTTCATCCTCATACTGATATTTGTGTTATAGATTTTTCACCAATATTGAAAAAAAAAACTAGTGACTTGGTTAAAATATTGACAAAATTCCATTATTTTGAATTTAATGTATTTTTAAAAATTAGAATTTAAAATTGGGAACTGTGCCGAATCTTATATACCCTTCACCGTAGTATGGAGTACGAAAGAAGTCACAATCACGAAAAATCACGCCCACGAAATGCGAAAAAAATTAAAAAAAAAAAAGAATTTAATTGGAAAAAATTACATTAAAGCAAAAAAAAATTGCTAATCACCGTCTCACGGACGCACCCTCTTGTGATGGAAACAAAAAATTAATCACGATCACGCATTATTGGTTCTAATCTCTATTTCATATTATAGGCTGATTTCATAAACACAGCTTGCAAAGCAACACTGGAAGCATGAGTTTCCAAGGCATTCTAGTGTTGCTTTGAAAACTGCGTTCATGAAGTCAGCCATAAATTATGAATTTCGTAACAAATTTGTAACACTTTTTTGCCTGGGGTGCATTATAAAAATATTAACATCCCCTTATTAGCACTTATATAATTTTTCACACATCCAAGAAGTGTTTCAACGTCTTTATCGAAAGCCAAGGGTCTTCGACTAAACAAAGAAATGATTTGAAACGTAAGAAAAAGATTTAATAACGAAGAAATTCTCCCAAAATTGATTAAAAAAATCGCCAACTATTACATAAATCTGTTAGTATAATGATTAAAATGTTTCAATATTATCTTCATATTGAAATTAATTTAAAGCTATAAAAAATTCTTAAAAAAAGAACGAAGTTTTTTAAATAAAAAGTAAAAGTAATAAAAATAACTAAAATGTATCAAAAATCAAAAAAATAGCATTTTGTTGTTCAGGATTTGAAAGAATTTTTGATATATTTTAGTTATTTTTATTACTTTTACTTTTTATTTGAAAAAGTTTGTTCCACAATTTATTTTAAAAACCAGGGCACAATCTCATTTATATATTTTTTTTAATTTTTGTGTTTTTTCCAATTTTATGAACGATAAAAGGTTTATTTTTAAAAAATATCCAATATGTTATCAGATAGGATTTTGTACAGTGATAAAATAATTATATAATGAATTCAGTAAGTTGTCGACGTTTTTATTTGATATAATATAATATTAATAACAAAAATAAAAATAACTTGACGGTTTAAGAAAAAATTATAAAATAACAACATAATTTAATTCATTATTTTAATTTAATTTTTTCTTTGAAACTCGTATGATGTACGTATGTATTTAAACTACTGGTATTCTGATAGTTGTGTTTTTAAAATTTTGTTAACTTTTTTATTTACTTATCTGTATTGCGGTTGGACCAGACGATAAAGGTTTTGGTTCAATATAACCTGTATATTTCTGATATAGAATCCCATTCGAATTTCAAACGCTGACTGTTTGAAAAATATTTGATGAATTGCGAAGGATTCTTATAATACATTTTAAGCCCACATTAAATTATTAACTGGAATAAAGCAATCTAGAAGCTAAATATAAATTTAAGAAAAATAGGTATTTGCAATACTTTTATTCAAAATGCAAATGCATTTTAAATTTTTATTCCAAATACAAAATAGTTTTTAATAAAAGTATAATTTTCAAAATGGAAATGACGTTTTGTAAGTTTTTTTACTCTATAATTTTGCTGTTTTTTAATCAACATTGAATCATAAAATTTTTCTGATGTTCGCATATTTTTAAGAATTTTTGGCATTTTAGAGACTTTTTCAAGATTTTTGGCTGCCGATTGCCAATTATATGATTATTTTGTAAATAAATTTTTGAAATAATGTCCAATATTGCAGTTTAATTTTTTAGTTTTTCTGCTAATTACATTTTGGAGCTTGATATCAAATAAAATTCTTACATCAAACTTTGTTTTCATTTTATAGAAAAGGCAATTAATTGAAGTGCTTTTGAAGATTAACTCACTGTTGTCATAGAATGAAAGAAAGATTTCTTATGGGAATTTATATTGAAAGCAACAGTCAAATACCAAGTCGTGAATATAAAATCCAAAAATTAGAAGAAAGCAAAGTAAATATGTACATACACTGAAAGTTTAAATTAAAAAATATTTGGGAACAGGTATCAAATTCTAGCCGGGAAGAGATTTTTCTGCTTTGTTATGTGTTACTAAGTATCCAAACAACATTTTAATTGTCAAAAGATTGTACAAATACAATAATAATACCGGGTTCTGATATACTGCTCTGCACCTGAATATAGAAAATAATAAATTAAATTACACAAGTATAAAACAGGTTATAAGCATCAATTTTGCCTTTCTTCTGAAATCACAAATAGTCATAAAAAATGATATGTTAATACATTTTTAAAACAAAACTAAAATTCAATTTCATTGATTTTGTATATTTACTTGTACATCATGTCTTGACGATCCATTACATTTCTTTAATATAAATAATATAAAAAATAATTATGGTTATTTATATACGAAAAGAAAATGTAAGCGATAAAAAATACAGTAATATGCATGCATAATATTATACTAATAAAGAAACAAACAAATCTTTGCTTTTTGACTGTTTAGTTATGCACATGTATACACACAATGTGTACATGTGCCCATGAACGCATTTCAGTATTGATATATGTGTGACAAAAAGGACGAAATTACAATTTCCATCAAGAATTTGAAGTTTTAGTATTTTATAATAAATAAGATATATTATGTACTTAAACGCGTAAACTACTATAAAAAATACAACTGCTCTGTGGTGTACAAGAAGCGGTCGTGACTACCAACCAATAGGTTGTTGGATTGAATCCCAACGCAACTTTTTAAAAAAAATTAATATTTATTCGTAATTGTTGAACTGTTTAAGGTTTATATTGAAATGAAAATTTTTTGGCTTAAGTTCAAATCTGAGTTTACCCATATCTTCTTAATTTAAGAAATTATATTTAGATAAATTAAGAAGATATGGGTAAACTCAGATTTGAACTTAAGCCAAAAAATTTTCATTTCAATATAAACCTTAAACAGTTCAACAATTACGAATAAATATTAATTATTAAAAGCGATGGCACCCGTAAAAAAACCATTATGTTTACATTGTCACAGGTGGTTGAATACTAAGAAAGTCAACTACAAGACAAAAATAAAGTAAACAAAAATGGAAAACTGCTTGATCCCAAAGCCAACGGCTTTGGAAAAAGCAAGAGAGTATGAAATATTTGGAATAATTAAAAAATCAGAGATGGAATTTCGTACTAACCGAAATTGATTTAACTTGTAAGAAATGATTAAGTTGCACTTTTCGTATTCTGATTCGTTAAATAATACGGTTAAATAGTTGGTATTCCTAGTTACTAGTATCCACCGTCAAAAGTGGTAAAATCGAACAAAGAACGCTGATGAGATGGTGTAGCGACCTCGAAATCAGTACTGATCCGTTCTGCTAGTCTGATGAATAAATTGTTTCAAATAAAATAGTACTCTCTTAATAAAAATATAATGAATTTATCTAAATATAATTTCTTAAATTAAGAAGATATGGGTAAACTCAGATTTGAACTTAAGCCAAAAAATTTTCATTTCAATATTTAAAAAAAAAATTTAAAGTAAAATTATTTCGAATACCATTTTTTTGCCGATATTTTGGTCGTTCATAGACCGAGTTCAGTTATTTTCAGTTTAAGCCTTCGTATAACTCCATACAACAGATCTGTTTCATAAAATTGACCGTAGGACAGTTGGGGCCATAAAAAAACAACAGAATAGGAAATATAACAAAAAAAGTATTTTGGCTATACCTCATTAATTATTGGGCCCAGTTTTGTTATTTTCAAACCGAACAATTTTATGAAAAATTCCAAGAGAATGGTATACAATTTATGTCTCTATGTTGTGTGAGGCCTTAATTCTACTTACACCAAACTATAGCAGATGGACAGACGGACATCGCTCAATCGACTTCTCTATCTATAAGGATCCAGAATATATATACTTTATGTTGTCTTAAATGAATAATGAAGAAATTACATACGGAATGACAAACCTATATATCCCCTTTCCAAATTTTTTGGTGAAGGACATAAAAATAGTTTAAGAATTAATTTGTTATTAAAAAGAAAAGCTTTATTTTGTGGATTTTTCGGGATTAAATAAATTAAATTGGCAATATTGCTTGAAAGAAAACTGAGAGCTCAGTACAAATTTCAATTGAATTTTCACAAGCAAACGGTAAAGATGGATTGGTTAGAGCGCGTATTTTTAAAAGGTTTAATTGAGACATATTAAACTCTGAAAAAATTATGGAATACAAAGTCATACACATATATATATATATATAGACATTTAAGGCAGTAAGGTTTTGAAAACTTTTAAAAAACGTGTTTTTCTTTTCTTTGCGTTGTCGTTCGCCAATAATTCATCAATTATGAAAGCAGCAACTAATTCACCCACCATCATATAGACAACCATCACTTTGCAATGTTTGTTTTGTAATGATGTACGAAATTCTTGGTATGATAGTATAATAGTAAAGTACACTCTCTTAACATAGCAAGTATGATCGTTGAATAGCCGCTTAATATATACTACTGTACGCAGCAGTCGACACAATCGACCGCATTCTAGAAAATTATATTAAAAATTTACATGAATATTCGTACATACGATAAAATAGAAGAACAAAAAAAATTCTAAGTAAACAACTTAAAACTCTGTCTCATTTCTATGCTAAAGCAAATTGGACAAATACACAGCATGTGTAATAAGTGTGCATGTGTTAGTAGCACATATCGAACTTATTTAAATAAAGTTAAGATTGTGCACATCTACGTACAACCCCGTTTAAAAATATACAAATCTTTCCAAAATCGATTCAGTATTGCGGCCGTAAAAGGGATCTAAAAAACGTGTTTGCCTATTAATAATATAGATAACGAAGCAGTATATATGTATATACACATATACTATATAGTGATATAAAAAGATGTGTTAGTTGTCGATTAAAATTCGCAATATCATTTAACTTAAAATTGTTTCTTGATTGCTAATATCTTAATTACTATTAATGTCCATGCCGACGAAAGATTTTCTTAATCATCAAAATTAGTCAAAAATTAAAATAAAACATGCACACATTTCTTGTGTACAATTGGTAGACCGAAGAAGGACTTCTTCAAATAGCTTCTAGCCCAAACTCAAAAGTTTTACTCGACTGCATCTCTTTTCTGTCCATTTAAATTTTTTTTGAAATCGATGCACCCGTTTAGAAGTTATTTAGTTATTTCCAATTTTGTGCCAAAAATCTCTTACTCTTTTTACAACAAACACTCATTTGTATTCTATGGTGACGTAGATGCGCAGTAGAAATTTATTTTGTACGGCTGAGTGCGCAATCTTGTTTGATTAATTCATGGGAAATACCAGTTACTTTTTACTTTAATTACATTAAGATTTAAGTTTAATTATACTTATAATAATTACTATTACTTGATTAATTTAGAATTTTTAGAAATTGCACTAGTTACTATTTTCAAAAAAATCAGTAACCTTTGTTTAACAATTAAATTACAAAATACTAATGAAATATTTAAATTGCGTTCTGTGATTGTAATGATGTATTCCACAAAGTTTTCATTTTCAAATTTATATCGAATACACTCGATAATTCATTTTGTAAGCTAGGCTGGTAAGAAAGATAGGCCAACACTGCAAAATTACCCAATTGTTTCCAGTTTTTGGTCAAATTAAGAGTGCTGATTACGAAAAATTCACTAGAATTTTTCTAGCAGCTCCAGGTTTAAATATATATGGCCATTTTATAATTGCGTCAACACCTTTACTAATGTTATTGACAAAAAGCAGAGGTTGTGACAGAATCCAATGTAGTCGGAAATGGATTTCAAGAGACGACAAAAATACTTTTGTGTAATGAATTTCAATGTTATTACTTTTATGTTCAATCTAGAATCTTTTTGGAACATAAAATCGGTAACATCCAAATTCATCACACAAAATAATTTTTTTTGTCTACTTTGGCTACTGTGACAACCCTGTATATCTTAAAATTTACGTTTCGCGTAGGAAACGTTGAAAATGTTGTTAGCTCAGCGGTTTAAGCACGAATTCAGCGATTTTCTACTTCGTTTTTTTACTTGTCGTTTTATTGTAAAATAAACGGGAGGCAACATTTGTTCAATTGTCAATTTCACAGAAAAACTTGTTTTGTTTTCACTATATGTTGTTCTTTCTAATAGTTTAAACTAATTAAAATTAAAATAATAGAAGGTGGCATAAGAGCCGAGTTCTGGTATGTTGTTATGTATGTATGTACATGTATCGTATTGTTTTCTTGTATATGTACACATGTATGTATACTCATTAAAATTAGAATTTTTCCTAGTCTTAATTTTAAAACAATAAATTAAACAAGAAACATTGGTAAAAATACTTTTTTTAATAAATCACAGTTGTACACTATAGGTCCAAATAATAAATACACTCGGTAGGATGCAGCCAAGGTTCGTTAAAGAGAACAGCCCAGTAAAAGATTTTGTAAACTTAGAAAAACATGTTGTATAAATTCACAAATTCTATGTGCTGAAAAATTTTAATATTCCATACTTCAAAACGAAATTTAAAAAAAATTACCGAAAAAAATTACGAAAATAAGTAAAAGAATTCATAAATTGTTTACTAAATGTGGACTTATTAAATAACTTTGAAAGTCCAGACAACTAATTCTTGTTGTTTATAGAACAGATGAAGATGTCAAACTGAAACTTTTACTGAATCATATAAAAAATATTGAAAAATAACGTTGATTTCAAACAAATGTTTTTTTGAATTTTTTTCTAAGTATTATGGATTTCTATTTGTCACTATCAGCTGTGTTACTTAGGGCCACTTTTTGACTTTTAGATTAGAGATTAAATTAACCTTAATCTTTATTTGTGGTTTTTGGGTAGTCGATTATATGGTTTTCTTGCTAGTTTAAGCGGCCAATCGTGGTGGTTTAATCTTAAACTAGAACTGTCAACATACCCATGCTTAACATAAACAGTGTTTGAACCAATAAAAACAACAAAAGTCAGAATTTTAAGAAATACAAATTAAAATGGATTATTATAGTGGAGAGGAAGATTATAGTGATTCCGAAATATATAAAAACCTTATTCCACCTCACTAGTTGTGTAATTCGCCGATATTCTTGAATCCACATTCATATCACTTGTAAAAATCAACACTATAAAACTGTAAATATCAAATTCGCGCATTTTCTTCGTCTTCTGTAAAATAACCGTTGTTGTTCTGGTGCTTTGATAACAAATTTTAAAGTTGCAAGAAAATGTTGCCATTTTTTGTTATTCAATATGGTAATACTACAGGGTTTAGACCACCACTCAAAAACATTATATTCATTTGATACTAGATTAATTTAATGGTCAGATTAGCTAATTAGAGAATAAAATTAGGTTTATGGCCAGTTTATGACTTCATATTTAAATACGCATTTAGTTTTTTTTCATTTAAATTTAAGTTGCATTTAAATACAGTTTCAGTTTTCATTATTGTTTGTATTTAATTACGATAAATACATATATGACAGCATCACAAAATTCTCTCAATTTTTTTTTTGGAGAAAGAGCTGTTGAACAAAATTAAAGAAAAATTTCTAACGTGGATTCTTTTTCAGGCTGAAAATAACATTAATGATATGTTGATGCAATGTTTTAAAAGTGTAAAACAATCAATAAAAAATATATAATAGAATAATATTAATAAAAGAAGTCCAAATTGCACCCCAAAAAATGTTGATTATTCAATGGCCGCAAATTTTTTGTTTACTTTGTTGCGCGAAACAACAACAAGCTAGCAAAACCATATGTTTGTGTATGTATGTGTGCACAGCTTAAATAGAACTCAAATCAGCAAAGTTGGTCATTTAAATATTATTTAAGTTTCATTTAAGTTTGTACTGCAAAACTTAATTTCGTATTTAAATAGAACTTAAATATAAATGACATTTAAATACGAAGTCATAAACTGGCCCTTAATCTCAAAGTCAAAAAGTGGCTCTTACGATTTTATTCTAATATACGAGTATATACAATTAGACGCTGCAGTTTCTAATATCGGAAATAGTGTTGCTCTGAGTCTTAAGTAGGTGCACTTACTAGTTCTGTGATAAATACTGATAATAACAACCGCGGAATATTTGTTTTACCAGAAGCGTTCTCATGGAAAAAAGAAGTAAAATAAGATGTAAGTAAAATAACCTTAAATTGATGATTTTAACAAATTATTTTTCTTGTCGAAGCAAATAAAAGTGTTAACAGTGACTGAAGTCATTGCATATGTGCTATGTATGTATGTATGTACATATATGCATTGTGGGTGGTGTATTTATTATTTTGACCTTTAATGTAACCACAGAGAACAAACAATTTATAGGTAAATAACAAAAAAATTAGCTAAAACGCAATAATAGTTTACCTTGGCTTCTTTCGGAGAATAATAGATTGCACGACGATGAATAGTGCTAGAACGTTGAAAGTAAAAGCTCTTGTTTTATGTTGTTGTATTTAACTCTATTCAATATTACTGCTGCAGGTAGAATAACAACGAATAAAAATCACCACATTGCTGCAACACTACATATACTACATTTTTTATTTCTCTTTTACCACAAACTTGATTGTGTTATTTATTATTTATTTTCCTCTTTGTTTTGTTTTTTTATATACCACTCACTTGCTCTATTTTTTATTTTTGTTTGTTTTATTTTGTTTTAAAATTTTGTATTTTCTTGTAAAATTGTTGAACAATTAAAACAAGGTTTGCTATTTTAGGTAATTTTTGTACACAAAATGTTTTAATTTGACATCATAAACACATGCATACTCACATACATATGTATATTAAAATGTACAAATACGAGTGCCATAACTGTTTCGGTCACTGCAATCGGAAAACAAAAATAAATAAAATAAAATAACACTTATATTTATGTATGTGTTGGTGCAATGAGTTTATCAGCTGAAGGCTAGTTTGTTTTCATTTTAATTTCCGAATTCCAATTCTTCTTTATTGTGTAGCTATGGCTGAATATGCAATATTTTTCTTATTTTCATAATAGGTAGGAATGTAATTTAAATATGTACATACATATGTAATACAATAATAAACACATCAGCTGCAACAAATACAAGAGAGTTGAGGTAATTGGATGGAGATTGTTAACGACATGCATTTTTCTTTGTGATTATGATGTTTATAAGACGTATTTTATTTAGTACACCTTTTTTCACCTTTTTCCGTTGGTTTCTTGGCTAAGATTATTATGATTAAATGAATGGCTAACTGACTTACTGCTGAGCGCTGTAAAAGTAAATATGACAGCTTAAAGCTGTTGTCAAGAGGCTTTCTTGGCTCATTATTTTCTATTTATGTGTTCGTTTAAGTGTGCGTATAAGTGAGAGTGTATGTATGTACTTAGGTACTTAAATTAATTTTTTCGTTTGCGTGATTCGGGTAAAGTATCATTTGTTAACATTTATGTACATATGTATGTATATGTATCAACATGCATATTTTTGTTGATTTTAAGATCTTATTTCTGTTTTCTTTAGCCATTTTTACTTATGTTATCATTTAGCCGATCAGCCCAGTTAAAAATGTAATTGTGGTTAAGAAAAACATTGTATTTTTCGACGTCGGATAGGTATTTTAACACAGAAAATTATACAAAGAAAAAATAACTTGTTCGTTACGTTTGGCAAACTTTTCATGCAAAAATATAAACAATAAGAAAACGAATTGAAAACAAAAGACTAAAGGCGTACATTTGCAATCATCAATCTTTGCACATCAATTGCCAGTGCCCTCAATGAGTGAATTCTTATAAAATTTATGTTTATGTTTCACATTTTTTCGACGTCTATTAAAAAAAATTCTTAATCACAAAAAATTGTTTAACGTAGCAACATGTACTTATTCTGTTTAAGAAAACCATAAGGATCTACCATATTTTTTTAAGTGGACTGGTTCATAAATATTTTTATTGCAAAATTTGTCAGACTTAAAGCTAGTTTCGAAAATATGCTAGAAAACCAGTTAAAATTAAACAATAGGTACAAATCAACTTTCCTTTAATCTATAATTTTTTTACTTTTCAAAACATTTGTTCTTAGCTGTTTAGAAACTAGTTTGTGATTTTGAGTAATGATAGAGAAGTAATGAATAAATCCATTATAAAAGCGGTCTTTTCGATCAATATACATTCTTATTGCATTAAATGTAGAACCAGTTGTTTCATAAAAAGATCGAAATTATTTTAAACTTAAGGCCGTTTTTAAAAGAATTTTCTTCGAATTCATTTTAAATAACATAAAACTTCCAACTGTTTTGTTTTCGAATCGAACTATAGAGGGAACCTCCAGCAATTTAATAACTTTTTCAATCAATGAATTTATTGTTTAAAGTATTTCAGTGTATACAATAACGAAAACAGCAGCAGTATAATGACAAAAAATAAAACAAACGTATTTATAGTGATTCGTTCGTGATCGCGTTTATAAAATAAAAAAACAGCAAAATCAAGCAGCAACAATTCACTAATTCACAAACTTTTATTGTGTGAGTGGATTTAATGCATATGTATGCATGTAAATGTCTATAAGTATGTATTTGAATTGATGTATTTTATTTTTCATTTATTATATTTTTCCATTATTCAATCAACGGAAATAGTTTAGTAACCGTAAAAAATAAAAATAAAACGCGGTCATGCGAATTTCCGTGCAATTTTAAAGTAAAACTAAAATTTTTCCAATGGTGTTATTCTGAATTACTTTTTTCAAAAATTTTTACAAACTGTATTAAAACACTTTATTTACACGAACTTTTCTTTGAATTGTAATTCTCTTCTTATACCTACATATATGAAAGGTTTTGTTCTCTTATTTTTTCTTAGAATTCTTAATTTTTTCAATATTTATATATTTATTTAGTTTTATCCGTGTCACATGTCACACGTTAGATTTCTTCACCGTTTCGCAGACCACTGAATTGTTTTTAAAACTTTATAGAAGAGTTTAACTGGCATTTTAGTTTGCTCTGGCAACATCACATAGCTGGTTTTCATACTCTACAATGAAATTTTTACCGCAGTTTTATTACTTTGAGCCGGGTTTTTTAAAACTAACTGAGCAACAATCAACTTAAATGAGCAAATAAAACACTCATTTATTGTTTATAAAGACTTTTTAGATTTTGCTTGAATTTCCGAGTTGTCGTTTGTTGGCTATTAGAGAGCTGAAATTAAATGAAACGAATATTTAAAAAATCTTGGTTTGGACATTAGCAGTGGTTATAAAACTATCAGTGTAGTTCATGCCAATGTCGTTGTACAAGACTCAGATTGTAAAATTCTGCATATTTTTCTTTTTTTCTTGTTAGTTTTCTCATCGGTTATTCTTTCTTATTTGATTCGTCTTAACAATTATTGGTTCTTAATAGAGTTGTAGGATACATAATAAAAAAATTTCAAGTGAAAAACAATATTACACATAGCATATACAGTGGTGGTCACATATCTAACACATTTTTTTACCCTCCAGATTTCTTTATTATTGCTCCGTTTTGTTAAGATAAGTATTTAATTGGTGGCATAAAAGGAAATAATGTCCATGAAAAATGAAAAAAACGTCCTGCATAGTTTTTCGAGTAAATATTGCCATGATGAACTTCGGAATTAAGGATCTTCTATTCCGCTGAGAAAATATTTCATGACTAGAAGGCTTTGACCGGTGAAAATTACACACCTAATACAGTGTGTCGCCAATATTATAAAGATCTCATGGCATGGTTGAGTGGAGGCAAAGATAGTATGTTGGTGAAGTCACAAGATCACCCTGTATGATGTTAATGAACTATTTGAAGAAGAAAAAGTTGATGAGATAAGTTCTGAATCAGTCAGATTCAGACGACGACTTCGATCCACATCTTAAGAGAGTGCGATTTGCAAATCCAGGGCCATCAACATTATAAACATAATACGAATATTTTTTTATTTTTGTATAGATAGCATAGAATCTCAATGTTAAAGTAAAGAAAAAACAAATTAAATTAAAAAATTTTCGGAAAATTTTTCATTTTTGCGGCTACCTAAGTTTATTGAGATCTTAGGTACATTTTTGTACTTGATTGTTTCTTTGAATTTTGAACGGTTTGCTATCTATGGACCTGGAACAGCGAAAAAAGTACAAAAATCGAATTTTTAAAATTTTTTTTTGCGATTTTAATCTTGAAGATGAAGTTTTTTTCATTTTATATGTTAATTTTTGTTGTTTATGACAAGAGCTACAACTTTGCTTTAGGGAGTAAATCAAAATTCCGAACTATTTGCAGGATATGAGCCTGAGAAAATGATCACCGAGGCCCCAAAAAGAAAAAGAAGTTCACATTTTTTGTTATTTTTTGTCCACCATAGCAGAGGACCGATGTCATTTGTCACCCATTTTCTGCTGAATATTCCAAGATAATTTGCCGAGGACAACCGAAACATAATTTCAGAAATTGTTTTCGTTTGTAAAAATAAAATTAACACGATAATTTGTACGCGTATCTGCTTCTCAAAATATCGCGATAATACATTTTTAACGGTAAATGCTCACTATATTGTCGATTTTCTCGTACGAAAATTCCTACTGTAGATTTTTTTTGTTTTTTATCACGTTGATCTAGTACTAAGCCTCGGAGCACGAAACGTTATCGAACGAACTTTGGTGGTGATTTTTTTATTTCAAAATTAATTCTATTAAGTGTAGGTACGAAGAATATAGAAAAACGTTTGTGCGTCTTGTAGAAAGAAAATTGTCTTCGGAACAAAAACCTGACTGATTTCTCATCAATAAAAAGGTTAAACATCTTATTAAAAGTCTGTTACATAAAACTTTCAATATCTCATTTTGTGGCACACGATCATCACAAAGATGTTTTTAAGAGACCCATTCAAAAACAAAAAATATGGGATCGTGGTACCAATAGGGAAAAGCTGATTGTGGCATTATGAGTGCGTGCACACTCTAGAGATGGGATCATGAGCGACTTTTCACTCCCGCTCACGATAAAAATTTTTACTTATGAATGCTTACACACGACCTCATATTTTTGACTATAATTAAAATTTCTGAATGCGAATAGAAGAATCTAATATACAATTAGAAAAGTCTGCAATAAAAGAAGAAAGTTGTGTTTAAGCGAATTATATTTTTCTGAAACAATTAGTTTTGAAATAAAATTTTTTGATTTTTATATATGTATGGGCAAGTTTCACAAACAGTCCACCAACCAAAATTTTTTGAAATTGATTCAACTTATTTTTTATATTTTTTTAGGAATATTAAACTATATATATAATTTTATAATTAAAATAAATATATTTCGACAATCATTAATGCACAAATTATTACCAAATCCTACTCTACGCATGAACAGCAGCTCTTGTTAATGTTTTCTGGAACGTTGTCTATTAGACATGATAGCGGATTTTTATAAATGTTGATCGTCCATTGTATTTCTAGCATATCATGGATCTTTTTCCAAGATTTTATAAAAAGTTTAATTAGTTCTTTGCTATATATTTCTAGTTGAGCTTGATTTGGAAATTTCTGAAACATTTCGCTAGTTCTTAGAAAATTTAATAAATTCAGTTTTTCAATGTGATTCCCTAAAATATTCAACTTTATAAAGAATTATTTTTTCTGCAAAATAAAGATCGCAAATATTTTCGTTTTTTAATTGCAGTACTAAATTTAAATTATTAATTTGAATCGTAATGTCTGAGAGAAATGCCAGATCTAACAAAAAATCGGAAGATGTTATTACATTTAATAAACCGATACCTTTAGAGAGGGCCTGATATTTAAAAAAGCAGTCGCTCTTTCAGAAACGCCACACAATGGTTCAGAATAGTTTTTAAAAAACCTATCTTTTTCATGACATATATTCTTACAAATTTTACGCCATCAAAACCATATCTAAACTAAGGTAGCCGAAAAATTTGGTCAAAATATTCGCAGTAGTGGGTGTGGCATGCTGCTAAATACAAAGAATTTTTGTTAGTTAAGACAATTTTTTTCATATTTGATCCGAAATAAATTATGAATACTCGAAAACTATTACCGATAATGTAATGTTGTTTTTTGTATTTGTTGTTTTTAATAAATAGTATGTGCACGCTCTGTACAATTTGTAGTTAAAGTGCTATGTAATAAATTTTAAACCATCATATCTTCGTTAAATTCCATGTAATGTATAACTTTTGAAGATCAAAAAGGATAAAAACCAAAACAATCCCGAGAAAGACGAAAGTTTCTGTCTCCTTTAAGCCCGCCACTACCGACCTGAAGAATAATTATTTTAATTTAATTGAAATACTCAAAAAAGAACAAAATTTTTATATAACTTTGAAGTAAAAAATAGAGTTTAATATTTAAATCCGAATGTGGCAAACTCCAAATAAAAAAGTACAAATCGCACGAAGAAAACGTATTATGTTGATTGTTTTACTGTAATTTTGTATTGTTAATTGATTTTTGAATATTGGGTTAGGGAGATAGGTTGCTGGGAAGATATAGCTATAATCTCACGTTCATTTCGAAGGTCATTTCATCCTTAAGTGAAAGAATATAAACAAGGAGAGAGGAGCGAGCGGAGGACTTAAATTTATTCGAAAATTTAGAATTTAGTAGGTAACATAAATTAGCTTTAAAAATTTTATATTGAGTATATCAGGACAATAATTTGGAAATAAATTTTAGTTTGACACAAATATTTGATTCTAAAATATTGATAAATTTTATAAACCTTTAGCAAATACAATACTTTCAGCTTAGTAAATATATGGAGAGTTTCAGCTATAAGGAATTGGCTGAAGAATATTTTAAAAACAAAAATGGGGATGATTTTCTAAGCTACATTAAAAGAAAATTGAACTTAAATTCGTATAGCAGTCAAACACAATGGGACTTACAAAAAATTTTTTTTTGCTTTTGCTAAAAGTGTGAAAAAACGTTTCAAGGAAGAAGACTGGAATAAAAGTAAGTTTTATATGTGCTTTGCAAAATGGTTACAAGGTGAACTTACTATCCAGATAAAACTTTGCAAACTACAATTAAAAACTATTGTGGAAGACCACAAAAATCGCTAGATATATGTAGCGAAAGACCAGTGAGAACCAAACGCATCCTTAAAGGCATTCCAACACCAAACGAGGAAAAACAGTTCACAAATGAGGATGCGCTGGCATTACTTCTGGATTTGAAGTTAACAAAACAGCAATATACTCAGCTCATATTGCGTGTGATCGAAAAGGGCTCAAATTTATACCCATCATATCATCACGTAATTGCAGCTAAAAAGGACTGGTGGCCTTCAAAGGAATCTATTACGATCACACCAATTTCGGTAGAACGATTGCTACAATCGTTTAGAGGAAGTGAGTTGAAGAAATATTGAAACTGCAAGTTAACTCTCTTTTGTAAATGGGGATGTAAATATATTTTGGACATAGATCTGTTCATGTAGTCATTTGTTCCATTGCGATTAATAAAGAACTTAGAAGACTCAGGCCACCAGTACAATGCAAAATATATTTGGAAAAATCAAACACCATCCTCTACTAAATACTGCACACCAATAAAATTTTAATTTAAAAAGGAAACTAATGATATCATTAAGATTGAATATACTCGTAGTATTATTAGAGCTTAAATTTCAACATTACAGCCATTAGAATTGGAGTATATATAGTATATAGTATACGAGTATATATGTACATCCAGAGTTCTTTATCATGGGGAAGATGTCATTAAACACCATTCACTCCCAATTGGAGATTTATCAGAGGAAGCCCAGGAAAAACAATAAGGATTACAGATTTTGGGTCGTTCGGACTTGTATGCCGAAGCAAAGGGACTGCTACACGACAGAAGTAATACAGAACTGAATATGGAATATTTGCAAGCAATATTCCAGCCAAATGACAAAAAATAATTATAAATTAAATTCGCTATTATTTGAGTAAAATTAAGTATAAAAATAAAAAGTATAAAAAACCTACTCTGTTGTTTATATAAAGGTGAATTAATTTTTATTATAAGGCCTTTTTCAAAACAACAAAAAATTAATAAAAAGCGCACATTTCTATGCAATCTTAAAAAAATCTAAAGTTCAACTTTAACTGTAAATTTCTCAACAACCACTGCCCTGATTTTAATAAAACTTTAAATAAAAGCTTAAGATGTTATCTATCCATTAAAAAAAACAATTACAAAAATCTTCATTAGTTCAAAAGCTCTGTAACTTTTGAATTTTGGACAATGAAAAACGATTCTGAACCAATTAGCGCCACTAGATTTTTATGTGTTAATACGTTATGCCGCATTAGACGATTTATAATTTTAAGTAGTTTTTATAGTTTCAGTAAGATCATATTTTTTTGAAAAAAAAAAATTGCTGGTGGACTGTGCAATGGAAAGTCGTCACCTTAATGCCTGCTTCAGTAAATTGTCTACAAAACCATTCGATAGAACAACCATAAATGCGGCACCATCAGTGTAAATTGCCGATAGCTTGCCTTTATCAATTAATGGTAAAACATTTCGCTGTAATGAATTAAAACCAATTTCAACAGTGACGTTTCCGCAAAAAGATTCAAGTTATAAAATTATACAAAAGATCAGTTGGGTAGTGTCATTATTATATAGACTTTCATAGAAACAAATGGAAACATATTTACCATTTTTAATTCTACAGGGTGTCCGACGGGAATGTATAGTACTTTTTTTGTCGCCATTTTGGTAAACATTACTCTTGACAGTTTATATGGCAGTCGTGAAGTAGACACGTGGCAAATTTGTTATGGAAAAATATTCGATAAACCAACGTGTTTTAATCGTTAAAACATTTTATCAAAATCAATCATCAATTACTGTGACGGTGAGAAAGTCACGTGAAATTTTTGGGAGAAACAACGTGCCAACATAACGCACTATTTATCCTGTAGTGAATGATTTCGAAGAAAGAGGGTCTGTAGGTGATAGGGCCAAGCTGGACCGCAACGTACTGCAAAATCGGCTGAAAACATTACTGCTGCTCAAGAAAGTGTTCAAAACAATCCATCAACCTTAATTCGACGCCGTGCTCAGGACTTTGGTCTTCAAAGAATAACTTTGGCCATAATTTTGCACAAGGATTTGGATTTGTTTCTATTTAAGATTCAGTTGACACAAGAGCTTCTTCCACAAGACCATTTACGCCGCCGTATATATGCCAATATAATATTACAGCTCGACCATGACAACCCCTATTTTCATGAAAAAATCATAATGAGTGTAGAGGCACATTTTCATTTCAATGGATATGTGAATAAACAGAATAGTCGGTTCTGGGCAATGGAAAACCTTCAAATTATTCATCAGTCACCTTTGCATCCATTAAACATCCATTGACAGTCTGGTGTGCAATTTGGTCATTGGACCTTACTTCTTTAAAAATGAAAACGGCGTAACAGTAACTGTGAATGGGGAGCGATATCGTGATCTGATTGAAAACTTTTTGACGCCACAACTGCATCCTTTGGGCTTGATTAACATGTGTTATCAACAAGACGGTGCCACATCGCATACATCCAGGATTACAATGGAATTACTGCGAGACCTCTTTCCACAACAAGTTGATTGGCATCCACGGTCGCCTGATTTGACTGTACCGGATATGAAAAAAGCAAGGTTTATGTAACAAACCAGAAACGCTTGAGCAACTCAAACAAAATATTCGTGATGAAATTAATGAAATACCGCGTGAAATGTGTGAGAATGTTATGAAAAATGTGCTCAAAAGGACTCGCATTTGTGAGGCTAACAGAGCCGGACATTTATCTGATATTGTATTCCATACATAATTGCCGACATTAAATAAAACATTTATCAATATAAGATCTATTCTCTTTCATTTAATCAAAAATTATAAACAAAGTAGTATACCTTCGCGGCGGACACCTGGTTTAATTTGTTTATTTATTTAGAAAAGGTCCCATGTCCTCAGTTCTTCTGGTTATTCGACTGGGAGGCAAAGAAATTTATTTTATTAGCAGTTGAACCCTTTGTGCTGCCTTACCAAATAAAGGCAGAATTGACAAAACCATTTCTTTAAAAAATAGACCTTCTTCAAATGGTCGCCCCTTTTTTTGCTAACTTTATATGCTTGTTGTGGTATTGGTGTTGCTTTTTCAATTGTTCAGAGCCCTATTATTTTTAAACTCCAAATTCTTTTTTTAATTTTGTGATAAGCGTATCTCTGTCCTCGCCTAACAAATTTCACAGGTCTAATTGACAGCTGACGTTTGAAAATTTTTCTTTTCAATTTAAAATTTTGATTCAAATCATTCATTTTCTAGCTCATAAGCAATCTTTGCAAAATAATAAGATTGAGTAGGATATTGCACTATAGCTTTAATAGATAATAGATAAATGGATATATGCCAAAAAAAATTTTGTCAACATTTTTCCTGAGAAGTCTGTTTCACATCTCTTCAAGTATTCTTCTTGGCGTTGAAAAAACTCCTTCGCTTGTAGCTGAGCTGGATGGTACACAGAGTATTTGTTTAGCCAATTTTTGCAGAATTGGAAGATCTTTAGCTTTTTTCCAAAAACTTAAAATTTCTAGGTATTGTTCATCTGTGTGAAAGCGAATAAAAAAACGAAAGAGAATTGCAGATGTGTTTCTTCCAAATGTTCGCTAGCCGAAACTCGGACTTATACTGCTACTTTGACTCGTTCATTCACATCAGTACATTAATACATACCGGCACAACGTTTTATGTCTTCATGAAAAAAATTTAAAACCATGTACCTACATATTAAAAATATGAACAAAATTCCAAAATCGAAAAATCACGAAACAATCACGTTAAGTTTTTTTTATACTCACGCTCATGCACGCTCACGTGATTGAAACAAAAAACTACTCACGATCATGCATGATCACGCATACTTCACGCTAATCACGTGAGCGATGCCCATCTCTAATTTTAAGATACACATAAAATAATGCCAAAATATTCAAAATGCTGAAGAAAAGAGACACGAAACTACTCAGTTGAGATCAATTTTTTTCTCCACTATGAGTTTTGTTTTATCATAAAAATGCTTGTTTGAAAGTTAGCACACAATTATATGAAGTTATACCCTGTCGGATAATGAGTAGCTACAAAATGAATACTACAAAAGTAGCTACTTTAAATAAATAAAGCTACTACTAATTTTAAGCTACTATGCTCAGGGATGCAAAAGTTGGTACAATTGTACTTTTTTAGCACTATTTGAAAGTAAAAAGTACAATAGCACCCCCATGCCTAATTTAGCACTATTTCATAATTTTTCTAATTTTATTTCATTACACGAAAATATTTTAAATCATTATCCTATTTTTTATTATTTTTTATTTTTAATTCTTTTGTGTTCTTGCCCGAAGCTTTTACATATTGGAAATTAATAGACAGACAGAAATTTTTTCATATTCGTTTTTCATCTATTTTTGCAGTTTGTTTACTTATTATTACATATTTATTTTATTCTGTGGTTTACTTAAATTACCAAAAACATATAAAACAATTTTTTATAAAAATGAAATTTTATTAAAAAAGGAAAACATTGTTTATTGCATAAAATTGCCATTACAAGACTCTCCCGAAGAAGACGTCTTGGGCTTGAGAAATATGATATAAAGCAACAAGGTGAAATTTGCGAAAACAACAAAAGAGAAACCAAAAAATTTCCGGTACAAAGGGTCGTGTACTACACACACTGCAACTTTGCCCTTTCTTCTACAAACTTCGTCTGCCTGTCTTTCAATTGCCAATATGTGAAACGGGACTTATACAGATGGTGGCGATTTTACAACTGGTACAAAATTACAATGACAACTGACATCGCAACCCCTAGGTTGACATACAAAAATTTTGACATACGAGCCTCTAATTTGTGGATAAAAGTAGAACACCTGTTTAAATACGCCTTGTTTTGGACGAAGGTATCAGATATGAAAAACAAACTAAACGAACCAATGGTAACTTATATTCCTAGAATTGCTAGAGGAATATTATCTATCCTATATTCTTCTGCAAATGTGGAAAGATTTATTTTCGTTTCAAAATATAATAAAAACAAAAAAAAGAGGAACAGGTTGTTTGTTTGGACTGTCTCTAATATAATCCAAACAAAGGATTTGCTGAAGTCATCTAATTCGTGCTGCTACAATTTAGATTTCACTAAGAGTTTGTTAGCAAGAAGTATATCATAAAGTATAATTTCATATTTCGCTCTCAACAACTGATAGTCTTTTGTGTACCTTTTGGAATTAAGTATTAAATTTAATTGTTGACTTTGTCTACAAAGGACAGTAGCCGAAACTATATCTGTCCGTATTATGGAGGTTGTATTGTATACAAAATAGTATGTCATAAGAAAGACCTTTTCATGCTGCGTTCAATGGTACAGCATTGCAATATTCTGCATAAACCATGACTTCTATGATTTTTTATATTCGTTTACTTCACAATCTGAGTTGCTGGAAATTGCTAAGAACATGTGTACAACATACAGTTAACATAAAGTAAATTGTTGCAATTGACTGAAAGTGAAACAAATTTATTTTTATCGGTTAAAATTATAGGTTAGTTTGTTTAATTATTAGGCCTGTTCAGATCGATTAAAAAAAAGCAAGTCCTAACATAGTTGGGTTATTCACACGGTCGTCATAAAGTCATATGTCATAATAACACGAAAAAATATGACTGCTGTGAACAACCCCTCATAATTTAGTGTGCTATTGTAAATTTGAGTCAGCTGATAAAAAAAAAACAATAATAAAACGGACAATCGTTACAATCATAAAAACTTTATATGAGAATGCCGAAAGCAAGTGAAAAAACGCAAATAATAGCTAGTTTGTGCAAAAACTACACTACTGTTTAGTTATTTTAGGACTTTTTTGTTTGAAGCAAAACAACAATTTTTTTAAGACGTCATAAAATAATAAGACAGTATGTCAATATGACATGATAGGACACCGTGTGAATATATAAGTGTATATACCTGATATAATATCAAATATATTTCTATCAGCAAACGTCAAATTTCATAGCAGAGAGAATTATATTACGTGTGGAATTCAGTATTAGTATTATTGCAATATTATATCAGATTGTTTTCATAATATATATTTAGAAAACAATATCATGATATCAATTGTCAAAAAAAAAGTACACATACGTACACATATATAGATAAAAGAAAAGAGTTTTGTGTATTGAAAAGATTATTGTGTATTAAAATAAACGCCAAAAGTGATTTTTAAACAATCGCATATAAATGTACAATGCACATATAAAAAGAAATGCCAAAATGTTTGTAAAACACATAGTACTATTAAAATATATAAAGATGGTGACTGCACGGCTGGCTGCCTTTTAATTATGAAATATTATGATATTTACAAAAGTACGTCTTCCCCTAGGTACATAGATATTAATATTAATATACATGTTTTTTTCTTGTGATTCTGCCGACGTTCTCTCTCATATTATATCAGAGTTAATATCAGTTGTAGACGCTAAGTAATATCTAATTTTTCAGCATTTTTTTAGTTTTTTTTTGTAGTTTAAATTATTTTATCTGAAATTTATTTACCACATCGATAGGCTCATTATTTATTTCTAAAAATGTCTTGTGTGCTAACCGCTCATGCGCTTGGGCCGTGCCAAACAAATTTTGTCTCCTTCATTTTTTAGGCATTTGTGCTTTATTCGTCAACAATCTATAGTTCTTAATGGAATATCACAATACTGATAGCAACAATGGAGTATTTATATAAGCCATGTGAACTGAAAATACCTTTACATTGTACTTATGTGGTGGGGTGTCACAAAGCCATAGGACATAAAGCCATAATGGCTTTATGTTTCAATCTAAACGGACATAAAGCCATAATTTTGATATGGCCTTAAGTCTCATGTCAATTTTAGTGAAATGGGGCATAAAGCCATTATGGTTATACAGTCGGGCCTCGATTATCCTAAAAGCATTATGGATAATCGATTTTCACGGTTAATCGAATAACAATTTTGATTATACAGTTTTTTTTATATTTTTATTATTTTTATATTTTTATTATTTTACATATTTACATTAAAAAAAATTAGTTCAAGAAGTTTATGTACATTTTTAAATTAAATCAGAATGTATACATTAAATTGTCTACTGAAAACACAAGGACATTAAGCAAAACAAGAATACAATTTCTTAAAAAAAAGTCGTGTAATGTTGTTTGTCTAATATTTTTCAACTTATAATTTTCTTTTATAAGTTTTAATTGGATGCGATCAACTTGAATTTTATCCTGCTCTGTAATTCCGGAACAACCAGGACTATCCAGGGTATACAGCAATGTGCTAGATGCCTGTAACGGTTCTGTTAAAGTGGTTTCTGAAACAATTACATCGTCTTCATCAGTGTTTGCCAATTTATTGTCTCCCTCAGGTTCATCTGAGTTAGTGTTTGCTATGCTTATAATTTCTTCACACTTTCATCACATTTGAGCCATGTCTCTATATCTTCTGTGACAAAGTTATCCGTAATATTTGCGCCACATTCTCGAGCGTATTCAATATTTCCGTACCTATAACAAAACTCACATTATTTTTTGAATGCTCGTTAATTATTTTAACTTTATCTTCAATATTTAACACGTTTCTTTGTCTTTTTAACTCTGGTAACGATGCTATACTAAATATATTTAGATCTAACCACCCGCACTTCTCAAATTTGAAAATTAAACTAATCACTTGTAAATCCTTGTTTGCATACGATGAAACAAGAGAATTCCCCGTTTTCATATATGTATGAATTTGAAGATAATAAAAAAATTCTGCCATCACGGATAATAGAGATAATAACGATTAATCGAAGCACACAATTTGAAAATGTTGCAAACAAAAAACAATGGACTGATCTTTGGCCATCACGGTTAATCGGGGTTAACGGTTAACCAGATCACGGATAATCAAGGCCCGACTGTATGTCCCATTTGATGTTTTGCGTTACAAATGCTTTATTTCACTAAATATGCCTATTTATCTATGAAATTAATGATTTGAAAAAATCCAAAATTTCGAGGCTCCAGGAATTACAGCTGCAAACATTTTGTGAAAGGAAAAATCCTTAGTTATCATTGGAAAACATTTTTTTTTATTCTTGTGACGCACGCAAAAAACTTTATTCAGCGAAGCCACCTGCCGCGTTCTACTGGAGGAAAAAACTCCTAAGCGCGGCCGTAGGCCGCCACGCAAAAAAACTTTAGTATGCGAAGCCAGATTTCAATACCTAACTTTAGTGTCTCAGGAACTGAAATGAGAGATAAAGCCGCTTTCTAATATTGCTAATGTGAACTAAGGCATGCAATCATTATGCATTATTATGTCTCAATTGAATTGGACTTAATGCCATATGGCTTTATGTCCTATGGCTTTGTGACACCCCACCTACTTATGTACATCCTTATCTGTTGTTTTGGGAAAAAATCAAACAAATTCGAAAAACTATAAAATATATCATGTTTTGGAATCCTCGTAAAATCTACCGATTTATAATTTTTTCTGTGTTTTAAATATATGTACATACATTTGTTACGTAAAAAAATTAGGGGCTTTATTTTCCAAAACGCAATATGGAAAACCATTAAAAATACAAAAACAATACACATTACAAATTTGTATACGCTTCGTTTAACAAAATAACGTCCTAAATTTTAATCAATAGAAATTTAATCAATAGAAATTGCAGATATTTAAATTAATATAAATATGTATGTACATACAAATTATATGTATGTAGATTAGGCCGTCTCACTTTCCAGTTTTTTAGAAATTCCTTCATGAACATCAATTTTCTTAATCTACTCTAAAAACCAAGAATTTTGCTCAACGTAAATTTTGACCAGAAAAATATTGAACTCAGTGAGACCACGCAACTCGTCATCTAAATTAAAAAATTGAAACTTTAATTTTATTTTTGATGCTTGTAAAATATTTTTAATGTACTCGTCCACTAGTGCGCGTTTTTTTAAATGCTATACACGCGTGTATAGCAAGAAAATTCTGTTTGCGCGACGTTGACACACATATACTATAAGATGTTTTTACACTCAAAACAAAATGTTTAATGATGAATGGGGAAATTATTTTTTTATAGAGAACATGGATGGCAATGCACAATGCTTGGGTTGTCATCGTGTTATAAGTCAAAAAAGTTTGTTTTATTATTATTGAGATATTACTACTGTTCTCATAGAGATGACATAACCTTAATCCATTAACACAGTGTATAAAAAAACCTGGGATGTGATATTATTTTTCTAGTAGTAGTAGTAGTAAATCGGTTAATATTCAACTAAGGTACAGACCTATAAGTGCATAGAGATACGAAAACCCGGTTTTTTACCCGAAACTCCAGATTTTGGGGGTGGGTCGGAAATTTCAAATACACAATCTTGATCTACTCGACAGCAGCTAATAGAATAATAATATCACATCCCAGGTTTTTTTTTATCACACTGTGTTAATGGATTAATAAAATTTGTATAAAATGTTTAAAAGTTTATTTTCATGAAAAGTTAAATAACTCAGTCAATAACTTATCTATTTTTAAACCCAAATATGCGTTGTAATCGTAAATAAACGTACTTTTTGAATAAATTCAACAGTATTATACTTTCTTAATAAAATAATGTATAAAAACGTCACCAGTTGAAAATTTTTTGAAAAATCTACAAAATTTGTGTTTGCTCGACAATAACACCCAAATTTCTCAAATTTTCTTAGATAAATTATATGTCATTCAAAAGATCTCAGTTTCTTCTTTCCAGATCTAGTAAGAAATTGAAAATCAGATCATTATCAACAAAATTACAGGCTTATAAGTGCGCAAAGGTACAAAAACCGGTTTTTTAACCGTAAATCCGGATTTTGGAGGTGTCCGGCATATTTCACTATTGGAATCTAGTTTTACTCGACAAGCCCTACAAGAAAAATAATATCCGGTCCCAGGTTTTTCTACTTCATTCAATTTTGTAACACTGTGTTATTATTTCCACTAATTTTGTAATGAAAGAAATTTGAAAATTATTCTTGCTTTACTGAATACATGTGAAGAAAAAAACAAAACAAAATGCCCAATAAAACCCGGGAGGTTTTTTGTACCCATTGGGAAGCTGATTGAAGGTGCAGGTAATGTAAGATCTTGTATAATTCGTCTTCAATTGTTTAAATATTAAAACTCTTAAATTTCCATTATAAAAATTAGTTCAGTAGTTATTTCTCCTTAGATGTGATATAATATCCCTGACAGACATAGGATTTGTATACTATAATAGCACGGTATGCTACATCTGTGTCAAGCTAAATGTGGTATATCATTAAACACAGCTTTTTACAGTGTTCAATAAGAACTGTGGCAACCCGGTCAACTGTGCAGCTATAGCCACATCAACAAGGAAGTAGCACTACAACAGCTGACTAGCAAGAGTACATCTAAATTGTGTGAAATTTGTGCATGTTGATGATATACTCATATCATGTTTTATTTGAAACTATCAAACACTGTATTCCGTTTTATATTCCGCTTGACATTGTCTTCAAGATTCATATGTGCCGACAGTTCACCACGTATTTCCTACAACAAATTTTGTATTGCTGTAGAAACGATACCACCTTTTTGATTTGCTTTTTTAAACATATAATCAAATGCAAAAACCAATATGTTTAGTACACATGCTACAAGTCTGTCACACTAAAGTAGTATAAAAAACCGTAGTATGTATATCATGGTTTGTAAACCATGTGTCTGTCCGGGTTATAATCTGTTTAAATTACGAAAATATGGTATGGAAACAAAAATGTACTTACATATACATATGTATACTCAAAGGTTGATTTCTCAAGTTATTATTTAAAAAATAATAGAAATTCCAAAGTACTTACCTAAAAACGAAAATATTTAACAATTAGAATTTTTAGTGATCATGAAATAATTAGATAATTTTTTACAGTGAAATAAGAATGTCAAAATGATTAAATAAAAAAATTATTAAGTGAACAAAAAATTTATATTAAAGCTTTTCATTTATTTGGAATGAAAGTTTAATATATTACCTTGATCTGATTGGCATTTTTTTTTGCGAAATGCGGTAATTTAAAAAAATGGTATTTTGTTTGGCGAAAACGTTAGTGTGCTAAACTCGGTACCATTTTCTTTCTATATTTCTCCCAAAATTTTTTCGGAAAGATCACTATATAAAGCCGATCAATAATCAATTTCAATATATTTTTAAGACAACATGAATATAAATAAATTATTTAAAATATTAAGTCCTTTAATTTTTAGCTTCCGTTTTTTGAAATGATGGTGCCTCATTCTAAAACGAATAGTAAAGTGAGAATTTGAATGAAAAACAGAGGCAAATTAAAATTTATATTTTTCATAAAAATGCTATCGTATATAAAAGCACATCAACGCTTAAATTCTGTGCAACAAAATCAGTAAAAGCCCGTATGTATCTCTGTTCTACTGATCATTGGTTCAATATTTTTCCAGCAATTCAACATCGTAAACGAAATAGTGCAATAAAATGATATTTAAATTCTTGGTTTTTGTATTTTTTTTTTAAATTAGAACCAAATTTAAAGTACGCTTTTCTTAATTAAAAATCCATTAAAATTTATTTTAATTTGCATTGTAATACAAAGGTTATTTTATTTGCACTTTATAGATAAATAATAATTACAAAAGAAGAAAACAAAACTAGAAAATAAATTAAAATATAACGAGAGCCTTAAATCAAAAAAATGTTTTTATTTATTTGTGTCCTTATTCATAAAAAATATTATTGTTTTAAACCAGGCAACTTTCCATACAAAATTCATTTTATTGAAAGTTTATTATATTTTAAATATTTGTTTAATATAAATAAAATTTGTACTTCACAGTTATAAAAAAAAAACAAAAAAATTAATTGTTTTATTATTAACTAGCTTTTACCCGCGACTTCGTCCACGACAAATTCAGAGCAATATTCACAAAAAGATTTATAAAATAAAAAATTAACAGATCTTTTATTTAGTTTCTTTTCATAATTTCGTGCTGTCAAAAGTCGATGTAAAAAAATTACAAGAATTGTTCATGAATAACTGTTTGAGGGCAGTACTCTGTTTATTTTGTAAAACACATAAATTCATTCATATTAATTGCTCCTTAACCACTCTTCATCTCTCGTGGTCCTATTTTTGAGAAATATATAGCCTCTGTGTCCTTCCAGGCTCAGATATATCTACATATATTCTAAATTTCATTAAAATTGGTTAAATAGTTTCATAGAGACAAAAATTGCGCCTTCCTCCTCCTCGTGGTCCTATTTTTTAAACATATATCACCTGCGTGTACCTCCAGATTTATCTATGTTTTAAATTTCATTAAAATTGGTTTGAAAGTTTCAGAGAGGCAGAAATTACTGCTTGTCTTGCTTGTGGTCCTATTAAAACAATATATATATATATATATATATATATATATATATATATATCTTTCCAGACTTAAATCTATGTGTTTTAAATTTCAATAAAATTGGGGTGAAAATGCAGAAATTGCCCCTAAACCACCCTCGTAGTCCTACATCCAAACATACAAACTTTCTCATTTATAATAATAGTAGGATTTGTTTTGTTATTGAAAAAAAAAACATAAGAAGAAACTTAAATTTAAACAAACTTTGGTATAAAATCTGGACACAAGATTTTCTTTTCTTTTTAACTTTCAGTGGTATGTTATCTGGTTTATGTATGTGATTACAAAAGATACGAATTTTTTGATAACACAGAGCAAAGGTGTTGAAATTCGTTTGCAACCAACGTAACATAAACAGGTTAATAGCAATATTAAAAATAAAAATTATACATGATGTGGAAGTTCAACAAGTTAAATGTAATAAATATTCATACACCATTTTAGGAAAAAAGTGGTCAGAGTGAAATAAATATTCGCATCTCCACGAACTGTTCGGCGTTCCGAAAAACTTTTGCAGCACACCGAACTATGCATACATTTTTTGTATATGCTTTTATATCATCAAAGATACGCAAAAATTAAAGCCTGTAAAATAATACAGTGCAAAAAGTGCAACTTTTTCATCGAAATAACAGGTTTTTATATGTGTTAATTTTGGTAGTCTAATTCGTATTCGCATTTTATTTTAAGATTTTAAATTATTAAAGCAATTATTATATAAAACTTTCAATATGAAAACACTCATAAAAAGTCATAAATTTTTTTTCCAAGGAATTTTGAGCATATCTCGAGCAAATTTTTGAAATTCATACCTTCACTTAATTGTGAATAAAAGCGAAACGCGTTCATCGATTTTCATGATTTATGTCTCATTTTGTTCATAGGTTATTTGACTTTACGTGAAAGTAATAGGTCTAGACACTTTTTTACCGTTTTGGATTTCTTATGAATTAAAAATAAAAAAATTCAATTTTTTAGGCAAAAAATACTTTTTTTCTTAATACATTTATTTATGACTCCGAAACTGTTGCTTATGTAGCGAAACGTTGTAATGGGTGTTTTTTATTGAGGTATAGAACTTTAAGTTGGCATCACTTTTCAGCAGTGATTAATATTTAGTTTGGTTTGCCATTTCATCATGAACAGGTTGACAAAAGAACAACGCTTGCAAATCGTGCAAATTTATTTCGAAAATAATGGTTCAGTTCGCGAAGTTTAGCGCAAGCTCCGTCCATTTTATGGTCGACATAATCGTCCATCAGAGCAATTAATTCGGTTAACCATGGATCGTTTTCGCACTACGTTTACTCTATGTGATAATACGCATCCGCAGAGACGTCGAACAGTGCGCACCGAAGAAACAATTGCCGCTGTAGAGCAAAGTGTTGAAGAGGACCCGAATGAATCGATTCGCCACCGTGCACAGCAATTGGAGCTTTGTCCATCAACTTTATGGAAGATTTTGCGCAAAGATCTTGGCTTGCGACCTTACAAGATCCAGCTTGTGCAAGAATTAAAGCCGCGAGACCATGCAATGCGTCGTGATTTTGGTGTATGGGCCGAAAATGAGATTGATCTCGATGCTGATTTTCATCGCAAAATTTTGTTCAGTGATGAGGCTCATTTTTGGTTGAATGGCTACGTCAACAAGCAAAATTGCCGCATTTGGAGTGAAGAGAATCCACATGAAACCCTTGAGACGCCATTACATCCACAAAAACTGACTGTTTGGTGTGCTCTATGGGCTGGTGGAGTCATTGGGCCATACTTCTTCCGAAATAATGCTGGAGAGTCAGTTACCGTTAATGGAGACCGGTATAGAGCCATGATAACCGACTATTTTGTTCCCGAATTGGATGGCATGAATGTGGATGAGTTGTGGTTCCAACAAGACGACGCTACATGCCACACAGCGCACGTCACAATCGATTTATTGAAGGAAACATTCGATGAGCGCATAATTTCGCGGAATGGACCTGTCAATTGGCCACCAAGATCGTGTGATTTGACACCATTGGATTATTTTCTTTGGGGATATGTGAAGTCGCTCGTCTACGCCAACAAACCAGAAACGTTAGGGGACTTGGAAGCCAACATTCGTGGCGTTATTGCCAACATACGGCCCCATATGCTCGAAAAAGTGGTTGAAAATTGGACCTGTAGAATTGGCTTTATTCGAGCCAGCCGCGGCGGCCACATGCCCGAAATCATATTTAAACATTAATGGCATAAAATTATCCTTCCAATAAAGCCAAATTGATGGACATTAAAACGATTTTCTTGTGTTTTATTTCAATTCGAAGTTCTATACCTCTAAAAAAAAAACACCCGATATTAACAGATTAAAGGAATTGTAATTTTTTTAATTTGTTGCAGCAAAATCGGACTAGTGGTTCTCGAGTTATGTAAAAAAAAGACCACGAAAGGTGACAATTTCCCCTATATGACAGTTACTAACTTCAAATCGATATATCTCGATTCCTAGACGTGACCCAGCAAAACGCCGGGACACGGATAACTTCTTTTTTACCGGTATAACATTTCCCGTTGGTTTCATCCCATCCCGATTTTGACTGTCGCACAGTGTTATATAAACCTAGCCTCTAAAGGGTAGATCAAGTACATGAAATCTTTTGAGTCTACGAATTTCATCACTATCATCCAACACTGTAATATCCAAAATATTTGTATGATTACTAAGTCTACCCAGATATCTGTTACTAAAATTACTAATCTCTTCCCTTATTGTAGATATTTTGAGATTATTATGTAAGCAGTTGTTGGTTTTTGATTGATATATCTGGAGTATTTCTATATTAGAATTACTAGTAGTTCCCCAGAGTTGAATACCATAAGTCCAAACCGGGTTGAGCATTGTCTTATATAAAATTACTTTGTTATCTAAGCTTAGTTCTGACCTAGGTCCTAAGAGCCAAAACATTTTTTTAGTTTTTATATTTAAATGATGTCTTTTACTTTTGACATGATCTCTCCAAGTGAGTCTTTTATCCAAATAGAGCCCTAAATACTTCGCTTTAGTTGCTTTTGGAATAATATTTCCATTTAAAGAAAGCGCTAGGCAGTCGCCTTTTCTTAACGTAAATGTTACATGTAAAGATTTCTCAGTATTTACCTTTATGTTCCATTTCTGTAACCAATCTTCGATAAGCTCAAGGTGCCTTTGTAAAACTGCCGAAGCTTCAGATGGGGATTCATTGGAAGATAAACATTTACAACCAATTTTCTTTTAAAAAATAATGAATTAATAAAATGTAATTGTTGCCGTACTGTCGTTCAAATTGAACGACTGAACGAACGGGTTAATGTTTGCTAATTGAATGAAAATGGCCGATCACTGAAATGAACGATTTGACACGGCTCTACGGGTCACCTAGTTTATAATGAAAGTTAAAAACATTAACATACATATGTTTATGCAAATTTTTCAGTGATTATCGAAAAATTATCAAGTTTTTTGAGTTGTTGCCCTTTATGTGAAATTTGTTAATTTATTTAAACACATTAATTTCATAAATGTAGAAACAAAACGAAATATAAGAGCACAATAGACTTACCTATAAAAAGTAAAGTTAGACAACACAAAATATAACATAATTAAAATAAACCTTTATGACATAAACACAACTAAACAACTCTCCTTTGTTGAATCTATTAGCGTTTTCTTTTCTAAAAAAAAGTGCAACATTTTTTTACTTTTTTATTGAAAATTTGCAATATAATGATTTTCTGAAATAGTGAGTTTCATAGAAATGATTGTGTCATCACTTACATGGCAAAAGTTTTGTCGTAAAAAGTCTTCGAATAACATAAAAAATAAAAATATGTTATATTATTTTTAGAAAAGAAAACGGCATAAGAAGCTGCACATATAGGGTTTTTCATCAAGAACTTTTTTCTAAAACAAAAAATTTAGATGAAGATGATTCAAATTTTTATTGTGAATGAATGAAAAATGATATCTGGCAAATGTCCATTACGACCACGCTGACAGATGTCGATTCTTTCATCAAAGTTTTTAATCACTTGGCAAAATGGCGGCTCTATTTCGTTAATCACATCACGGATTTTGAGTTTTAAGGCTGCAATCGGTTCGATATAGACTCTGTCCTTAGCATAGCCCCGGGAAATTTGGTTTGCAATAAATTCATCGTTTCATTGGCTATGTGACATGTGGCACCGTCCTGTTGAAACCACATATCAGTATTATCCACGGCATCAATAATAGGCCAAAATTGAGTTGTTAACAACTCGCGCTAGCGTGATCCATGCATATAGCGCACATACAGTTGGGCATGCAAAGGCTTCTCAATAATCGCTTTAGGATTTCCAAAAGCTCAAATGCGGCAATTTTGCTTGTTGACGTACCCTGACAAGTGAAAATGGACTTCGTCTGAAAAAATTATTTTTTCAGAAAAACCAGCAGATTGCTTCTGAATGAATTGAGCGAATATACGGCGCACAGTGGCTGAAAATCGTTTTTCATTGGCCAAAATTCTGTAACTTTTGAACCGATCAAAATATTGAAGTAATTTTTATTTTATTGGATAGATATTTAGTTCAGCTTGAATCAGTTTAAATTACATTAAAATTGATTGAGGACTTTTAAAGGAATTCTAGGTCAAAGTTGAACTTTTGAATTTTTTTTAACTTTTAGAGTGAAATATGGGTTTATTATTTTTTTATTTATTAAAAAATTTAATATTTGGAAATAATAATAATTATAAATAATTTTTGTAATAATGGAATTTTTTTAATGTTACACTTAAAAAAATTTTTACACTAAAAAATAGTAAAATCAACTGGAGATTTTGCTATTACAGAAAAATTAAAAATTTTTTGCTGTCAAATTTGCAAATTTGTTTACACACAAAAAAAAACGTTAATAATATTATCTAAAAATATTTCTATTACTACAGAAAAATTTATTATTTTTTGCTGTCAAATTTGATAATTTTAAAAATAAAAACTGCAATAAATTTTAATAGCATTTGTAACAATGGAAGGTTCTGTTTATTATTATTTTTTACTAATACTATGTTTTTCGTACTTAAATAACAATGAAAGGCAATTATAATTATTATTCATTTGACTCAAATATTGATTGCAAATATTCCATATTTTGTTCTGTGCTATCTCTATTCTTTAGTAGTTTTTTGGCTTCTTCATCTAAATCCCGATGTTCCACTTTCCATTGATTTCGAATACTAGAGATAAACGGATCTGACGTTGCCAATAATATATTAAATAGATCTTCATTTGTTGAATTTCGTGAAATTTTTCTAGTATTGTGCTCTCTATAAAATCTGTAATCCTTGTTCCTTTTTTCCTGAGCCTCCTCTGATAGATCTCCAAGTGGCACCAAATGATATTTAATGACATCTTCTCCATGATAAAGGATTTTGTGAACTGTTGCAGACATATTTCTCCATGGGTAGTTGTTTGTATATATTTTTGCAGTTTCCTTAGCACAATCTCCAAATTTTCTATAGTCAATTTCTTCATTGCACGCAAGCACTTCTAGGATTATTTTAAATCTGAAAATAAGGTTTAAATCCACTCCTGTTATTTCAGATGCTGTTTCTGGATTTGAAAAGAATCTTCTTGCGCTATTGCCATCATTTGTATTGCCTGGCCCTTGTTTTGGCTGATCTATAATCAATCCAAATTTGCGATATTCATCTTGAACATGTTTCTTTTTTGAACTTCTTAACTCTTTGTTGGTTTCGTTGTTTCTTATTGATCCTGAAGACCCGAAATCCAAATCATAACTGATTTTTAGTATGTGTGCCATAAGTCGTATTCGTGCATGTAGTGGTGATAATCCAAATTCATATGCATCGGTATTATCTAATGATTTTGTCGGTATTTGGTTTAATTGGGTTGATGTTGCTTGGCATATAATGCAGCTGGATGCAGCCTTCGTGTTAGTCAAAGCCTGACCTACTTTTCCATCTATCATTGTCAGCACTAATTGGTGGCTTACTTCAATTTGCTGCTCATCTAACTGTAATTGTGATTGCTGTAGTGTTGCAATTGGGGCCTTGATATCAATAACTTCTTTGTTAATGGCATCGTGAGTTTCTTTTTTGAATTCAAATTTAATTGGCCTGCAGTATTTCGTAGAAGATGGTGTCTCATTTTTCCAAATATCCATTGTTTGCGTTGTTCTAGTCGAAGGCTCTGAATCTTCCAAAATCTTTTTCAATCGCAATGGTACAAATGATACCATGAACATATCTGAGTCCGAAATATTTTCACATACAACTTGTTTGTATTGCTTTTGTCCCGAAGAACTATCACATCCCCATTTACAAAAAAGAATTAACTTTGTGTTTCCATATTTCTTTAACTCATTTCCTGTTATTGATTGTAGCAAGCGTTCGACTGTGTGATCAAGTAGAGATTGTAGTTGTTCCTCTGCCGAAATTGGTGTGATTGTAATAGTGTCTTTTGATGGCAAACAGTCCATTTTAACAGCGGTTATGTAATGATATGCTGGATACATATTTGAACCTTTTTCAATCGCACGCAGCCTGAGCTTAATATATTGCTGTTTTGTTAATTTCAAATCCAGAAATAATGCTAATGCCTCCTCATTTGTGTACTGCATTGCATCACTCGGAGTTGGTATACTTTTAAGAATCCGTTTTGTTCTCACTGGACTAGCTTTGACAACTTTTTCAATGATATCCACTTTTGTTATTTGGTTGTGTGATCGTAATTGATTTAGGAATGATTCTTTTATATTTGTACAACCAATTGCATCGTTGATATCTTTAAGTTTCCGCCTCTTAGATCTATCGCTGCAGTTGTCCAATTATTTGCGTGGTCTTCCAGCCTTATCTTGCTTTGCTGTTTCTGCAGCGACAGTAAGTTGGCCCTCTAACCAGTTTGCACTTTTTTTTCTTTAGTGGTTTAATGTCCCGATTATTGTTATAAAATTGTTTATGACTTTGGTTGACCCTAACATTTGATAACAGGTAAATTTACAAAGAGATCATATGTTTACTGTAGAACCTATTGTGATAATTTTATGACTTATTTTTTGCTGATCAAAACAAAGCCATTAAACCCTTTCGCAGGTATTATATTAATTTTTTTAGTTTTACGTAGTCTAAAGTAAAAAACATAAACTTTTAGGCAAAAAAGTGAAAATTTAATACACCATTGTATACGAGTACTTATAGGGCTGTTTAAATTATCGTTATTTGAATTTTTTTAGAGTAATTTCATTAAAATGAAAAAAGTGTTCTACCCACGGCTCGTCACGGGTGCAAAAGTATATTCCGGTTTCTTGAAAGTATTCCAACGCCAAACGAGGAAAAAATAATTCACAAATGAGAAGGCGTTAGCACTATTTCTAGATTTGAAATTAACAAAACGACAGACAAATTGCGTGGAATTGAAAGGTCTCAAATCTGTATCATATCGTCACACTGCTGCTAAAAAGAATGTTGCCCATTAAACGACACTTTGCAATCAAGCCTATTTCGACAGAGATACAACTACAAGCTATACTTTATTACATAGGCCAGCGCTTACTACAATCAATTAAAGGAAATGAGTTGAAGAATAGCAGTTGCTTAACTCTTTTTTGCAAATGGGTATGAAATGGTTCTTCTGGGCAAAAGCAATTTTTATGGTAAAATACTTCGGACAGATCTGTTCATGGTGTCATTAGTGCTATTGCGTTTAATTAAAAATTATGAGACTCAGAACCTTCGACCAGTATATAAGGATATTTCGATAAATCAAACACCATCTTCTACAAAATACTGCAGACGAATCAAATTTTAATTGAAAAATGAAATTCATGATACCATTAAAAAGAAGTCAGTAATATCAAAGCCTAAATTGCAGCTCAACACCCATTTCAATTAGAGATTTAACGGATAGACAATTGGATTCAGCTACCAATTGCTGCTGATTATGGAAAATAGCACAGGCTTTGACTGACACAAAGGCTTCATACAGCTGCATTATATGCCAAACAACATCAAGTCAATTAAACCAAGTACCGTCAAAATCATTAGCTAATACTAATGCATATGAATTTAGATTCTCATCGCTACATACAAGAATACGATTTGTAGAACACATACTGCAAAGTAATGATTTTAATTTCGGACCTACAGGATCAGTAAGAAAGAGCGGCAGCAACAAGGAGTTAAGAATTTTAAAAAGAAACATGTTCGTGATGAATTTCCCAAGTATGGGTTGATTATAGATCATCCAAAACAAGGATCAGGTAATACAAATGATGGGAATATGGCAAGAATATTATTTTCAGATTCCAAAAGAACTGCTAAAATAACAGATATTGATATAAACAGTATTTCAAGATTTAAAATAATGATCGAAGTACTTCCGTGCAATGAAGAAATGGACGCCAGAAAATTTGGTGATTATGATAAGGAAACTGCAGGAATATGTACAAATAAACACCCTTGGAGTAATATGACAGCAACAGTTCGCAAGAACATTCATCATGGAGAAGATGTCATTAAATATCATTTAGTACCACTTGGAGACCTGTCAGAGCAAGCCCAGGAAAAAAGGAATAAGGATTACAGATTTTATAGAGAGCACTAGAAAAATGACAAGATATTTTACAAATGAAGATTTATTCAAGATTTTATTGAAAACGTTAGGTCAGATCCCTTCATCTCTAACATCGGGAATCAACGGATTTACATGAAGAAGCGAAAGGACTACTGCAGGACAGAAATAGTACAGAACTGAACACGGAATATTTATCAGCAATATGCCAATCAAGTCCATAATAATTGTAATTTGCGTTTCCTGTTATTTAAGTAAAAGAGAATATAGTAAACATTAATATGCAAAAAGTTGTTTAATCATATTTTTGGTTAGATCTTTTCTCTTTATGCACCTATTGGGCAAACATTTTTACAATTGTCCACTGAAAATATCTTAAAAATAACAAAAATATTGCATAAATTGTCTATGACTGAATAAGTTACATACATATATTCATACATTATATTAAAATTTCGGTAAAAATCAGAGGCAGTTGTAATTATTTTTCTGAGACAATAGATGATTATCACATGCTTCAAACATAAACAAAGGCTATTTAGGGGCTTAGAAAAATAAATTTTTTCAATCACATTTTTCGGCTATACCTTAAACCTATATTTTTTTTATAAATTCCGAAGTTTTATTAAATACAAAACACATTTTTATGTTAGCTTTGGTTATGAATTTCTCAAACACCAAGCCGATTTTGATGAAATTAAAAGTTGATAAAAGTTCAGTTCTCTGTCCAATAAAAAAAATTATGAAAATATCTTATCCGTTTAAAAAGTTACAGAATTTCTGCCACGAAAAACTGTGCAACGGAAAAATCGTGTTAGACCGAGGTCGAGTTAAAATAATACGTTTTAATTATTATATTATTGCAACGCAATGCTGTTTTCTTATTAGCTTGCGGAAATTAGCTGACATTTAAAACGAAGTTTTATCATCGGTTTTAGGTTATTAAACAATAAAAATCGCGGTTTTAGTTAAAACCGAACAACAATCTCTATATGAGAGCCACTAAAGTCAACTTCCTCAATATTAGCAATCTTAATCACATCTCATCTTTTAATTCGCCTTTCTAGCGTATTATTCCACTATCGTCTCGGCTTTCAATTGAATTCCTCCGAATTGAAGACAGATTATTATTCGCGGTGTCTACCCATTTAGTGTGATAGTAGGTGCCACAACTGCCGCAACCAACGCCGAATTGGGATTCGGTGACATTTGATTTACAAGAAGGACATTCGAATGAAACTTTGGAAGGCATTATGCCAATTTTGGATTCATTTTTATGTGTATATGTACCTAAATACTATTGTACATATATACACTTATGTGTCTACTGAACAAACACGTTTTCCCTCTTCCGCTAGTTAATAAATTTTCTTACGTTACGTTTACTTATTTTTTAATCACTTGAAGACCACACTTAATTTATTAGGTAGGGCGTAGGGTATGGGGGAGAGCCATTGACTAGTACATAGCGTACTATACTATAGCGTGAGGGTTCGATGAGGACAAGCCAAAAATGAGAAAACTCGATGGATCAGACACAACTAATACAAGGTTATCCATTTTTCGGTTTCAAAAGTAAAGATAAATGATATACACATAAAGCTGACAGCCAACCCATACCGGTGGTTTTGAATTCACTAAATTTATAGCCCGTTGTTATATTATAATACGATTTTATAAAACACGTTTTTTATGTTTAAGAATACGATTAGCTGGGAATAAAAAACTCTTGATAATAGATTAAGCAGACCTACACGAAAAAATGTTTTACAAATTTAATCACTGTTTCTTACAGATTTTTTTCCTGTATTTTTCCATACTTTTAGCGAAATCGCGGTTTTGTTTTTTGCTCTTTCACTTAATTCTTCCAAATTGTAGTTTATTCACCTCAATTTGTTAATATACAAAATGTCTACACATTTTTATTTATCAATAAATAATTAATTCTATCATTTTCAGTAGTTCGGTTAAATCTATTTTTCTGAAAACCCCACAAATTAATAGAAAAAAACTAGATAAATTTTTGAGTTTAGTTAAAAAAATCTCATTAAAAAATAGTATTTCCTCCAGTACATGGATGATTTTAAAAATTCAATTTCTCATATCGATATATTTCCAATTATTCCGTAAAAATTGGTTTATTGTGATATTTTTATTGTTCACAGTGAAAAAATGTTTTTAAATATGTCAAGTATTAATGGAAGATTTATTAAATTGAAAAAAAATGCAACTTACAAATATAAACAGAAGTAAAAACAATAAAAATAATGCATACTTACGTTGTTACAACAGCAACAACCTTCTTTAGTATCACGTGTACTTTAATATGAGAATTAATCAAATTTTCGAATACCACGTATTGAAAGAGAGTGGGGAAACAAGAAAATAAAACACATCCATACATACAGTAGCGAGCAAAAATGATGAATGTTTCTGTGCATTGCTTTTATGATGGTATTAAATAAGAAGTAATGTTTAGTTAACAGTTTATATCCCAGTAGTTCATAGTCAGTGTTATTTGTTAGAGTTTTTAGCGTTGATTAGAGTTGATAGCGGTTGTCGTAGATCATTGTTTTACTGTTTTGCTTTAATTTTTGTCATGTAAGAGGTGCGTATTCTTAATGTGTTGGCTACCCACTGTGTAACCCAAAAAACCCACTGGGTTTTATTGGGTTTCTTAAATAAAATATACAAATTTACTACGAAAAGATTTTTTTATTGGGTAATTTATTGGGTACTTTACAGTAAATTCTTAAAAAATATTATTTTTGTACTTAAGTTTTTATCAAAAGCTCTGTAGAATATCATTATTTCTTATAAAATATACATTTTTTCTTTTAAAAACATTAGTATTTGTTTCTGATTTTGTATTGCTTGGAAGCATGGAAGATAGTACAATAACTTTTTATTAACAAGAAAAACATTAATTTACACTTCAAATACATACTTATGTATGTATGTATGTATACAGAAGTCATAAAAAATACACAAATATATATGAACTTAAAAAATATTCAATTAATTAATAAAAAATAAAAATTTACATACATACTCGTATATATACTTATATAAAATTCACAAATTTTTGTATAAAATAAGATGTGTGTTACGATGTTTATTTATGATGTACGTTTGTAATTACCATTCTGGTGGTTCAGCTTTTAAACGCCGATAAATTTTTACAAGAGCTATTGCTTTTTCCAGTTCAAGACGATTTCTTATGTTATTCCGTATTAATCCATAAGATGAAAAAATTCTCTTCTGTCTTCCATTTAGTTTGGCCAGTACTTCTTCCTTAAATAAAGATTGTGGAAAATATTCTGAATCTTTAATTTTAAAAGCCAAACAAGGTGCAAAAAACGTGGGGTGTTTTTGGCTTATCCATTTTTCTGCTATCTTTTCATTTTCTTTGATAATTAATTTCCCCATATATTTCGGATGCATCATATTGGCTAAATAATGCACTGGAGTAAGTACGTTTCATCCGCCTTTCAACCATATGGCGTTTGGGTAATAGTGGATCATTATTCAACAAGTTATAGAAAATTTCGATAGCCATTGCAATAGTCGCGTATCACTTTGTAACGTATCGAGAGCTTTTTTAATTTGAACTAACATTTGTTGTAAATGCAAAGCTTCATTGTATAACTGAACGTTGTTTAAAATTCTATGAATGTCATTATCGAATTCATTTAAATGTTCCGATCTTCTTTGACCATAAAGATGGAAGTTAGAAACAAATGATGTCAAGCAATTCTTAAAAGAGTTCCACCTTACTTCACTTGGCAATTGAGGCATAGCCCCTTGCTTTTCTTTCAACCATCCATGTGTTTGGTGATGATTCCTAAAGTATTTTTGCATGGGAACTATTTGTTTTGTAATTTCAACGGGAATTATATCTTTGTATAAAAGATTGAGAATGTGTGCTGAACAGCATTATGTCATAATTCCATGACGCTCCACCAATATCTGTTTAATTTTTTTCCATTTTATTCTCGTTATCTGTGCAGCAAGCAAATACATTCTTATTGTATTTGGTTGTTATCAAATCAATTGATTTTTGTACAATATTTGCACAGTATTCAGAAGTTTTCTTTTCGGGACCAGCATCCTCTGCATTTATTAAATAACTACTAGATCCATTATGGATAGAACATGCGATAATTGGATCATTTGAAGAATTTGACCAACCGTCTAGTATCAGTGGTATTAGTGTCAAACTAGATTATTATATTAGCTGATCGTTGATCTCTGCATAATTTTCGAAAAACAGTTTATTAGCCAGATGTTTTCTGCTTGGTACAATATACCCGGGTCGTAAACACTCTATCATATCCTTAAAATATTTATTTTCAGCAACGTTGAAAGCTATGGTATTTGCAAAAAAGAATTTTGCAACAACTTTATCGAGTTGCTCCCTTGGCTTGCAGTAGTTCTTATTGAATACTCATTCATAGACACTTATGAACAACTTTTTATCTTCTTGCTACATGGACTGGATATAACAGAAATACTTTCAAGTGAACTGTCGCCATCAGATGTTTTTCCTTCATTGCGATCCTGGTTGCAATTCATTAAATGGGCTCTTATTCGCTCTATTTTATTACTGATTTCACCATTACATTTTTTCCATTTAACTTTTGTAGAATTTCTGATACGTATATGTAACTTCATTCCACTCTTTTGCATATTTGGGGCCACTTCCTCGAGGCATCGTAATTAAATTTTTATTATAATATAATATAAAATATAGTTACATAAATATTAATGGCCTTGTTCACAAACGCTTAATAAAGTTAATATGTACATCAAAACCGGTTTTCCCGTATAAAAATCCAACATTAAACCTACAATAACTTTATTAATCGTTTGTGAATAAGGCCATAAAAATATAAGAAAATGTACGAAGAATGGCTTTTGTTAAACTTTTTGTAGTTAAAACGGTTTTGTACAAATACATAGCTGCACATGCATATGTATGCATGTGTGTGTATGTACGTACATTCAAAGCTATGTATTATGTATTTTCGCAGCCATGTTTGCCGTTACTTTAATTAAGAAACATCAAAGTAGCTTAATTATTGTAAACAAACACCACATGAAAATAATGTTAGTAAGTATATGTACATACAGAATTTGACACAGAGTGGAATAATATTTTGTAATTGAATTAGTTATGCATTCAGCTGTTTAAATCGGCTGGACAAAATGACATGAAAAATTATCAACTGTGCTAAATGTGTAAGTGTACGGAAAAGTTCTCACGTTCGTTACAGAAATGGTTTATACGTTTGTTCGATCAACGATTTTTTGACGTTGAGCATTGCTTGTAATTTAAAGATATTATTGATTTTCCTTTGTCTCTATAAAATTTTAAATGAGTGATGTATTTTTTCACCCGACGAAAATCGTTCCGAATTAAAATAATTTCAAATATTCATTTATTTACAATTTTGTGCTACTAACAGTCTATTTCTTTAGAAAATAACATGAGTCGGTTGTTTTCGACAACGGATAGACAAGCATCAATTTTTCGGTATTGTATTGACGTGACGTCGATGTTGACAACTGGAATAAGGTTAATTATTTTTGACTAAAACTGCATACTTATGCAAGAGTTTATCCCAAAGAAAAAAATATAATAAATGTATAGACTAGGCATACTTAGTTAGATTTAAGCCCAATAAAACCCCATAAAACCCGGGCTTTTGCCAACGCTGGTATTCTTACCGCTTTCTCATATTTTTTTAAACATCCGGCATGACAGATTTGCTTATTTTAGGTTTCCGAAGTCTAATTGGTGACATTTTTTTCATTTAAATGATGAATTACTTATTTATTTGCTAAAGTTAAATTACAATTTGATTAAGTTAAGAACTTTTATTTTATTTAAACCAATATGTACGTTGTTTTACAAACGCCAACATAACGATATAACCAGAAATTATAAATAACAACGAAATTTGAAAGAAGTTCTAAAGGAAGGGCTAAATCGGGTTACTTACTCATAATATTGCGCGTGCAAAACTGAGTGAATAAGAATTTTTTTTAGGTAAACTCAAATACAATTCTGAATTTAGTAGTGTTTGTTTTAATTTAAATGCAATTTTGTTATGAACTGAATAAGAAAAATAATGTAAAAAACTTTGGAGTATATTCCAAGCAAATGCGCAGAAACATGCATTCACTTTCGATCGCTACTGTACAAACATTTACATCATACTTTTAAACTTTAAACAAATAGTTAAACACTATTAAAAAATATTTGTATTTGACAACACACATATGTATAAATATCGATAATATTGAATTTTAATATGCAAAATGTGTTTAGAATTTAAGTGACATTGAAATTTGTAAACTAAGTTTTAATAATTATATAAATTATATATTTAATTTGTTTTGTACGTTGTTAATAAATGAAAAAAAAATCAAAATAAAAAACATTCCTAAAATATTAATATTAAAATAGTGAATTAATGTTTTCCGCAAATTTAAAATAGTAAAAAATTAGACACCTCTTTTACAATAAGAGTTTTATTTGAAGTGGAAAAAAATCAAGACAATGTACTTGGTCAATATAAATTACTTTTTAAAAGTTTTTAAATGAATAAGTAGAGTGATTGATATTAGTCAAAATCTTTTCATTGACTAAAAATAACAAAAGTCTTATCTGAGGAATGTGTTCCCAAAATGTTTGGTTCTAAATGTCTTTGCGATCCTTAGAAAAGTGATGCGTTCATAGCAGTGTGAGTAAAGATTTTAGTAGATTAATTTATCATATTTATTTTGATTTAGCTGCATTTTTTTAACATATTTGTTAGCATTTTTGTTCTATTATTTCAAAGCGAAGGTCACAGTTAACGGTAAAACATTTTCTGTAACAAAAAATAAAAATATATAAAAAAAAACTAACGCCTGTGTTCTATATTCCACTACAAAATGAAAGTGAAAAACTTTTTAATTCCACATATACAATTTCACTGTGTTCTAGAAAAGTAACGAAATTTTATTTTCATGACGATTTCATTTTTATTTTGTTTCAACAGCTATTTCAAGGAACGTAATAAAAAACAAGAAACAGTCTTGTTTAAGTGAATGGCTTACATTTCAATGGGAATTAGTGATAAAAATTATCGGAGCGTTTGAATACTCTATTATATTTGTTTATAACTTTTTCATTTACGTAGAAAAGTATTGGGCGATAATTGTTGTGAATCGAATACTCGACTTAAGAACTACTTTTACGTACTCATAGTCTATAAACACAATATTTTGATGTCACTAATGAGTAAAGAAGAAGTTTGTTTCAACTAGTCGTACCTATATAGAAATTAATAAAACTTATCAAATGAATAAAAATTAGTGCTGTGTTGATAATTTCAGCCTTTATAGAAGAGGAAAAAATGAGAGACGAAAGAATTAGAATAAGAAGACTTCGGCACTCAAATTTGGCTTTAGGAAGGGATACAGTATCCACTATTGGCGTCTAAGTTTTCCATTTCAAATGATTGAATTCTTTTTTTCTAGACACGCCGAATGATTGTACATCTTTTAAGCCCTCGACAGCCGTAGATGATATATGTTATATATTGTTACGACCACCACCAGTTGCTGTTGTTTCTGCTCTGTTCTCAGACAATTTTTTGCGAATGCATGCTTTCCAATCAGCCCAAGCCTTTTTCCAACCAGATAGATCTTTTTCTGGAGGACCAATGGCTTTGAGTTCCCTTGCTAGGTCCTTCCATAGCTGATCCACATACTGCCCTATCACCCTTATAAAATCCTTTAGCGAAGCCAGGGTTTTTTTCCTCTCATGAGTAAACTCATGATAAAGAAATTTATGTATACAATTTTAATTATTTACTTACATTTTACTATTTTTGCAACAAATATACAAAATAAAGCTAGGAAAAATATTTTTTTTACCAAAAAGTATTGTCTTTCACGTCGATGTTTGCTTTCGATTTCAAATTACTTTTTTTGTAGTGAAAATGATTTGTAGAACACATCAATTCCACTTGAAACAAGCTGAAAATGAAATTTTACTTTTCATTCCACTTTAACGAATTTAAGAACACAAACAGAGTGGAATTTTCACTTTCATTTCATTTTACGAATGTAGAACACAGGCGTATAACGTAGATTATTGCGTTCAAAAAACCTAATAAAATCGGTTCATCAAAGGTTCAACAAATATCATAGTGAATATTATATTTATATTTGTGTTTATCATACTCTAATTAATAAGACTTGATGTAAATTTAAAATAAATTAGTTCATCAGAAATATGTTGTTAAATTATTATGAAAAGTTATGAGATGTTTTCCTGAAAAACATGAATAAAAAATTTATGCAAAAGGCGGAAAACTTAAATTTAAAAGGCTCTAAAATTGTTCACATAATTTAGAGTTTGCACCTTTTGAACAAACACTCTCGATATACATTTTGTGGAATACAGTGGAGTTGTTCGTAATAAGCATAGTTCATTACAACCGTATTAAATAATTTTTCTTGCAAGAAATAAAAACGAGCAGTACTAAAAGAACTCACACTTATTTTGTTATTTCTCGATTGTTTAGAGTTTGTATTATATATTTTAATTTTTTCTAATCGCTTTGACAAATAATAGTGTATAATTATTACAATGGTTTAAAAAATGAACCGCACTAATTTACGAATTTGTGTTGTTCGTTAAAAGCGTTAAAACTTAACTTAAATGATTTTTTTTATTTTTGGGTACTTAAATAGACACAATATACTATTACCGAAACTTGTTATAAACGATAATTCGTTAAAGTTACAACCAGTGTACGTTATGAGCAAACTCCACTGTATATATAAGATGAGCTTCACAAAATTTGGTTACATATAACGGCTTAAAAATTTAAACATTCAAGTCATTAAATGCAAAAAATAGCCCATTCACAATCTTATGCATTTGAGATAGTATATTTTTGCAATACTTCTTCGCAAAATATGAAATTCACACTCAGTTGTGAAAAAATATTTTTTTATTTATTTACATTTAAATGAATAAATTACTGAGCGGCGAGAGAACATTTCGGTATTCTTGTTTCCAATTAACTTTTGCATACGTGGAGTAAATATAAACTAGGTTTTAATGCACATTTGTAAAAGCGTCTCTGTATATTATATTATAGAGTACATATGTACATATATACTACATACAGTATGTCAATAATGAGTTTGCACATTGAAAATAAACACGGTTTAGTCAAATTATCAGCAATTAAATTATACTTTTTGTTCAAAAAATTATATTTTATTTATATATATCATAAATTTATAGATATTTAAAAAGATCATGCCATATTATCCGGATTAAGCCCCTAGTGACTACTTCCTATTTCCAAACCTAAAGAAATGGCTCGTTGAAGAGATTTAGTTCCAAAGATGAAATTATTGATTTTGGAAGAGATAAAAAAAAAACTGGAGAAACGTTGGACTATGTGTATTAAGTTAAAAGAAGATAATGTTGAAAAATAAATTTTTGTTTTGCGAAAAAAATGTGTTTCACAGTTTCACACGGACTTATTGATCCGCCCCCGTAATTATAATTAGAGTTTTTTACGGAACGAGATTTATCGGGAATGCCCGAAATACCGGGATATTAGCGCGGGAATTCCTGGGAAATTTACTTTACTAATTACTGTTTGTAAACTTTTTTTAGCAAAGCCTTCTAAAAAACGTTATTATTATTTATCAGATCAGCACAAAGATTTAAAATTCCAAGTTTGTAAAAATGAATAGAATGTGTTAACATGTATGTTGAATGTCTGTATTAGTGATGTAACAAATACTCGCATTCGTATACGCAAATATTTGTATTTTTTTGATATTCGCCAAATTCTGCATAAAGTGTAAATAAACATTAGGCAAATGCTAGAAATAAATTATTTTATAACAATAATATTTTAGTAAATTAAAAAAAATTCAATTATATTGTTCTATTAAACAACTCTTAAAACGAACATTGACAAACTGAAATAGTTTTTTCTTTATATCATGTTAAATTAATAACCAAACAATTCTAAGGAATTTTGAAATTAAAAATAAATTTCTTAGTCGCACTACTAAACATTTGCTCGCTCGGAACACTCGGCGTTGATGTGAGCTAATATTGCTTCACTATAGTTAAAGGAAGCTCGTATTTTAGCTTATTTACTTTTCCACCATGTCAACGATAGATTTTTTTTTTAAATTAAAGAACGAACAGAATTGTAGAAAATAGGTTGAAAAATTGCATCTTTACCACATTATCTTCTCTATCAAATATGCATGTTTATTCTTTACGGAATCTTCGTTTACATCTAATCTGGTACGCTGACTACAAGAATTTGAAGATGTTTGACCTTCTTTAGGTGAATGCAAAATGTGCTGTATTTTTAAGTGATTTGACTTTAAATCTTTAACAATATTTCATTTTCTAAAACTGAAAATTTGCATTTTGATGGATTAAAACCATTAAAAAGACTTTGTGGTAGTGAAAAACTTATTGTGAAAAATTAAGAAACTTAACCTAAATTAAAAATGTAAAGACATCGCTGAAGTAAAAGAATGTCGAATTTCGACGTCTCATATAAGAGGTTAAAGCCCGGAAAAAAGAAAATGGCAAAGTTTTTTGTTAATATGGTAGAACCTGCCCTGCCCTTCCTCAGTCGACGCCTGATTATTTTTCAATAATAAAAAGTTGCTTTTTCACTGGAGCATGATTAAGGCGATTTTTTTTAGTTATACATGCACCTGCCGTTAAAAATGCAATATCTCATCAGAATCAGAGCTCGATTCTGATTGGCTATTTGATTCAGATTCAGTTTTAGAGATTTTTGCATTTTCAACACTTTTATTAAAATTCAATGACGTCTAGAAAAAGCTTAATAAAAATTCTATCGGCACTATATGAAATATCATGAAATTGTAACATTAATGTAAAAATTGTACTAATATATTTGAGAAAACTCTTAAAAAGAACATTACTACTTTTAAATACATATCTGTAAAAAAATCATAGTCTCACAAGTATAGAAAATTCGAGGCGCAGCTGATGATAACGGCGTCTTTTGCCTGAGCCGGCTCAGTTTTTAGGCCGACGCTAGTCGGCTGCTGTGCGAATGTGGTGAAAGTAAGCGGCGGCGTCTAGCTGGTTTATAGCCGATCGGCTACAAGTATCTTCATCCAATATTAATCGTAGAATGTCGTAAAGGCGCCCCAGACGTCGAACACGAATAAATCACATTCACAAATAATATGTGTGTCGACAGTTTAAGCGAACACAAAACAATAAACATTAACACGCACGTGTATTGCCAACGTAAATAATTCCCATTTAGCTAATTTTATGTTTGCTATCAGTAATTAATGTTTAATGAAAAAGAGCAAACAAAGTTTAATCAGAAAGAATGAACAACTTATTAGGATGGAGTTGTATACTATGCTCAAAGAGTGTAAAGGGTGAAAAAGAGAAGAAAAGAGTTTACTTTTGGAAGAAAGACTTACATATGTATTTGACTGCATGCCTCCCTAAAGGGAGGAGTGCTCTTAGGCGTGCCTTAAATTATTTCTAGACTAGCTTCAAGGAAAAATGAATGACGGCACGTAATTCTGATGAACGACTTATTCAAGAGAACAAGGAATGACTCAACTGGAACTACCTTCACGGACGCAAGAGCCGGGGTGGGTGCCCGATAAAAACATTCGCAGAATTGTGTAATCGAAGCAAACGGTACTTCTGGAAATAATGTCACATATACGATTATGAAAGAAATTAAGTCATCAATAGCTAAAAGTAATTTCGTCAACTAAAATACAGTCAATTGTGAGAAAATACAATCCACAAGAAGCACTCGCATAGTTTGTAGACGGTGACTTTTCACGACAGCAATGAGAGTTAATACAAGGCGAACGCAATGAAATTTATCCTTCTTATTCTCGTTTACAAAAAGAAAAAACAATATATAAGTTACTGAAATCGCATTTAAAATTTTTGAGTTCCCTCGTGCCTGCAAGATTAGTTGTTTTTTGGAATGGAGAGGCAAGAAAAACCATATGGGATAGTGTAGTTCCATCTTTTTTTAAGAGAAGTAACACTCAGGCAATTAACATGCCTACCAATAAGTAGTTGTATTACCTTCTTCGGGAAAGGCATAGTGAGAGAGGACAGAGGCTGAAAGAGAGAAAGCTTAATCTGCTGTCAATGTCTTTTTAAGCTGTGTAGCCATTTTATTAATTATTTTACTTTGACGGCGATTTTGCTACAATACCGACGAAGGAGGGCGATGTGATGTACATTAGCATACACCAGTATCAATTGCTGTCAGTACTGTTAAGTGACCAGCAACAATTACAAAGGCAGACTAGTGCACATCTGAAAAAATGCTGGATGTTATGACGTGTCTGAAACTGGGCTCGAACCCACGTTCTTAGTCATTATTTGCTTTGTAGTAAACGTGTTAACTACAGCCAACTTTACCCAGCCGAAAACAATATAAAATGTAAGTCACATTATGTTGCTAACAATGGTCGAGGAAAGGTATGTAATGCCGCTACAGATACTGCATCAAATATGAAATGTTATGTATGCGGCCAAGGGATTTCAATAAATAAATAAAAGCTGACGTTTCTAAAGAAGATGTCAATTCGGTTAATATATTCTGCAAGTTCGAAATATTGAAGAGAAAAAGAAAATAAAGAACAGATTCAAAAGAGATTCAGAGAACAGATGTCTCTCCTTGTTGGCATCACTCAAGCAGGCTACGGGAATAGTAATGACGGCAATACTCTAAGAAGATAACATCAGAAGCTATACATCTCATCGGACAATTACCTGAGCAAACATTTTTTGAAATATCGCGTAGAATTTGCGAGAAAATTCTTTGAAATAGACTGCAACAGATACATTTTAAATAGAATCACACCATCAGTGAACACGAAAGTGACGATTCCAACTGACTTTATAGTTGCTTAATAAATACAGTCGTTACAGTAAAATTATTATTATTTTGTCTAATTATGAATTATTAAATTTTATTTTGATTAAATTTTGTCTTTTCTTTCATATATATTTCATGTGTTAAAAAATATATTAAAACATTTTGCTAGGGTTTTAACTCAAATACTCCAATGTGTGATGGTATTATCTATTCATCAAATACAAAACTTCATGTTTAAAGTCCCGAAAAATTCAAAATGTTCTGTAGAGTAATGCAATTTTATTTTGCAGACGTCAAAATCGAGTCAAAAAAAGGTGGTAAATTTCAACTGAATATTCGTTTTCACAAAAACTAAAAATTGATATTCGTTACATCACTTGTATATACATATATATATATTCATTTGCTTTGATTATAAAATTAAGAAAGCTACGTTTTTATAAAAGTTTATTGCTAAAAGTTCAGTGGCTTAGTTTTTGCAAAACAATTAAAAAACATAAAACAACTTGCAAAATCATGTGATAAATGCTAAAAACCAAAAAATATATACTTTACTTCCGATTTTATGAAACTGCTTCAAATTAAAAATTAATTTGTAGTCACCAGATGGATAGAGCAAATTATTTAATATATTTTCAATGCAAATTTATTATGTTTCAGAAAATGTTTTACACTACTCAACAAAAAAATTAATTATGTACAATCAAACCAAATTGTAAACACATTATATTGCTATGTCTCTCTATTTATGTCCATTTAATGAATAATTAATTGTTCATTTAAAATATATTGCAGATAAGCATGTTCAATAATATCCATAAGTTGATAGTAGATGAATGATATTTCGTTCCTTTTTTAGCAAAACACAAAATACATAAATATTGTAGTTGCTAAATATTTATGAAATACAATATTTGCAAAATTTACCTGAACATGGCACATCATTTGTTTCTCATTTAAATTTCAAGTAATTTTTATAGAATAAAAGTGGTTCAAAGAAAATATCGGCATTTTTTTTCTGTTTAAGCAATTAATGCAGTCATATTTTTGATGAAATACTTCTTTATCTGGTCGAAACTTTTATGATGGTAATATGGACAATATATGAAACACATACCACAATGTAATGCCAGGAAAATTTTTGTGATTGAGTACATATGTATATGAACGTATATAGGAAAAGATTGAAAATACAGTAGACTCGATGTAGACAGAACTAAATTAATGCAATACTTATTCCCGCAACCAAGATTCTTCCCCTCAACACAAAATCGAAATTTTGTTTAAATGATGGATGGCTTCTTGATCAGAAGATAGCTTTTCGCCGCTAATTTTCAATAACCTAATTCCGAATCTGCTCTTGAATCTATTGAGCCAATCACAGCTTGCATTAAAGCTACATCTTTCTTTTTCATACATTTTTTCATGCAGTTTTTGCCTTTTTTAAAAGATTGCCAGAAATTAAAATGTCTTGACTTCTTGAGTAATGATATATAGCATTTCTTCCATACCAAAAAACTCACATTTCTTCAAAGATATACGTTTTGTACTGCACGCTGTCGCAAATTTCATAAGTTTTTTTTTTTAAATCATTTTTAATGCGTGATATGGTTAATTTGATCACACTTTATTGATACGCCAAGGATTTTAATGTAAAGCATCTATATAAGTTCGCATTTCATTCAGAGTCGTCTTTGGATATACCGGGGCCCCGGGGCACTCTGGAATTCGGGGCCCCATTTAAAATAAAAAGCTAATGAAAAGAAAAAATATTTATATTTTTCTTGTAACATTGTTGTTCTTTTTATTCTCTGAAGGTGTGAAGAAAATGAACGCTCTCCACTACAATTAGTAATCAATAATAGTGTTGTAAAAGTACTGAGTAGTTGAGTACCAAGCACTCAATACCGTATATATGTATTTCCCTGTACTCAATACCCAAAACTAACTACTCAATACTTTCAGAGACGCATTTTCATATGTAAATATGAAAATTTTACGTGAAAATATTTTAAATTAATACAACTCGGTTTTGAGGAAAGTTAAGCGCCTTTAAATCATTTGCAACAGTTAATAAATCTGGCCGTTTAGTTAGATATATTTAATGGATTATTAAATTTGCTAATTCATGAATTATTATGGAATATGGGTAATAATAAAATATTAAATATTTTTATTTTTAAATAAGAAAAAACGTTAAAAGTATTGAGTAGTATCGAGTACTCAACCAAAAAAGTATTGAGTAGACAAAAGTAACCGCTTTTTACAACACTAATCACTAAGCAACTTCAACATTTGGAAAATTTTCCTCTAGTTTATGGGACTTTATTAATTTATGTCAGGATGAGATACTTAAATCTGCTGATTCCTTTGCTATGGTCTTTAAGTACCGCATTAAATGAAAATATTCTGATTTGAACTCATAAGCATTAATATCTATGGGATACAATTCAGCAAATTCTTTTAATTTTTTTTGTCATCTGGTCGGAATTAATTGTTGTTAACTGAGAAAGAAAATTTAAATTTTTATCAATTTCCTGTTGTGCATCTGTACGGTTTTCTAATGATCATATAATGTATCGATTATTTATAGGAATAAACGTATCTAAGGGGAATTTTTCTTTACCAATCAACTGTACATTTTCTGATGATCCTTCACAAAAAGTGATGCTTGTGCTGCGAAATCTTGTTTTTTCAGACGTATCTTTTTATTCAGCATTTGGATTTTTTTCTTTAGCATCATACTGATCGAAATTATTGCTTGCGTTGCTAACATAATCGATCAGAGACGCGTAGTTTTGTTGCAACGTCCATAATAATATTATTCTGTAAGCTTATGCTTGTTTTATTCGTAGTACCCAAGAGATTATTCCATATCTCTGTTAGAAGAATGTTCTCTATATTATTATTATTTTTGGCTAGGCTTTGAGCCTCATTTCTTATTTCTCCTGGTTGATTGATGTCACTTTCAATTGATGTCGGAGATTCACAAATATGATTATAGCCATTTTTTCAGAGCATTAATAGCATTGGCACTTGCAGATCATCTTGTATCCGCCAGTGATTTCAAAACTTTATTTGCGCCCAAATGCGCTATCATAATTTTCCAACTTTTGGTCAAAGACGAGATTTTAAAAATGCCGAATTTTAATTGTAAAGACAGTACTGATTTCATTTTACGTATTAACAAATTTTTAACTTTCATAGTGAACTATCAAAAGCATACGTCATCAACAACTTAATTCCACTCAAGCGCACAAAATCCGTATGAATAAAAAAATTTAACACAAAACAACAGTAACGGATTTACATACATACACTTTCTTTTGCAGAATAACTGTTATTCCCCGCCCAGACTTGCAATTTTTGTTGCAGCAATTCTTGAGTTTATTGGTGAGAGAGGTGAGAAGATTGGGGAGGGATACTGCAATTCTCTCTTGCTTTGAAATTCGCACTTGTAAATTTTTAGTTTGTTGTAGGTATTTGACGTTTTATTGAATTTTATTTCTTCTGTATGAAATGAAATTTTACTTTTAGAAATGTCAAAGTAAAACAAAAAGAAAAAAGTATAACTAGAATTTTATTATGTGGACACTAATCCATTTTCAGAGGAGAATTAAAAAAAATTGCAGCAACAAAAGTTGCAAGCTGACTTTTTGTTTCTTTTTGTTTTGTTTTCTTTTTTTTTATTCTAAATTCCTTCTACACAGGACTAATCAGATCGAATATTTCCTCTATAGAGTACATATATGGGCTCATAAAGTACTGCCTAAAAATATAGCGCATTAAAAATTTTTTCCATTCTAATTTTAAAAAATATATGTATATACAGTGCTAGCTCACTAATCCGAAGGTATGTAATCCGAATTATCCAGTAATCCGAATTGAATTTATGACGTATTACATACTCTATAGTCCGAATTGGTTGCAATTTTGTTAAACCGAATTTTTATTTTTCTGCTTTTTTTTTTTTTTTTACAAAACCACGTGTGGAATTTTAAAACTAACGGGCGGGACAGCATTGAGATGCAGAGCCTTCTATGATTAATATTGTACATACATATACATATTTATATATGTAAGTCTTTATAAGCACATATGTATGTTTTATATCTTGTTGCAATTCTTCTATAAATTCTTGTTGGAATCATAGTCATTCTCAGAGGTGGGCTTCAGATTATAATATCCCACTATCATTCACCCTTATTCCGGTTGGCGACATCGAAGTCACGTCAACACAATGCCAAAAAAATTGGGCCTTGTCTGTTGTCGAAAAAAAACTGACTACTATTGACAGGTTATTTTCTGGACCTTAGAGAACAGAAATAGACTGTCAGTAGCACAAAATTGTTTTGGAAAGCGAGTAGACAAACTCCAATTTTTTGGTATTGTGTTAACGTGACGTCGATGTCGCCAACTGGAATAAGGGTGTTTGTTACAACAAGAATTGCCTGAGAATGATTGTGTTGAAGTAACAGAAGATTTTCGCACAATAACCAACTATTTCACGGCAATAATGACGTGCGAAGTTCTGAAGATGAAATTATTCGTGTAGTTTAGAGTCAGACACTGAAAATGTGGAATCTGAGCATATAATTATGAAACACGTTAAAAATCGTGAAGCTGTGCAGACCTTAAATACTTCAATAGATTGGGCAAAGGAACGAGGTATGCAAACAGATTACATACTGATACTAAAAGAATTCGGGAACAAGGCTTTGGAAGCATGTGCAAAGAAAGAGAAGCATACCTACATCATAAATTATGTTAAAAAAACATAATATTTATAAAAAGCTTTAATTTTTTCATTCTTAATTAATAAAAATAAAATAAATTAGTTTTGAAATCCTGACTTGTGTTTTATTTTTGATTATAGTGAATTATAATACGTAATACTAGCATATCCAGTAATCCAGATCACCATTTGATACAAATGACTAAACGAAATCTAGCTACTTATAGTCGCCAACTTGCTTCGAAATGGTCATCTGCGATCGCAAACACAATGACAGTAAAAACTGTCGTAGACTTGATATCTACGGCCTCAAAACTTATACACAAAAACGGCGCCCATGTCGAAACAAGCTTTAGATAAAAAAAAGAGGTTGAATTGGTATAAGAGGTATTCAAATTGAACTGAAATGAATTATAATAAGGTAGTTTTTAGGGACGAGTCCCACATGGAGTTGATTAATCGTGAAAATCATTAGCACGACGTACAATGATCGGAAACTATTAATCATTTTGCTTCGCGCCTTGAGCGCAACCTGGTTAGTGTTTGAGGATGTTTTACATGGTACCGGTATTTTAATCTATAAAAAAGGACGCTTAAATGCTAAAATCTACATTGAATTGAATTCTGAAAAACTTCCATCGTATTTTGACCAAATTTTCGAGCGAGAACAGTCATTTTCAACACGATAAGGCGATATTTTCTATGTATTGGTTCAAAAATAATAATGTACCTCTGCTATATTTGACACCAACTGACATTAACCCGATTAAGAACATTCGGGCTATTATCGATCGCAACCTTCAAAAACTACACACATACAAGAAAAAATTTATTGAAGAGTTCTTTAAAAGCCAAAGTTGGAATCATTTCTTCATACTGAATTAAAATGTTTCTATTACTTTTTTAATAAATGATATTTCAGTATTTAATTCAAAAGTGCGCTATAATAATTTAAAAATTTAAGACATATTTTGTAAAAGCTGTTTTGTTATTCTCACAAATTAATAAAATTTTATAAAATTAATTAAATAGCAAAAAAATTTAATTCTGTTTTTAAGTTTTATCAGTGCTGCTACCAACGAAATGTAAAATTACACTTGCATCATGCCAAAATTACACATGAAATTAGCAATTACACATGCCTTCTTTTTTTTTTTTTTTTTGCAAAATAACGTGCTTTGACTTGTTTAGATTAAATATTTGACCATTTTGGTGTAATTTCAAAATTTTTTTATGATGAATATATTTTCGATATTTGCGCATTCATTCAGGTCATTCAGTAAAAGATAATTTTTTACATATCAATCCGACCTTTCGTTGGTATTTTTCAACTTCTTCAAGGAATTGTTTTATTTTTGTAGATATATAATCTTCTTAAGACCAATTCTACATAATTCTCCTTAAAAATATCATAGGTTTGTTTTGCATAAAAAGGACAATCACAAACAAAAACTTAATAATTTTATTTTAAAGTGCTTATTTTTCGAACAAATTGTTTGTTAGTAGTTTTTAATCCAAAGTGATTATTATTTTGGCTCAAGTTCGTAACATTTTTAGTCAGAAAGAATTGGACATGAGGACAATATTCCAAAGGAACAAGGGAAAATTTTAACATCAATTAATTTCAACTTACACGGCAGAACAGAAACAACGTTGTTTTTCTGGAGCCGCTACACTCCCATCATAAGGTTTCATCTGTGTTTCCATGTATCCGCCACTGCTTAGGTGGCTCGGTTGAATGTGATTTCAAATTTGTATTTATACAGACAATGACTTTAAATTAAAAAAATATATGTAAATACAAATATAAATATTTATACAAAAATAACTTAGAAAAAAGAAATGAGATCCGCATAAAAACATAAATGTGAAAATAAGGACAAGTTCCTATCCAAAAATTTCGGCCGTAAAAAGTACTGAGATCAAAATAAAAACCAAGTTCTTGATAGGCACAATACCATCTCATTTCTAAGCAACCTGTATATATATAGGTCCGTTTTGCTTAAATTTACTTTACTGTAATTAAATTAAAGTAAAATTCTACAACTAATTTAAAAGAAAATTTTTTTTCAGCACCTAAAAATACATAAGATAAATGTAAAAAAATTTACAAAATACCATATAAAAAATCACTCGGGCATAATTTTTCCTTCTCAAAGTTTAGCTGAATCGAAAAAAATATTCCTTTTTTTATCTTCAAAAATATATTCATATTTGTGGTTGTTTTTCAAAAATTTCTGGCTATTTATATTTTATATTGGTGAGCGACTTGCTAAAGAGGAATAAGCTTTGAAATCTGTCGGAAGCATTTCTATAATCTTTGAAGTTATCTTCATGGGGATGGGGTTTTTTACAGAGGTGCACTTGTGCGGAAAGCTATCTGTCTGTCATCCACTTGGGGATGGCAAGAAGCGATTCCTCTGTTTGAAATTCTCAAGCAGCTCACTACTTCCGGTCTTATACCAAGTATCCCCTGGTAATGCCTTTCAGACACCCGTCTGACGGCAGCTAAAGTGAGAAGGCACACAGTTGAGTAACCTGAATGGCATTCCAAACCGATGCGTCTCAGGTAATTAGGTGTTATCCACTGAAACTCAGCTGTACTTTACCTGCCTAGAGGTTGTTGGCAGCCCCAACTCTAGGATCGGATGGGAGGCCTAATCAGTCACTCAATCCTAAACACCACTGATTACTGAAACCACAACAAATAATTACCAACGGATCCCCAAGATGACGACCTTTAGCATGAAAAAAATGACACGAATAGGAACATGGAACGTACGCACACTCCTAGATACATCTAAACTGGCCCAAGTATGCAGAGAATTTGCCAACTACAACCTGCTACTTTTAGGACTGTGCGAAAACAGTTGGCCAGAAGCAGGAGAATTCAATACCTCCGAAAACCTAACTTTTTTATACTCCGGTAAACCGCCGAACGAGCCAAGGTCGAGCGGAGTCGGATTACTCTTATCCAAGGAAGCCCGTAGTGCACTGATCAACTGGGCTAGAAACCTTACATGCGTGCAGTGCTATGCACCAACAGAAACATCTGAATCCTCGGAAAAGGAAAATTTTTACAGTCACCTGAACAGAGTGCTGTCATTAATACCGCGAGGTGATATCGTGATACTCATGGGTGATTTCAACGCATAACTTGGAGCAGACAACACTGGAAGAGAAACCATAATGGGGCAGCATGGCATCGATAGAATGACGGAAAATGGAGAGCTCTTTACTGAAATATGTAGCAACAACAATCTCGTGATCGGAGGCACCATATTTCCCCACAAAACTAGCCACAAAGTAACGTGGGTATCGCCAGACAGAGTGACCGAAAATCAAATCGATCATATTGCTATAAGCAAATCATGGCGCAGGACTCTTCTGGACGTACGTTCCAAACGCGGTGCAGACTGTTCCACAAACCATCATCTTGTAGTTGGAAATATTCGCCTAAAGGTATCTGCTATCCGTAAACCACCATCCGCTGATCGAAAATATGACGTACGCAAACTGAAAAACGTTCAAATCCGGCACAATTACGTGAACGAACTAAAAGGGGGCCTTTCTATACAACGAGCACACCCGGTGATAGAGTGGCAAAACATAAATAATAACTTCAACAATGCTGCCAGGGAACATATCGGTTACAAGACCCTCAAAAGAGCACAGCGGATGTCGGATGATACTTGGAAGTTAATATTGGAAAGAAAGGAAATAAAGGCAAAGCAAAATATAGCTAGAACGCGCGGTGAAAAGATAACGTTAGGTGAAGCCTACAGGCGTCACGATTTACTAGTGAAACGGAGTGCTAGAAATGACAAGAGAAGATGGCACGAGGAACTTGCGTGTAATGCCCAAAAAGCATCTGAAGAGCATAGGCCCAAGGATCTTTACGCAATCACCAAAAAACTCACAGGTAAAAATTTCCTTAACACAAAACCACTAATAACAGTGAGGGAGTACTATCAACATCCAAAAATGAGCAATTGGAAATATGGAGACGTCATTATTCTTCAATGCTTTCAAACGCTCCATCCAACCTTTCGAACATTTGCTCATGCGCAACCCATGATCATGATCTTTATAGATTTTGAGAAAGCATTCGACACCCTGAGCCACGATGCGATATGGAGTGCTCTCGCGTGTAAAGGTGTTCCACCAAAGATTATCATGCTTACTCAAGCTCTGTATAAGGATGTTAGATGTCGTGTTGTCCATGACAACGCACTAAGCAACAGTTTTAACGTTGCAACCGGAGTGCGCCAGGGATGTATACTATCCCCTCTTCTCTTTAACATCGTCCTAGACGTCATAGTGCGCAATGCTACTCAGGACAGCAGAGGTATACGATGGGGACTCACTCAACAACTCGAGAGTCTGGAGTACGCAGATGATATTTGTCTTCTGTCTCACAGCTATCGGCATATGTCAGCTAAACTTAAGTCCGCCGAAACCGAAGCTGCAAAAGCTGGTCTAAAAATAAATATTAAAAAGAGCAAGGTAATGCGCTGCAACACCATTAATAACAGCAGATTTAAAATACAGGATGTTGAACTAGAGGAAGTAAGGTCGTTTTGCTATCTTGGTAGCATTTCAACTCATACTGGAGGCTGCAGCAATGACGTCGCCTATAGAATGTCAAAGGCCAATCAGGCATTCGGTATGCTGCGCCCTGTATGGAAATCTACTGTTATTTCAAAGCACACTAAGATCAGCATATTCAATTCGTGCGTCAAATCGGTGCTCCTTTACGGTTGTGAGTCATGGAACACAACAACACGTGAAATAAATGCCATACAGGTGTTTGTTAACCGCTGTCTACGAAGGATCCTTAAGATATTCTGACCAAGCACCATATCAAACACTCAACTATGGTCACAAACAAATCAAAGTCCAATCAACATCGAGATCCTTAAGCGAAAATGGCGCTGGATTGGTCACACGCTCCGTAGACCACAAGGCGACCCTGCTAAAACTGCTATTGACTGGAACCCCCATGGAAATACACGAAGAGTTGGTCGCCCGTCGCACTCCTGGAGACGTCAACTCGAAGCTGAAGTAATCCAAAGTGGGCTAAGCTGGAGGGAAATCAAACACCTAGCATCAAACAGAACCGAATGGAAAGAGTTCGTTGTGGCCCTTTGTTCCTTATAGGAACCACAGGACATAATATAATATAAAAGGCGGGAGCAACTAATTTCGCAAAAACACATCAATAGTATTGGATATGCGCCAAATTCCAAAGAATTAAACAAGAAATAACGATAATACGAACAAAATTGCATAGCAGACTGAATAAAGCAGATTTATTTAAGTTCTACCAGATGGGTTCCTCTCACGTGATTTCTGTGTTTATCCAAAGGCAAGTAACGTGACTGTATAATGCTTAATTTGTTGGTATCGTTAACGCGCATTTACAAGAGTAAAAAGTTGTTCACAACCCCATCCATATATGAATATACATACGTGAAGATAATTCTGGAGATAAAACACTTCATCAGTTTATTTTCACGTACGAGGGCGGATTGATATTGAAGCTACCAGCGCTAGGTGGCAGCACAAACACAAAAACTTTTTTTTAGGATTTGCGATCTGTCAAACGTCAGCTGTTTCACCCAAAATCATCGATTAGTTTATTTGTTGTAGTCGTTTGAAGTAAGCAACTTTTGTGTTTCTTGAAAAATGGAAAAAAGTGAATTTCGTGCATTATTTCGTGATTAAACACTATTATTTCAAAGGGAAAACGGCGAAGGAGACAAAAGATATACATTACGGTGAGTCTGTTCCGTCAGATTACATTTTAAAATATTGGATTGCTAAATTTAAAGGCGGCCGAACTAGCACTGGGCAGGAAGGCTAAAAGGTGGTTACTGAAGAAAATATCAAGAAAATCCTCGATATCGTTATGAATGATCGCCGAGTAAAGTTATGTGAGATTGTTGAAATGGTAAACATATCATATGAACGTGTGTTCAACATTTTGCATGAACATTTGCATATGAAAAAGGTATCGGCAAATTGGGTGCCGCGTTTGCTTAGTATCGAACAAAAACGAGTTCGACAGACCACTTCATAGCGGTGTTTGGACATGATAGAGCGTAATCCTGTTGATTTTTGGCGTCGATTAATAACTGTTGATGAAACGTGGGTCCACCACTACACACTTGAAACCAAAATTAATCGAAACAATGGGTGAAAGGAAGCTGTTGGAAGTGCTCCGAAAAAGGCGAAGACAGAGAAATCGGCTGGCAAGGTTATAGCCACTGTATTTTGGGATGCACACAGAATATTGCTCATCGAATATCTTGAAAAAGGATCCACTTAAGCTGCATAAAACATACTATTTTTTAAATTATAATAAAAAAGTTGGCTAACTTCTTTACATTTTCTAATAGGTAAATAAAACTGCAGCCAACTTACAATTACTTGATTTGTGTCAAAACCAGCTTGAAATTTAGTCATTCCCCATACATATTGTCATTTCCCAAGTTAAGTTATTTTGCTTAATTTCGGCGAAGTGAACTTGAAATTACAATAAACATTTTGTGTTTAGCTTTCTTTACATATACAGCATATTTACAAATATGGGAGCAAACTAAAAAATTCACAGTTAACAATTATTGTAGAAATTTATTAAAAGAATTAATATTTAAGAAAAAGAAACCGTTATGACAAATAAGTATGAAACACATACAAAATATAGCAAGAAATACAAATTGCAGAATGTGTCAATCGAAATCAAGTCTAATGCCACTTAGCAGCAGTATGAACAGGTTTAATTTCGCGTGTTATATCGGCATGAAATTACGTAGTTTGAATTTAAAATCAGTAAAAATTATAAAAATCCACGAAACTTTTGAAATTGTTTTTTAGTTGACGAAATAAAAATTTTATTTTTATATGCGGGATTATACATGTTTCTTACATCGCTTTCTTAAAAAAAACATACATATTTTACAAATTTCAAATGTTAGGTCAAACAACAGATAGAAAAAATTACATTTAAAAAAATTTTAAAAAACACTAAAATGAAAATTATTATATATGTATACAGATAGATATATATAGACTAGCCAAAAAACCTTCAACAAACAAAAGTTTTTAAATATCTAGGTATAACTTTAGTTAAAAAACTTAAGTATAAACAACAAGTCAATTACATCTGTGATAATAAGAGGTCTAAGCTCAACCTTAAAAATAAAATATTGTTTCATAATATGTGTATTAAACCGATTTTTTACCTACGGGGTCAAAAAATTGACAAAGCCCATACAAAAAAGCTGTAAATTATTGAAAACAAAAATTTTAAAATAATTCATATACTTCGCCCTAAACTTGCTACGGACTTACTAAAAACGTGTTAAACGTGTCTGACAATGATCTGACGCTGTCATTTAATCAAAAATGCAGATTGTCTAATTTTGAAACAATAAGAAATTTACTAAACAATCGGTGAGAATCTTTTTTCATTATAACATTTGTAAAGTTTGTAACACATTTTTCGGACAAAATTTCCTTAAGACAGTATTATTAATAGTTTCCTTATACAATTAATATACTGCTAAAATCTACTAGTCCCTGGACTACTCAAACTATGCGGGTCACCCGATCCACGTTTTCTCAAAATATACACAAAAATTCGTGTCTGATTGTAAGTAGTAAAATACAGCATAAATTTACCTTTTAATATTTTTTACATTTGATGTTTTGTTATACAGTAGACGATCGTAAATTTGAACTCTGGGAAATTTCACATAGTAAAAAAGGGGAACTTCATGTTGCTTATGTAATTTTCATTGTCCGTGCATTTTAGTCCATTAGTGTGAGAAATTTGAAAAGCGTGTAAATAAAGTGTAGTTTTTTATTAAGTGCAAAAAAACGTAAAAAGAATACGTTGGCTTTAGAAAACAAGGAAAACGTTTAGCTCTAAATTTTGATATAACAAAATCTGCCATCAGCTATATCAAATCAAATAGAGCAGCTATATTAAAAGATTTTCCAACACCTATTATGAAGCAAAAAACAGATATTTACAGATGTGAAAATATGATTGATTTCTGAATCAATGTGAAAGGAAATCTACAATGACTGGAGCAATAATGAAAGAAAAGGCTAAACAAATTTTTCAACAAAAATATCCCAATAATGATTATACATTTCCAGCAAGAAGGTTGCGAGATTCTTTCTAGTGATGTTGACTCAGTCAATTTATTCAGTCACAAATTTCGTTCTAAAGTCACTGAGATGGGTCTAATAGACTCACAAATATATATTGGGTCTGCCTGTGAAAATAATGTCCCTGGATTTAAAAACCAAAAATAACGATTGTAAGTTTTACTCCACGCAAGCTCCGATGGCTCACATAAATTGGTGCCATTGGTTATTGGAAAAGCCAAAAAATGGTCATGCACGGTAAGAACAATGTTGCATACTTATTTTCACCAAATGGGACAGCACCTGTGCAACCAATGGCACAAAATCCCATAAAATTAACAATAGTAACTTACAGAAGTAAATCACTTACTTAATTAATAGCTGAAGATCAACTCAATACGTGATGCAATAATGTTACTCAAACAAGCTCGGGATGAGTGACTCAATAGCACTTTTTTGACCTCCACAGTAGTAAATTCAAATCTTTGGAATTTCTCCTTTTTAACTAAAAACATATAATGTATTGTGTTTATTCTTGCGTTTATGTGACATATATTATCGCAGCAAACACAATGCTTTTATCTCATACCAAACATTATTCTTAATTCCTTTTCACATCAATATAAACGTTTGAAATCAAATTGACGTTCAGTTGAGAGTAAATGTTTAGTGCTGACCTTAATGTTAAACTACCTTGATCTTCTTCAAGACTTCAAATATTTAAAAAAAGTGTATTTTCTTTAATTGTAGTGTTTCTTAAACTAATAATATATTTCAAGTAAAACTTTCTTCAAGTGTAAAGCAACAAATCCGAGGACCAAAGGATTTGTGAAATGGAGCATCCTATTTTTCAGGAGTTGCATTTAAATGATATATGCTGGAATTAGGAGTTATCACATTTTGATGTCTGTTGTGGGAGTTGTAATTTACTTTTTGTGAGGCTTTTTAAATTGAGAACATATTGAAATAACAATTTAAATAATTTTTTCTTGTGACTTATTTAATTTCATTGAGACTTATTTAATATCTTTGGGAGTTATTTCATTTGTCCTGAAATTGCGGTTCATAAAATTCATTTCTTCTTATTTTATTTCTATTGAGACTTGTGTAAGGATGTCTTTCACTTTTGTTAGGACTTCTTTCATTGGGAAATATTTAATTTCTTTTGAGATAATTGTATAGCAATCATTCAATTTACAATTATTTCATTTTGCATTTTAGATGTTATTTTTTTTTTGTTAATTTAGTATTAAAATATGTTGATTTAAAATTAATCACATTGAAATAACATTGTACATTTTAAATTGATTAATGTTTAATTTTGTAATTTCCGTTTTTGTAGTAATAATTGTCATGTAAAATTAACATTGCATATAGTTGAAACAAGATTAACTAATGTAAAATCAACATTGTTATAAACATTAAAAATAACATTGGAATAGTTTGAAAAAACTTATGACAATTTTAAATATTAACAAACGTTGGCTTAGTTAAATCAACATGTTAAAAAATTACTGGAATAATTTTAAAATAAAATTGCTGTATGTTAAAAAAAACATGAAACATGTTGAAACAACGTGAAACATGTTGAAATGAAATTAATTCATGATAAAAGAGAAAAAATTCAAAATGTACCGCTACTTTGCAGCTTTAAAGAAACAACAATTTTCATGCTGTCGTATCAGAAGTGCAGTGTCAGAAGTGAAGTGTTATAAATTTTAAGTGAACTAAATTCTTTAAATTTCATTACGAGTATGTCTGCAGCTAACAATAATAAAATTAATTTAACAAGCTTTGTGGAAAATTTAGCAACCGGAGGAGAAAATATAATCTTGTTAGTGACGAAATATTATATTAAACATTCCAGTTGTTAAAAATACGACGCAAGGTTCCCAAGCCCACCTTTACATGTTTTTCCAATTAATAATTGTAAAACCTATTTGAAAAACAAACATTTGTAAAGCTAAATGTATTTGCTATATGTATGTGTTTATAAATAAAGATAAAAAAATTAATTAACTGCTTTTTACTAACTGCATGTCCCATTGTTAAGCAACATTGCGTAAATGTTATTTGAATATAGGAAACATGTTAAATTAACATGGAATTTCCTGTAATTTTAACATCTTTCCATGTTATTTCAATATGGCTGTAACATTAATTCTAAATGGCTTAATAGTTGATTCGAGATTGATTTCGTTATTTTGACAATCTCTTTGATTCAATTGGTGTACAATGGCAATACAACATGATTTATAGTTGTTTAAAACTGGATAACTATAACTTTTATTTTACTTTAATATCATGTTAAATTAACATGAAACGCTTATGAAGCAAAATTGTTAACAAAACTAGTTGAATCAACCTTGTTTTAGTTAATTTTCTGTGTGTAGTTACCGTTTAGCTTTACAGGATCATATATTGTTCAAAAGTGTTATTGAATAGCAAAATCTACAATTTAGCTGATAACTTTTCTAAGCAATTATATTTTTTTGTGTAAAGCATCGCATGCTGATCTATTTTGGGACATTATTTTGTAAAACGCAACCGTACGTGTTGAGAAATTTTTTACAAAACAATTTTCATATAAAGATTTACAATGTCTATAATTTTTTCCGGGCTCTTTATTTTCTGGGAAATCGGGAAATAAAATAATTTGTCCCAGGAATTCCCGCTCCGAACAAATAAATATAATATATATAAAATTTCAATTTAATGTATATACCTATGTATTTATTTTTGATATATGTATGTATATATGCTGCAGTCGTTCTTTGATGGAGAATAAATTTTATGAAAAAATGTTATTAAAAAAACACATTTATGAGATTTGTTAAAAACAACATAAAATTAAAGAAATAAAAGCAATGTATTGAGACAAAAAAATAACTAAAATAAGCAAACAAATAACATTTTCCTGTAAAAAACACATTTGCAGGGCTGTAGGCCTTTCTATCTTTTGCAGGTTGCTTTTAACAATGGCAATTCTTTCTTAATCCATATTCATTTCATCTTCATCACCATTATCACCAAAAAGACGGTTGTAAATTTGTTCTGCTCATAATAATTTTTTAAGAATTTGGAAAAATTTTACTTTCATTAAAAATTTCGGAATTATTGTTAAGTATTGTCACGATATATCCTACGACTTTGAACTAGCAAGAGAAATCGAACTTCAGGTTCAGAAAGAAATATAATTTGTTTTACAATTTGAATATAAAAACGCATTTTGAAGATTTTGCTAAAAAAAAGTTACAAACGGTAGTTAGTAAAATTCCCAAAAATTCCCGCACTAATTTCCCGTTATTTCGGTATTGAAAACTTTTGGGAATTGGCAGGAAACACCGTACCGTAAAAAACTCTAGTTTTACACACACCATCGTTAAAATTGTCACATTTTTTCAAAACTTTCATTCCTAATAGATAATTGAAAAATTAAAAAATTTGTTTATTAAAATGTAGGTAGTGGGTGTGATTTACCTGTTGTAAACATGTAAATAAAATATACTTTAATAACAACGCATCTGTTACCCACTTTAAAGTGTAAAATTTTAACATTCCGGGTAGTATTTTACATGATATCAAACAACTCATAGCATCTGTGAATAATTTTCAAAACATTAAAAAACTTTGAGATATTTAATGAGCAAAACTGAATAAAATAAATAAATTTAGCATATTATGCAAATTCAAGATGACGTTACTATTTTTGATACTTTACATTGATGATGTGATTCATTTTAAAAATATTTGCAATTCAAGCTAAACTTGTTTGAAATAACAAAGAAATTGCGGTATTTAACAAAAATAAAAATCCATGATTTTAAAGAAAAATTTAAATGGATTCCCCCTTTTCAACGAATGAAATAAAGAAAATAACACTAAATTCAAAGTCAATGTGTGACAGACGCTACATCAATATCATGGTTACTAAATATTCGTATTACGGAAAAGAACACGAAAACTTGTGCTAAGTTCGCTATCGTCTTAAATTTTTAACCAAATTTCTTGGTCAGCCTGAAGAAAAGCAACACCAGCATCGGGTTATGGGTTTAAAATTTTTACTCAAATAATGAATATGATGCAGGTTAAAACACTATTATGTAAAAATTTAACCATCTTACGCAATTAAAGTCTTGTTTTAACAAATAATTCAACACTAACAAAATAAATTGACGTTATTAACTAAACAAACAATAAGCAGAGAAATGAATTAATTGGAATGCAAATAAAACATGTCTTAGCGCCTACTCATTTTTAATACAACAATTTCGATTAGCAACAAAATAAATATGAAAAAAAAGAAAAATATTATTAAATTACATATTAATTCGCAGCAACTTTTCAAATAAGTGTTTAATTTACCAAGAAATTAAAAAAAAACTAACAAAGCTGCTAGAAATAATTTCAATGAAATCTACAAGAGACTCTTTCTTAGCTTGATTTTTTTATATTTGTGAAAAAAGAAAAAACGACAAGTTAATTTTTGACATCAGCAGACAGACCTGCATACATTAATATTATTCAGTTACGAAAAAATATAGATACGTATAGGGAAATGAGAAGCAAAACAAAGCAATCAATCTTTTTTTACACATGTGCACTATATCTGGGTGGGAATGTTTAAATATTTACTTAGAATTGCACTATAACCTCAGGTAATAAAACCAATAAAAAAATAGTCTGTTGCGAAAACGGAGTCAAAATCTGTATTCCTATTTTTCGAATTTACTATATTTTTTACTTGGGGAAATATTCCACGAAAAAGCTCTACACTCGGTATCCGCATGGGTAAAAAACAGTTTTCATTGATCGTACTAGGATTTCCCTTACCCCTTTCATCTTGTGAGAGATATGGGACGGCGGGATATACCTTCATTTTTATGAACCTATTTTATAGTTTCTCTGCTTTCTCTTTCAGCGGTTATAGAATTTAAGGCATTATCGCTGAAGAACGCTGTTGGTGTTGCTTTGCTATTTATGGACAGCTTGGAACGGTTTTTATTTTTTATTTTACAGGTTTAACATTGCTTGCGTATCATTTTAAACACAGATCAGATCGAATCCCCGGAATATAATATCGCTGTCTTATCTAATTTACAACAGTTTCGTTATTGAGATGTTTATATGCAAATTCATAATTAAAAGGTGCGTAATACGACTCCCTCTGGGGTAAAGTAATGGAAAATTTTGTATCGTCTAAAATAAATGTGTTATCTAGTCGTCTTTTTACTCGAAGAATTTGACATTAATTCAGTTTCGGTGTAACTTTAAACAGTTTAAAGAGCCAAGTTTATTTAATTTTGTATTTGTTTTTAAAAGGTTTATTTCCTGTGCGTATAACTCTGTTTGCGCCGCTCAGCAACGGTGTCATAGTTTGGCTATTCGGTTAGAAGCTTCAGAAGAAAGTCTGGCCTTTTAAAACGTTAACAAGTAAAAGAAAGTTCTGGGTTTTTCGTCCACTTCTGCTTCGTCGGCCACATTCTGTACTTTTGTTGTTTCGAGAATTTAACTAATGCGTGAGGAAATAAATCTGTGATAGTTTTTTATTATTATGTGTTAACCAACTAATCACCGTATTCGAGTCCGACCAGAAATATCTATTATATATTAAAATGGAATGATTTTTTACAATATTGTTTGCGAATCGGGTACCAATCAACGCGGCCATAAGCTCTAAACGTGTTATTGCAGTCATTCTTAGTGGAGCTATCCGGATTTTAGAGCCTATCAGAGATCAAACTATTTCGTTGCTACGAGCAATTCGTATATTAGCTACTGATTTCAAATAGCAATGCAGGAAGGATGCTTACTTGTTTTAAGTACGGTAAATATATTAACCATTTATTCCATTTGGCAAATTGACTGACAACTCTTCTCCAAATTTCCTGTAGAATAATCTTCTGAATTTGATTTTTGTTGTTTATTTAGACAAACTATGCCATTGTTTAATATATAAGGTGAAGTATTATATAAAATTGTATCGTCTGTTTTTGGGAACACCAAAAACATTTTCTAAATTCTTAACGGAACCCATCATTATTTCCTATTCAGTTGCCTGTTGTGGTATTTATAGACTGCTAACAACATTGGTTTTATTTGAAACCCAATTCCTAATGTTGAAGCCGACTTGCTTTTGAATCTACAATACTTTACTTCCAATTGTAGTTGAATCTGTTAAATAAAAAAAATCGTTTACTTTTTTACAACAGCGGTTGCTTCTGATAACTGAATTTGATACTTGAAATAGACGGACCGCATGCCACAGCAAATATCATGATCTTCGCAGTTTCGCCACAAAAAACGTTCAACATGTCTGTCTTCTTCGCGTATGTAAACTTTGGGCAAACAATTGTTCAATGTCACCACATAAGGCTACTCTACCTTTCTTTAAACTAAAACAATGGTGTGTGTAAAAAGCTAAATGATCTGTGACTTTGTTATGAGGGTATCCACGTATATACCAACCCTTACGTATGGATATGAATCAGAACAGAGTTCAGGCATCGGAGATGCAATATTTACGCCGTGTGGAAGGGACAGAATACGAAACGACGCAATACGAGCAAGCCTATCGACAGAACCGTTAAATAATAGGACCGAGAGACAAAAGCTAAGATGGATTGGTCATGTTGTCAGAATGCCAGAGTACCGCCTGTCGAGGCGACTATTAGAAGGAAGGCCGATCGGTACTAGGACAAGAGGAAGGAAAAGACTGAACAAAGAATAGAGCCTAGAACAGTCAAAACAACGGCCCAAGACAGACAGACAGATATGGAGAAGTCTTTGCAAAAGCTTTTACACTGTAAATTTTATAAATTCAATAATCATTATTTACAAATGTATAAGTACATATCGCTTCTCGGCAAGAAAAGTGTCACAAAACATATTAGGTACAAAATATAATTTTGCTATTAAATTTAAAGCCCTATAATAAATATATAAATAAACTATTTACACACCATATTTCAGCAATCTGACTATTATAGTTTTTAAATTATTGACGTCTAGATGAACAAAAAACTATTAAAGTTACATTTTCTCGAAAGAGCTATTTTTGTATTCTGGCACTTATTTTCCCGGGAAGCGATATGTACATATTTCTATATAATTTTCTTTTTCTTTAAATAATGTGCGGAATTTTTAGTACTTTTGCGAACAAATCTCGACTTACACTTAATTCTGTTAACTTAACAGTCTCTTAGTTAAAGCAATGTTAACTTAACAGCAAGAGGTCCAAACGGATCTAACTTCACACCCATGGAACATTTTAATCATTAGACTAGCAGATTTATGTAATAGGTGTCGATATTTTTATCTATTTTGGAAGAATTTATTCATTATTAAACGTTTTCTTACGTTTCAAATAAATGGGCATCGCTCACGTGATTAGCGTGATCACGCGTGATCATCAGCGTTCTTTGTTCGATTTTACCAATTTTGTCGGTGTATACTAGTGATTAGGAATATCAACTGTTTAACCGTATTATTTAACGAATTAGAATAGGAAAAGTGCATTAATTAATTTTTACAAGTTAAATCAATTTCGGTTAGTACGAAATTTCCATCTCTGATGATTAATTATTCCATATATCCCATACTCTCCCGATTTTTCCAAAGCGATTGGCTGCTTTTTGTTTACCGTGTTTTTGTCTTTTGTAGTTAACTTTCTTAGTATTCAACCATCTGCGACAATATAAACATGGAGTTTATGACGGGTGCCTTCGCTTTTAATAATTAATGTTTTTGCGTATTTATTGAACTAAACTGTTTTATATTGAAATGAATATTGAACTAAAAAATAAAACGTATCAAATAAAAAATTAACGTTTATTTTGGACATAAGATCAGTTCAAATCTTGATTTGAATTGGCCAACTATCTTTAAGATATTGTTGAGATTCCCATTATTTTGTGTTTGAAGTTTTTAATAAATCCGTTGAATTGGTAATTTTCAAAAGAAAGATTGTTTTATTTATATAAAACACTATTTTGGTTGTTGTATAAAACAGAAGATTTTTTGTGACGATTTTTTTTAAATTTGATTTTGACGATTTTATTTCAAAATTTGACGAATTTTCGGAAAATATTACTGGCAGCCCCGGTGAAGATTTCAAAAAAAAAAAAAATAAACATATATATATGTATATATATACGTAAACTTTTTTCTGGTCCCATGACATCTGCCAAAAACGTTCAAATATCTCCTCACGTAATGTTTTGGAAAAAATAGAATAATGTCGATTTGAAACTTTTTCACAACATTTTGATGTGAACCCAGGTTTCATTTCTCTTGCCTTTCTGTAAACGATTTTGCCTTTTGAAAAACCTTCATATTCCTTACCGTTCATACGATTTTTCTTTTCTTCTTCTTTTTGTTGACTTTTTTAGGAACTTCGTTTCCTAATTTCATGGAATTGTTGAAGAAAAAAAAAAATACTCAATTTTTAAACCTGGAAACGATATGTGTGACACCTGTTCATCGTTTGAGTCAAAGAATACATCACAAAAAGAATACGACTTTCACAGAATGCAAATAGAAGACATGAGAGAGAAAAAACATGATATTGAAAATGCTAAGGAGGGCTTAGTATCGCTATTATGCATAGATATGCAAGCCGTAAAACTAATGCCGCAGTTAAAGGCGAATGCATCGTACAACAAAATGAAACTCCAGGTGCACAACTTTACAATTTATAATGTTATAACTCATAAGTCTGAAAACTACGTGTGGGATGAAACAGAAGGAAATCTAATTGCTTCTACCTTCGCCACAATTGTAGTAAATCATTTAAAAAAATAAATGCTGAATACGCCGAATGTAGATCATTTTGTAATAAATTCTGATGGGTGCTTTTATCAAAACAGAAATGTTGTATTGTCCAATGCCTTACTTTCGTTTTGTGTAGAAAATAATGTTACCATTGAGCATAAATACTTAATCGTGGGACATACCCAAATGGAATGCGATTCCACCCACTCATTAATACAAAGAAAAAATAATAATAAAAATATTAATTTGCCCTCTGAGTTAATTGAGCTAATGAAAGATGTACGAAAAAATCCATATCCACTTACTGTTCATCACCTATACCACGATTATTTCCAGGATTATCAAAATCTTCCAATGCGATACGCTTCTATCCGTCCAGGTAATTTCCTTTATTCTCTTGTCTTTTAACTTAATTTTATCTAAATAAATCCATATCAAATTATTTTTCAGGAAAAAAGATTGCGGATCATAAAGTAAACATGATTCGTGTTTTGGCGTATGACCCAACGGTATCTATATATTACAAAATCAATATTAAAGACGATTATCAGCTTTTACCACAAAAATCTGCTACACGTTTTGAAATTCGTCGTCCTAAGTTATTACATCCCCAAAGGTTAAAAATCTCAAAAATGAAATGGCACATTTACAAGATTTAAAAACTTTGCTTCCAGCAGACTGTCATTACTTTTATGATAACATACCTTTTGAGTAATTTTTTGTGGTAGTTCTATTCAAAGAAATGTTTTTTTTTATATTTAATTTAACTTTTTATTTAGTTATTAACATTACAATAAATAAAAAATAGATTTTTTGTAAAAACACCTATAACTTTGTTTAAAAATTTAAAATTTTAGGAAAAATAAAAAATTTATACTTTAGAAGGCCGTGACGTACTGAAAAAAGGAAAATAAATCATAAAAAATCATGATAAAATTTTAATTTTGTTGCATAGTGTAATTTAAGCAAACATTAACATTTTTTTGTTTAAACATGTAAAAGAAACTATAACTATTATTATTCAATGTAAATAATATTCATGTGTTCAAAGGAATGCTTAATTATTCATACTAATTAGTATTGCTGATGGGTTGTTTGGTTTCAGATTTTTACAATTCCAAATAACCTAAGCGCCATATCATAAGCTGTGTTTAGAAAAACAAAGCCTTCTCAACCGGTATATACTTCCGGTTTCATTTTAATCAGAATATATAATTTTCGTTTCAGTAGTGCAAATAGTTCCAATTTTATAACGTTTTTTCTCTCTCCTGTAAACTTTTGAAAACTGCTGATAGGTTGTTTCGTCTTTAAAGTGACGACATATATACTATATATATACGTACGTTGAAATTGCTAATGTGTACACATGTATGTTACATTAGTATATGGCACAATATATTGGATAAAATATAGACTATATTTGTAATGTGTAATGTGTTAGACCATTGTACAATAAAAAATAAAAACTTAAAAACAAAAATATTTAAATACTTAACAAAATAATATATTATTTGCCAAAGGTGTGCAGTGAGAATAAAAAATTATAGTAAGATGTCTACAAAAGAAAAACTAGCAGAACACATGCATAAGTGTGTAGGTTTTGTTTTTTGTGCAACTTATTGAATAGTGTGGAGCAAAACGACAATAATAATGGCAATAAAGTACTTAATAGTATTGTGTAGCCTATGGGCAACTTAAACTGCTTTGCGACTAAATGAATTAATTGACAAACTTCGTAGACTTGGTATTTATCTTCAATTGTTAATTGGCCAATTCGATTTGATTTGGCCATTATCATTAAGAAAGACTCGTACCAACAATAATGAATATATTGCAAATTAATAAAAAATAATGGTGGAATCAATATTTTGCATGATTAAAAGCAATTTATTTCTTTTTCATAACACATTCAAGCACTTAAAATATTGCTAAAAATTGTCATGAATGAATTGCCAAAAATAAAAAACGACCACAAAAGCAATATTTAATTTTGCCCATAGTGTATGTTGACTGACGACTACATTATTTTTGTTTTTACATTTATTCCTTTTTTGTTTTCTGCACTTGTCCATTTTCGAAGAATAATGGAATGTAACCCAACAACATTTCGTTGGAGTTTCTGTTTTGCATTTTGATTTCCATATTTAATTTTAACAATCGGACTATTGTAATTTTGTATCGGGTTTTTAAATTTATGTAAAAAAACAAAGGTGTAAAAAAGGAGTTATTTTATTGAAAGCAAAAAATACTTTCTTAAAATAAGGTTAAAAGTTTCAGTTAAATTAACAAGATTTAGTGGTTGCCTGCTTAAATATTTCGACAATGAAGACAATCGAGATGATGATGAGAACCGCATGCCCAGCAGGAGCAGCGATAACAAATCGCATAGTGCGTTTAAAAATTAATTTTACGTTAGATTTCGTTTTAATACATAATCAAAATTTCTTGGTTCTTGTAGTTTTTTCAGTAAGCTCACCTAGTGGGAGAAGAATTGATTCTATATTTTCTCGACCATGACAGAAAGAATTCAAAACATTGAAGGCTTCCATAGCATAATACACGTATGGTTTTAGACAGTAAAGCGTGACATCTTAGAAGTTCCTTATTCACTCCAGTAATTTTCGAAGTTATTTCCTAATTTTGGAAAAAACTTTTTTACAGTATTTCTATCATATTATTTTCTTTAAGTTCTTCTTGAATTATTTGCTTTTCATTGGCCCTAATTTCCATTAGATCGTTATTCTTTCTTATCAAGAATCAGAGTTGCGCATGCAGTGTTGATATACCGAATAGAACATAATGAACATCTCCTGGAGCTATCCGTTTCGGTCATGACATTGCTAAGACTTCAAAATTGTAGATTTTAACCCACACGGGATTTACATTTTTAATTGAATATCCTAATAGAAATTGCATCAATTTTGTATTTAATTGTTGCAGTCGGCGTTGTTCGTACCAAATTTCGATACAATTTTTTTTTCATTTTTCTTTTTTACTTAATCTTACTTAGGCATAATTTTTATATGCGTACTTCATCATCAGAGTATATTTTTCAAAAGTTTTAGTTTTTTTGCTTTTCTTTAAATAAAAAATTTCATGCAAATATGTTGTTGTTGTTATTATTATTGGCCAAGTATAATTCCTTTTTTATTTTTGATTTTTTGATTTAGCTATTGGCCTACCGCGTTTTATGTAAATAAAAATGCAAGTTTTTATTCCATATTTTCCCGACGTTTCGTGAATTTTATGTTTATTTTTTCAAGGGATTTTTGTCTATTTTATTAAAAAGAGAAAAACATCAACAAATTTGCAATAATATAGTATTTACAATTAATGACTTACAATATGAATAAACGTCACATAAATATTATTTAAAAATTTTTTTATATAAAATTGTTTATATTATTTTGATATTGGTATTTTTTTATTGAGACTTCATTTCTTTCATAATACAGGATTACCCAACATAAATTCAATGAAAACTTAAAACTATTAAGTATTATTTTAATGACATAAGTTATTTTTTGAAAATGCGACATGCTTATTAAGTTAAAAGATAAAAAAGTATTGGAATTTTTAACATCAGTTTTGTTAATTACAATGCTTGCTCCCGGCACTTGTCAATACTAGTAACGCTATGTTTACACTAAATGACCTTAATAATACTAATATAACAAACTTAAATCTAAACCTTACAACACTAAAAACAAATTAAAACTAAGACAAACAAAAAAAAAAAAAAAAAAAAAACAATGAAATAAAAACAAAACAAATAATAATAAAAAAAAAAACATTTAAAAAAAAAAAAATTATTACCCCCTGTGAATGCCGGGAGTATAATGCGTGTAAAAGTTTTGCCTAACAAAACTATTGGCCCCTTCTCGTAAGATCCCAATACAAGAAATATATTGCGTATTTGACCAACTGAAATCCTGCTCGCTGGATAAAATAAAGACAATTTTGCCACAAAACTACTCATCAACTCGAAAGCATACTGAGATAAGGCAGATAGTTTGGAATTTTCATAAACATATTTATTAGAAAACCTTTTATTTAAAGATTCATAACTTTTTCCTATGCATTTCCGCACTATATGGCGTTCGAAAATCTCCATTCTTTTCATGACAGTTTTCGAGATGCTAAACCATATCGGAAATGCATAAAGAAGAATCGGCCTAATGCATACTTTGTACAATAACAGTTTTGTTTTAACTGGCAGAACTCTACTATTAAACAATCGACCAAATGCTCCCTTAATCCGATTCGCCTTCTCCAAATTGTAACAAACGTGGGTATTAAATTTCATAAGCCTACTAAAGTGGACTCCAAGGTATTTAATGCTATCCTTAAAATGTATTTCATTACCATTTAATGCTAACTTAAGATTTTTACTTTCCGGTACAACCGTATATTTACACTTACCGGAAGCATTACGTAAACATATAGCAAAGCTCTTTGCAATGTTTATTTTTATTCCCCAATGGGAATAAAATTCGTCAACTTTTTTAAGGTGTGAGGAGACTCGTTGAAGTGCCACTTTAGGAGACTCATCGTGCGCATACAAAAGTGAGTCATCAGCATATAGTATACTCTGGGAGAGACGAAAATCATGAGGGCAATCGCTTATAAAAATATTATAGAGGTGGGGTGCCAACACAGAACCTTGTGGTACACCACAAGAAACCTCTCCGTAACTAGATAATCTACCAGAACTCTGTACACAAAATTTCCTACCATTGAAAAAGCTTTGGAGAAGTTTCACAATTGAAGGATCGAAGCCAATATTTATCATTTTAAATAAAATTCCATCGTGATATGCCTTGTCAAAAGCTTTTTCAATGTCAAGAGATACCGCCACATTGTTTATATTAATTTAATTGAATTCCTAATTTTATTTTTAAGGCACAAAAATTTTTTAATTTTAAATCACAGCTTTTTAATTTAACTTATTTAACTTAGGCCAATAGCTAAATCAAAAAATCAAAAATAAAAATGCAAATATATTTATAAACAAAATCATACGTACACGAAAGTTTACATCAGTTTTTCAATATTGGCTTTAATAAAATGATAGAAACTTCTGATGTACATATATACCAATCAGCAATGACCATCAGATGATGCATGAAATGGCCGTCATTGTTTTTGTAGGGTAGTTGATTTCGTGAACCCAATCCTTAGCGCTGCTTGTCTTATCTATTATATAAGTAGGCAAAGACAAATTTTTAGATCTCTTTTTCTCCTTTGTTTTCCAACCGATTTTCTTTATTTATATTTAAATCGGTTCAGTATTAAGTGAGTAAGAGAAACCACTACAAATGCTAAAAATACACTCGAACATTTACTTATGTAAGTATTGGTTCAAGTAAAAACATAAGCAAAGCAATGAGAGTGCTATGAGTACCTTCATTTGTATATGACTTATAAAGAGATTTTTTCTCTTCAAATGAGTGAAGTTGAAAAAGATAGAGATCAGAATTGAAAGAGATGAGAATTAAAAATGAATGTATATGTTCATTACGTAGAATATGTTAGCTTCAAGCAAAAACGTAACAAAATAAACGTGCGTGTTTGTATGCAATTTTATTCTGTTTAATGTTTTTTAAGGGGAAGGAAATGAGTAATTAGGTAGTTTTTTCTCTTTAATAAATGCAACTAAAATAAGTATATGTTTAAACTGGCGGTCGAATTTCGACCACTAGGCGAACTGTAGTTTTATTTAAGATACTCAAATCTGATTGGTTTGCAAAGTGATTTTGATCCTTGTGTTGAGTTCATTCACACATATTTGGTATTGCTATATTATTTCGTGCCCATAACTGTATCATTTCTCAATCATAAATACACTTTTTTAGTCATAGTTACCTTAAATTCCAGATGGATGTTTGTATTCCGTCAAATATGAAAAGCAAAGACATTCGCACCTGCATATTAGTGTCATCCCCACTTGCATATTAACTCAGATTTATTCAGTTCCATCATCTTATTTTTTTAAATGTCAAAGGAGCCGTGAAATTGTTGTTCACTAAACAATGGCAGTATTTCATTGTTCTTTTCCCAGATCGAATTACATATAGTATACCGGTAGTATTGAACAAACTTTGTCCCGTAATATCTTACATAGTTTTAAGTGTTAATTTCGGCTGAATCGCAATTCCATCATGCATGTACATATATGGACTAGCTAAAAAACCCTCAACAAACAAAAGTTTTGCTATTAATTGTATTTTTTCTTTAAATTTTTCTTTTTTATTCCACTCATTTTAATATTTTTAAAATTTCGCTTTTTATGGGTTTCGCTTCTACTGTTGCAAAAAATCCACTTTAACAACAAATTCAAATATGTAGGACAAAATATTTGCTATGTTTAACTGTCAAACTCTATATTTAAAGATATTTTTTTATTTGGATTTCGACAGTACGACGAAGCAGCAGAAATGAAAATCGTTTCTAATACATAACCATCTATCTATCCTTATTAATCAACATTGCTTACTTCTTTCTTATTTTATTATTTCCACATTTTAGTTTAAAAAACGTCTTGCCAGATATTTTTTCTTATAAGAAACGCGTCTTCTGTTTTATCGCACTTAAGCGAATGAGTTTGACCGTAAAATGTTGCCGCTATAAAATGATTCATTTAAGCGGGCGCATTCAAGTGAAACTGTTGTAATAGAATATATACGAATGTTTTTGTTGCCAGCAGTTTTTGCGCATTGAAGCGGAGAAATCAGGCGGGGCGCATTTAAGCGGGAACTACTAAAGGGGTACTTTAGTTTGTCGAGGGTTGTTTTAGCTACTCTATATACATGCATTTCATTGGTGCTAATGCCAAATCATCAGTAGACCTGAAACCATATTTTTGAAATGTTTCAAACCTCTTATCTTATACAAAAACTTAAAAAAAAAACCAATGAGAATTCCAAAACTTACAAAAGTGTAAATAAGCATAGTAGGCTTTGAAACTTAAACAAAAAATTCAACAAGCAAATTAGATTCGATATGAATCTATTTTATTTTCTTTCCAAAACAAAAAAACAAAAGTTATAGAAAATCTTTGAAAAAAGATAAAGAGGCAATCTCGATTAATACATTTAAAAAATAATTTAAATTTATAAAAAAAATTTCTTTATTATAAAAAATTGGGTAACGTCAGAATTGAACTTGTACCAAACAATTTCTTTCAATATAAATCGAAAACAGTTCAACTAATTACGTAAAAACATTAATTATTAAAAATTATGGCACCTGTCAAATTCCATGTTTACGACACAATAATCAATTGCAATTTGTTTTTAACAAAATGGTTAATGTTTTACTGAATAAGTAAAATATTAATTTTGGGAAAAAGTGCGAATAAAAAATTTAAAACACTAAAATTTGAGAGATTCCCATAAAAAGCACCAATTATTAACTTGACAAGCACCCGGTCGCAAAATTTGTTTGACATCACTCTATACAAATGTATAGCAGTTGTTGTTTTTACATTTTCTACAATCCTCTTACAACTACAATTAGAGTTGAAAAAAAGTCAGCCTAGGTAGTAATGGTAAAGTAAGAAAACAAAAACAATTAGTTGATGATTGAGTTCTTGTTACAACTTTGATATTGTTTAAACTTTTCATTTGTTTTAATGAAGGTTTAATATAATATCTCCAGTTGTTCTAAGAAATATTTGGGTAAAGTTCCCTGATGATCTGCATTAGCAACAGTGAAATGCGCATAGGAACAAGCTATACCCCTCAATAATCAATTGCAATTTGTTTTTAACAAAATGGTTAATGTTTTACTGAATAAGTATATTAATTTTGGGAAAAAGTGCGAATAAAAAATTTAAAACACTAAAATTACGACACAGTTGGTTTATATACTTTGGTTATAATACTTTGTATTAAGACTTGTCAAAAACTGTAATAATACGTGTAAGGATAGTGTGAAAGCAAAATGTTATTAAAATGACAAATAATACGATAATAAATTTGACATACCATGACTTTGCCATTTTTAGAAATTTTCCTAAACGATAAGATTTTTCATTTGATCAGGGTTGAATTTTCATAAAAGCAAATTGACCAGCCGATTGTTTCGCCGCCGATGGTGTGGTATATCTGATGGTATTTTGTCATACACAGGCTAAAAATTTGTTTATTTTCTACTCATATTTTTCATTTCATTTGAGATCTGATAGTGTGAAAACAAAATCTATTGGTACGTTAGATTTTTTTAACAGTCGCAACAATCTCGTTAGATTTCTTTCACACAAAATCCAATGAAAATCTTAAGAATTGTATGATAGTGTGAAATGCCCTTTACAGGTTATTACCAACGAAAAGGATTACGGTACCAGTATGTAAATGTTAATTCGGTATGAGTTGCCATCCTTGGTGGTTACTGCTTAATTTCAAACAATTAGTAAAACGCAAAGCATACCTCAAGGCTGTCATTAATTTTAGCAAATACATAAACCGATAGTTTTAACCAGTAATGCCTTCACGAACAATATGGTACTATTAAAACTACCATTGTATATACATAAAAGACTCATAAGGCAAAATAAATAAACACTTCAATAATAATAAAAATAATAATTATTATTATTAAAATGTTTGATTCGCGAATCTTATAAGCTAAATAATGTATAATGTTATGAGATTTTACTTACGCACTACGACAATTAAATCTAATAATTGAATAATGAAACTATTAATAATACTGTCTTGAGGAAAGTTTGTTACAAAAAACCTCTCGCAAACTTTAAAATGTTATAATGAAATTTGGTAAAACAATCGCTAGTAAGATTCTTTTTAACAAAAGATTCTCCGCGACTGTTTAGTAAATTTCTTATTGTTTCAAAATTAGACAATCTGCATTTTTCATTAAATGACAGGGTCAAATCATTGGCGAAAGCGTTTATCTTTTTGTGTTTAAATATATTTCGTGGTAAGTCCATGAGGAATCTAGGGGGAAGATTATGAATTATTTTTAAATTTTTGTTTTGAATAACCTGAAGTCTTTTTGTATGTGTCTTAGCAGTTTTGTGAATCCAGGCTGGACTGCCGTAAGTCAGTATCGGTCTAATACACATATTATACAACTATATCTTATTTTTGAGGTTGATCTTAGACCTGTCATTAAGTATGGAATATAGAGCACGTCCGCACTTTATTCCTTTACCACAAATGTAGTTTACATGTTTGAATTTAAGTTCTTTATCTAAAGTGATTCCTAGTTATTTAATATCATCTTTGATGGGGATCACGTTTCTCCGTGTCGTATTATATGGAAATATAAGCGCCTGCGATTACAATTTACTTTTACTTTCCATTTATCAAAATATTTTTGGCTTGTGGTAAGGCTCTCTTGCATTCTCTTGATTATTACTTTTGAAAGTTTTCCACCGGCTGGGATTGTTCTTTCTGTTGAAAACTTCCCGTCAACACACACAACAAATGTAGGGTCTAATTTTGTGTAAATACAATGGGAAAGCTAACGAATTGAGTTTTTATAGCATTCCATTGTGCCAGATGGTATCAAAAGCCTTTTCTATATCGAGAAAAACAACGCCAGTACTCTTGCGATTTCTTTTGTTTACTTCGAAATAATGCACACGTTTTATTTGATGTGCGTGAAGATAAATTTTAAAATATATCATTCTAGACACAAACCATAGAGGTTAACAGGACTCTGTTAACATACTAACATAACTCTGTTAAACATTAAAAAATTGTCCTTTTGCATTAAAAATTTAAAAATTACCATATTTTTAAACAAAATGAACCAGAAAAACTAAAATATCGTATTAACAACAAGTGTTTTCTAAAATATATTTATAAAAACTACATATTTCAAACTAAGTCACGTACACAAATCTTCCCCAAAAAAATATTTTTCGCCCATCTCCTACCATTTGTGAGAGAAGGACCAAGGTCCTTTCTGACGGTTTTTTCTTAAATCTTTTATAAATTCTGAAAAAAACGCACTGTAAGGACTTCTGAATATTGGGCATTCATCCAGACACGACTACAAATCTTCAAAGAAAATATTTTTCGCCCATCTCCTACCATTTGTAAGAAAAGGACAAAGTTCCTTTTTGTGCAAATTTTTTTTCAAACGTGTTTTTGTACGTGACTTAGTGCGAAATATGTAGTTTTTATAAATATATTTTAGAAAACACCTGTTGTTTATACGATATTTTTGTTTTTCTGGTTCAATTTGTTTAAAAATATGGTAATTTTTAAATTTTTAATGCAAAAGGACAATTTTTTAATGTTTAACAGATTTATGTTAGTATGTTAACAGAGTCCTGTTAACCTCTATGGTTTGTGTCTAGGGTGATAAATTTTAAAATTTATCTTCACGCACATTTTTATTTGATGTACGATAGTGTTCCTTACGAAATCCAAACTGTTGGTGGTTAATAATATTATTGTGGTCTGCAAAATCTACTAATCTTTTATGAATAATTTTTTCAAAGACTTAAGATGCTTATTGTCCTATATCTGGTGGGTAATTTGGGATCTTTTCCATTTTTATGAATCGGTATTACTTTCGATTTTTTGAAAGTACGGGGAAAGAAGCCATTAATTAAGCAACAATTAAATATTTTACTTTGCAATGTGACATATTTTTTTAGGATAATACTATTTATGCCATTTATGCTAGGGGCTTTATTATATATAATAGCATAACAAATGCCTTAACCTCAGTGACATCTGTACGTTCAATATTATTACTGGCAATAGAATTATTATAGTAATCCAGGAAAGTTGCATTAAATGTTTATCATTTTGACATTTAGTGGCATGCAAGTGCCAAATTTTCACTCGCATGCAAATTTAGCTGCCACTGGAGCTGCCATTGCGAAAAATATGGGTGTATTAGTAACAAAATGTGAGTGTGCTAAGCTTTTCGAACTGGCAGTGGCATTTGTAAACGTTTAGTTAGTTTGACAATTATTTTTTTTAGTCACATTTTGTTTTATACAAATTAACCCGAATTAAAATTTTCAACAGTATAGTCGCAACATAAAATAACACAGTCGTAACGAAAAAAAATTAAGAACAGTTAATTAATTGCAAGGCCCACGATGTCCCACGTTTTCGTTCTTTCATACAATTACACTTAAAACAAATACAAAATTTTAGAATTTGTTTTTGTTTTATTGATACTAATTTCTATTCGGACGACAGTATCTTCTCGTAATTAGAGACTAGTGATCTTATAAAAACTAATAGAAGTATAAAATAATGTTCATGTTAACTTACGGTTCAGCTTCTATAGATTTTAATTTTGCAACATAATTGGAGGGTATATAGCCTTCTTGTCGAGTCTTCTTGCTACGCGCCAGCCACCAATCACCCTAAAATAAAATATTGGAATATTTTATGTAGTAGCATTGATAAATAAACTTTTGTAACAAATATTTTATTATAGGCCAATATAGTCACCTATATTTCGATTTAAGCGAAGTTTTTGACTCTTTCAAGAAAGGAACCAAAAACGCCCATACAGAAAGCACATAGTGCTTTCCATTGGACGAGGGTGTTGTATTTGCAACTTTAATAAAAAACACGATATAAATTTAGTTCAAATAATCTTTAATTTGTTCTTCACGTTGTCATCTTAAAATTTAGAATGCAGTCAAATTATCTACATCATAAAATTAACATCTAGGACTTCTTAGTGAATGCCTAAATAGGCGGTGTTAATAAGTCTTGGTATTGCCAACATTTCCCTTTGTTTAAGTGGTATAGTCTGGAATCCAAAATGGAGGATTGCGGGTCCTGCCGGATTTTCTAGTGTCCACATCAGAGTGGAGGACATATGTAATTGGGTTCTCATTGAACCGGACTGCCAGAAGGTGCTTTAAAAGGTTGATGATGAGAAGGAGGGTCATCGTGATGGCGTTGCTGTTGTGCTTGATGATGTATGTAGTTGTTTCTGCTGTTTGTTCAGAAGTGGTTGTTCATGATGTTTTTGGCTTCTTAAGTATGTCTAGATTTATTCTTATTTTCCTTCCCACGAATAGCTCTGATGTTATTTTTCCGGTAGTTTTATTTGTAGAGGATCGGTAACATTGAAGGAAAGTGTATGGATTTTGTTTCGCTGTTCCTGATCCATTTAATTTTTTAATGCCCCTTTTCATGGTATCTACGAACCTTTCTGCTTGGCCGTTGGACTGTGGTTGATATGGCCTTTAAAAAATGTGCTGAATTCCATTTTCTAAGCAAAAGTCAGCGAACAATTGACTGGAAAATTGGGTTCCATTGTCACTCGCAATTGTTTCAGAGTTACCAAAAGCAGTTGTAAAATCTTGAAGGCACTCAATTATTATCGACGTAATTATCGACTTCGTCTGATATATTTAATGCAATTTTGAATACGATTCGACAGTTATGAAATAAAAAAATTGTTTTTGGATCAGCTATGTCTATATGTATGCGTTCCATTGGACGATTTGTAATTCTTGTAAGTCTTGGCGACTGATGAGCACTTGTGTTTTATATCTTTATCTATTTGCGGCCAATATACGTTGCTGCGAGCTAACATTTTCGTGCGTGAAGCAGTCACGGATGGTGATTCTGTCCCCGTATAATAAACAATCACTTGCAAAGCTTAAATCATCTCTTGTAGCAAAATAACGTTGTAAATTTTTATTAATAACATTTGGCCACTTACCAGATTGAAGTTACTTTATAAATGTTTACAATTGATCAGCTTTAGCTGTAGCGGCTTGAATTATTTTGTATGTAACAGGCAAAGCTTTTGTAGCATCATCTATGATCAATTTAATGTATTTTTCAAGCTAAATTCAAAATCATAAGACATTAACGTTAACGCTCATCTTTAAAGGCTATTTGCGGAGCGAGCAGGAATTTCCTTATTGTTTGAAAAAATTTCCAATAATGGTTTGTGTTCCGTTTGAAGAATAAAAATTCTTCATATAAATATTTATGTAACTTAACTACAGCAAATAGCAGAGCTAGAACTTCCTTCTTAATTTGCGAATAGTTTTTTCTGCTGGAGTGAGGGCTCCCGGGCAATGATATATTATAGCCTTTTCTGTTCCGTTTGGTAAAACATGGCAAATCTGCTGCCACTTTAATTAGCAGTCGTAGAGGGTAGTGGGTTAGAAACAAGTCGATAAAAGTTGCTTAAAACTTTGCTGACAGTTCTTTGTCCCATACCATTTTGCTTTAAGAGGTAGTCCAAGCAGTTAACTGATGTATGTGGGTGGTGGGAGCGAACGAATTTACTTTATTTTGTTTTTTTTCTGGATGCAGATAAGTACAGGATAATTTAAAAAATCGAAATTTTTCGAAATTTACTGTCATGTTATAGTTCCTTAGACGCTATAGGACCTGTTTTACGACTGCTTCATTTTGTTCTTGAGTTTTGGTTGCAATAACCATGTCTGGCGCTGACTTGACTCCTTGAGCAAGACAATTGAAAGTGTATAGACCACGATTGCTTCTTCGTTTCATCGTTAACCTCCAGTTGCATGTACGCATTGTTGAAAAATCGAAAATGATGAGCAATTATTTAAATTAACAAAGATATCATCTGGCAATGGCAAGTTGAGCATTTAGTCTTGTAGAAAAATGATTTTTTTACCACCACTATTGGTCACGCTCGAGTGTCGAGTGTTTCATTTAAAGATTGCCTAATAGCATATGGTACTTGTCGCTTAGGTCGGAATATTGGCGCTGCGTGACCAATTTCCTCCCTAAAAACTTTTGGAAATATTTGATGCAATTCTGTTCGTGCTTGCATACCTGTAAGATATATGTACATGTTTACATGAAGTGTATGAATCGATGGCTTCCTTCCATAACTTACACTTTTCCATCAAACCCGACCCAAATAGATTTAAATCTGGAACATCGGACACTAAAATTTTTACAAATATTTTAAAAATTGTTCATAGGAACCATTGCTTCAAATTAACCTAAAAGGCGTATGATTTTGGTGGAAGCATCACAAGGTTTTAAATTTGTTGGTTGTAATAATGGCTTAACAAGTTTTGTTCATGTTTGTCATTTTGTAACTTTACACGTACGTTGTTAATACGTATTGAGACATATCTTCGGTTTCTATTAAGTGTATACACGCTTTTTACATAATCCCTTTTGTTTGATTTATTATTTGTTTTGAGGAATTTATTCTTCACGTGTTTTTGAGTAATTTTCTTTTCATAGAAGCACGTGCAAAAGTCTTCTTTGTGGCCTACTTTATTGCATGAACTGCATTTGTATTGAATATATTTGCAGTCGCGCACGAAATGAAAAAACTGTAAAGGAATAACTGGAAGAATATTTGTAACAAAATTCAATTGCTGACAAAGTTCCAGTCTGGTTGTAGAAAAATATTCCCAACGAAACTGCAGTTAATTATGTACTTAATAAATAGATGGAAAAAGATCGAAAAAAAAACAAAATTGTTATGTGTACACCAGGCAATAGTGTCAACGTCGTATCGAACAGCGGAACAGTGAATTAGTTCGAAAAGGGTTGCACAGAAGGTATACTAGCTGGCACGAAAAAATACAACTGTGAAGAAAAAGAGAGAGAGGGAAAATTGGTGCGAATACATAGAAAAACAACAACACGAAAAATATGGAGACAGCGCGCGAAAGAAAAGATGTTCCCAGAAGTTCGAAAAATAACGGCAGTGTGGTATGAATAGCAGAAAAATTAAAAAGGAAAAAGAAGAACGGGCGAATGAGTGAAAAATCTTGGAGTTGTAAAAAAGGCATTGATCAAGACAGATCAAAAGTCGTCTACAAGCACAGGGTAGACCAGAGATGAAACTTTGAGGTTATGTTTTGGAGCAAATCAGCTTTTTTGTTCAACGAGTTACTGTTAAAAAGAGATAGCAATATAATGTAAGGATGAGGGAAAATAAACAAAACAAAATTAAGCATTTTGGAAGTAAGAAATGATGAATTGTATTGCAATTTACTTCTTCTATATATCACGAATAATTCTTATTTTATATTATTTTTAATGTTATATAACTTTTTGCATTTATATTGCTTAAATTAATATTTTTCTGCAACTCTTTTTAGTGAGTCAGAAATTAATAAGAATACAAAACCACAACAAAACATGAAAAATTCTTTGTTTACGAGTTACTGTGCGACAGATACAGCAATAGCATGCTGTTCGTGTCACCTCTGGTCTACCCTGTGTCTACAAGCGACAAATAAAAAGTGTTTAGTGAGTGGTATGGTGTTTAAATAAAAGTCTAAAATCGTGAAAAAGAAAAGGAATTGTTAAGTAAAGTTATAACCAAAAAGAAAGAGGTTGTGTACTTTAAATCAACAATTGTTAAATTTCAAAGATATACACTGCACCAAAGTAATTTTATAACACCTGAAAAAAAAACATACATACATATACTAAAATAACTATGGTTTCAACCAATAAGGGTTGTGCGCTTAACCAAGAAGATGAGTAAGAATTTATTGTATCAACTCCATACAATTTATCGCCATACATGTGCAAAGGAGAGGAAGAAGCAAACAAAAAGGAAACTACTTTTGCCAATATATTAGGAGAAAGAAGCAGCATTTAACCAACCAACAGCCAAACGTAGCATCAAGCACAGCTTCGTCATCTGATCCAATAGCATTACAACAAAGGGGTGGCAATTTCAGGGTGTCATCGGGAGAGTTGCGGTCACCAGTGACGACATTTCTACAAAAGTTTTCTGATGTAACTTTTCTCCCAATCCTACACAAAAGTTTACCGCGTCATTTCATCATATCAGCAATATAATCAGCAACATAAGCCAATTAATAATCACCACTATAACAATAATCCTCCACTCGCCCATAGAGCCAACATCAAAAATTAAGCAACTTCTCATTTTCGCCCAGCCAGTAATGATGATGGAACGACAGACAGCTGTAGTATCGACAACGAGAGATTTCAACATCATTTGGTTACACTAGCCTGCCGGGGGTGACAGGTATTTCGTGACTTAAGACAATCGACAGACGACCTACGTACATTGCAGATTGTAATATATTTTTTTTACCTATTTGTATAAATAAATATAAATATTCTTTCATTTGAATATATATATTTTTCCTACTTTTTTTTATTTATATCCATATATATATATATATATATATATATATATATATATATATATATATAGGGCTGAATCTGGATATAGATTATATACTGGTGGAATCTACTAGTCCTAATCTACTCCCACTCTGCCGGTGACCCAATTCATGTCTTTTCAAAATATCCAGAAAATCCACTCGAAAATTGCCTGTTTTTGCTTGTAATATACTGCATATATTATACTGTGCATACATTTTCTCAAATTTATTTTTCATTTAATGTTTCATTATAACTAATTATTTAATTTTTTTTTAAATATTTTTTTTTTGTAAAATAATAGTATTATTTTGTGTTTTTTTATTTAAAAACGAATTTAAGCAGTTTTTTAATTCGTTTAACAGTATGTGGAACGTATTTAACATAAGTGTAGGACGTATTTATTAGACGAATTTATCTTCACTCCCTTAATTTAATAATATCTTAAAATGAATAAAATAAAATTAAACACAAATAAAACAAAATCAATGTTAACAAATGGAAATTCAAACTATAATATTCGTATTCAGATTGCGTGCGATCGGGAATGGCTCAACATTATGCCCATCATATCATCACATAATTGCAGCTAAAAAGGACTGTTGGCCTTCAAAGAGGTCCATTACTATTACAACAATTTCGGCAGAACGATTGCTACAATCATTTAGGTGAAGTGTGTTGAAGAAATGTGGAAACTGCAAGTTAAATCTTTTTTGTAAATGGGATGCGATTGTCCAGAAGATCAAAAGCAACATAAACAATTTTAATGTAAAGATATTACGGACATACATAGATCTCTTCATGGTGTCATTTGTGCCATTGCTATTAATAAAGCACTCAGAAGACTCAGAACTTTCGACCAGTACAATGCAAACAAAGTATATTTGGAAAAACCAAACACCATCCTCTACTAAATACTGCAGACCCATAAAATTTAATTTTAAAAAGGCAATTAGAGCTCAAATTTTAACATTTCAGCCATTAGAATTGCAGATAGATGCTCAGACTATTGAAATAAGTTGGAAAAATTATATGCAAAGCAATATCAAATCAGTTAACCCAAGAACCGACAAAAACAGTAGATAGTTCTAATGCATATGAATTCGGATTATCAACGTTACATACAAGAATAAGGTTTATGGAACACGTACTGTATCAGTAAGATATGACAACACCAGCAAAGAGCTAAGGAAACCTAAAAGAGAATGTTACGGCTTACGTTGGTCTGAGAATAGGCATGTGAATTTTTCTGGCATTACTTTTAATCACATGTCTATAAGCATAGTGGTTACTACCCTAGCTCTGGTCTGTGTTAATCAGGGTACACATCTAGCAGCACCAGAAAAAGTTTATAAATTTTATTTTGATTGTTATATATTACACAGTGCTCTGTTAAATGTTTGAAATTTTTTAAATTGGTGGTGTCTAGTGCTGGCAAATTCTACTACTTTTCATTACTCAATAATATTCAATACTTTTCAGTTGGGTACTCAATACTACTCGATATTTTCATCGGATTTTTTTAAATTTGCAACGCATAGTTTTTATTTGCAAATTGAAGTAGTTTCTTCAAAAATTAAATATAGATCTTCAACTATTATTGGTTTTGTATGTCTTTTATTATTAAATAAAAAAATGTAAAGCTAACTTTTAATTTAACGTTGACAACAACTTAAGAAATAATTTAATTGAACTCAAAAAAATTATTTAGTTTTGATTTGATTAAAGAATTTTACACTTAGTTGCCCTTTTATACAGTGATGTATTTTTATCCACTATTTTAGCCACTCAACTTGATTAAAAACACAACTCTGAAAGCATCCAGTAACTACTTTTAAGTATTGAGTAACCAAAAAAAGGAAATACTCGATACTCGGTACCCCCTACTCAATACTTTGCCAGAACTAGTGGTGTCTGTTCACTGCAAAATAAGCTCTACTAAAAGTTTTTTTTTATGTCTCAGCTAGTTAAATTCATATTCAAACAAGTACATTTAGGCATGGCATGGCAAGGTATTACATTTTTCTGTGTGATACAGAACATTATTATATTGTTGACTCACCTGTGTATCATTTAAAATTTCTAAATGCTCCCCTTTTCGAAAACTTAAATCCTCATCGGTACGAGCATCGTAGTCATACAAAGCAACAAAAATCTTTGCATTTGCATTCGATGTCTCATTTTCCGGTATTTGAGGAACAGGACGAATTTGCTCCTGCGGCTGTCCAATCGGCAAAGTAATTTGAGGAACTCCAGCAACACCAACGGCAGCAGCATCATCAAGTGGAATACGTTGGTCTACGTGTGTTTTATCAATGTCAGATTTTTCTGTACGCAAACAGTTTCCCATGATGTATAATAAAAAAGACGATGAGTTAGGGATGACAAGAAATTCGTTGATAACAGTGATAAAATTTAATAGCAGTAAAAAAATTAAATGTTTTCCGAAAACGTTGATGCAGATATTAAAAAAAATGCACTTAAAATACAAAATAGATTAAATAAGAACACAATTTTAACTATTGTTTACAACAATTAAATATTGCAATGATACACAAATAGATGCACTTCAAACAATGTTGTAGTCGTTGGTGTTTTCTTCCTCCTTTTCTTCTTCTTTTGTGTTTTGACGATTTTATTTTTGATGGTAGTATTGATGTTCCCAATTATAAGATTTAATTTTCTTCTACTAGGGTGTTGGCACTTTGTTGAATTTCTTTGTATGTAGTTGTTGTTGATATAATACCGAATGCTTAATTTGAATTTCCATTTAAACTTGAAATATTTATTTTAAGAAAATTATGAGGACAATTTTTTTTTGATTATTGTTGAGTTTATGGTTTTATTCACAATTTAATACGTTAATATATTTTGTGTATATGTGTAATAAGAATATATTGTCATCTAAACATTTCACAAGCTTACAGGAGAAGCTAAAATCGTTGTAAAATTAAAAATATTTTAAATAAAAAATTTTTTACATTTTAGATTAAAATTACTATCATAATGGAATACCAATGTACGCGAGATTTTTGTGTTTTCTGGTGTTTTCAAATGGTTTTTTGGCTATAGACAATAATATTTTGGATTAAGAAGTGAAATATTTTTGTTTGGGGCACAAAGAAGACCAGAGGAGACACGAACTTCATGCTATTGTTGTTGTTTTGCTGACTCTGTCACACAGAAAGTAGTAAACAAAGAATTTTTCATGTATTGTATTGGTTTTGTATTCTTATTAATTTCTGGCTCAATAAAAAAAGTTGTAGAAAAATATTAATTTAAGCAATAAAAATGCAAATGGTAATATAACATTAAAAATAAAATAAGATTTATTCATGATCTATAGAAGAAGTAAATTGCATTAAAATTCATAATTTCTTATTTGCAAAATGATTTAATTTTGTTTTGTTTATTTTCCCTTATCCGTAAATTATATTGCTATCTCTTTGTGACAGAAAGTAGAGGAGGAAAAAAGCTGATTTGCATCAAAACATAACCTCAAAGTTAAATCTCTGGTCTACCCTGTGGTTTGGGGCATATGAATTGTGATAAAACTTGCTTAAAATACATTGCATTTCTTTCAAGGCGAATTCATACAGGTGATCTTAATACTACAAGTACAACACTACAAAAACCATACGCATTTTGTTTTTGTGAAATCATACTACATTGTGAAAAACTTTTGACTAAGACGAAAATATAATATATTAAAAATTATTATTATTTTAAAAAGTTTTGTTTGTTGAGGGTTGTTTTTTTAAATCCTTTGAAATAATAACTTTATCAAATATTATTACTGTTGAAGAAATCTGTTTGGAAATGTTTTAAAGAGCCGCTCCTCAATTATTGGCTCCTGTCGTCCGTAATGCCGTTTAACGTCGATGTCAATCGGTGATTTCCTCACCACCCGCCCAAAAAAATTTCAACAGCTTACGAGAGGTTATGTAAACTTATTGTTTCTTTTTTTAATTTTGAGGAGAAATTGTTTTTAGTTGGAGTTATGTATGTGCGCAAACATTCTAATTAATTCTAAGCAATGTAATTATTTTTCTTCGAATATTTTTCGGACAAGTGGAACTGTATACACATCATGTTTCTATGTCGAAAATATTTTAAAAATTAGAAAACTAGGCTACCATTTGGTAACAATTAATCTTATCGACTGTCATTATTACACTGAATTTACAAAATTTGTATCTACTTTGTTCTTGGCTTTAAATATGATGCTACGCATGGGTTTGCCTCAGATTAATCTTTTGTCTAAGGCTGATTTGCTAAAAAATCATGAAGAAAAATTACACTTTAATTAGGATTTTTATACCTATGCTTTGAACTTGAAATATTCATTGGAAGCTTTGGAAAATATAAAAAGCTAAATGCAGCCATTTGTTCGATGGTTGAGGATTATACCTTAACATCTTTTCAAATGTTGGATTCCCGCAACACTCAAAGTATGCTGCGTTTGCGAAATCACATAGATAAAGCGAATGGTTATATTTATAGAGCTGGCGAGGAACAAAGTGTTAATGCTTTGATGGCCTGTAGTGTGGGCGCTGAATTGGAGGCTTTCAGTGCCACGGTACCTAGATAATACGGATTACCGAAAATCCACAAAACTGACATGCAACTACCACCGATTTCTTCATCAGTAGGAGTACCATGCTATAACTTCTCCAAACACATTGGCAACATTTTGAAAAATCTAATACAAGAAAAATGTAATATTAGCAATTCGCTAGAACTCAAAAATAATTTAAAGGATATCTTTGTGGACGATGATGAAATTTTGATCTCTCTAGATGTTGTGTCACTGTTTACAAACATCCCGATGCAATTGGCCATAAACAACATAATGAAAAAATGGAACATCCTACAAACACATACATGCGAAAATTCCAAAATCGCAATTCCTAAAAATATTACAATTCCGTCTTAACGACAATAACTATTTTATTTATAATGAACAATTGTACAACCAAACATATGGTATGCCTATGGGAAACCCACTTTCTCCAACTATAGCAGATATAGTTTTAGATTAATTACTAGAGGTAGTAATGGAAAAGTTGGGAGAAAAGAACATACAAATCAAGTACATAACAAAATATGTAGAATACTTATTCGCCATAATAAAAAAGGACGACGAAGAAATTATACTAAAAACTTTCAATAGCTATCATAATAAACTAAAGTTCACAATAGAAAAAGAAAAGTCACATCCCATATACCTATAGACATAATTATTTACAGGAAAAATAGTAAGCATATGACGTATCAGTATACAAAGTCGATTTCATCCGGACTACTTATAAATTTCCACTCAAGACAACCGATGAAACAAAAAGCAAACACAGTTTCGAATTTAACCCTTTGAGAACCACCTTAAGCGATTGTGCGATGTGTATAAGCGCCTGTGGTCTTAGTGCGAACGAAAGCATGTTCGGCGGTAAGTACAATTTTTTTTCGTTTTTAACATTTAATATTATTGAGAAAGTTTGAGAGTGGGAAAATTTACTCTCTTGTTGATGATTCAGCATATTTTAAACTGCCGTTTGCATTAAAATTCAAAGTTCTATTTAACAGAAAAAAAGATAACACAATTGTGTTATGAGGCTATTAGAGGTTGTTTGAATTCAAGCTCACAATTGTGATATGTGATTTTTTTTAGGAAAAACTTTTGACTTTTTAAAGGAATCGGACCATCAACAGGCCTTAGAAATTCTTGAAAACTCTGACATTGATTTCTCATCTAATCATGAACTCGAAGACACACGTTCGGAGCCAAAGAATTGCAGCGAAGGGTCTTCCTCAGAAGAAAGCATTGAAGAGGGTAAAAATATCATGTTGTCTTTTTAAATTTTATTGCTATTTCTACTCTTACAGTTATTTTACCTGAAACTTCACAGATTAGAAATTTAAGTAATAAAAGAGATGACTTGTGGCGAAAAAAAGAATTTGGATCTCATGACATTCCCATAGTACAAAAATGTCAGAATTTTGTAAAACTTGGTACACCTTCTGAATACTTTGCCAAATATTTCCCTGAAAGTCATTACAAGGACGGGGTTACGTATACGAAAATGTATTTTCATGCTACTACTGAAACTGAAATGAATTTAACAGAGTCTGAAATTAAAAATTTTTACGGTTGCGCAATAACGATGTCTTGTCTTGGATATCCGCAGATTAATATGTATTGGGCGGAAGGCTTTCGTAATGAACTTATTGCGAATGCAATGTCTAGAAACAAGTTCATGAAGTTACGAAGTACAATTCACTTTGTTGATACACGTAAAGCACATCCGACGAATAAATTGTGGAGAATGCAACCTGATGATTGACTTGGTTAGAAGCCGTTGTAATCAATTTGCTGCTGACGTCACAAGTTACTCGGCTCGGCAAGTAATGAGATCAAAACCACGCCCTGTGGGTTTGAAAAATTTTGTGTGTGCAACATCGTATGGACTCATAGTCGATTTTGAGTTGTTCCAAGGAGCTGGTACCTTTCCAGATTGCGGACTAGACCACGGGGCGTCAGTTGTCTTAAGGCTTATAAAATACTTTCCAGAGGGAAGTCATATATAATTTGACAGGTTTTTCACCACAACACCCCTTTTGGAAAAACTTGAAGAGATGACAAATCGCTTAAGGAAAAGAATGCTGATAATAACATGTCCCGTGGTGAAATAGGCCAATTCGTTAAAAATGAAACATTTGTCATAGTCAAATAGTGTGATACAAAATGTGTTACAGTTGCATCAACTATATGCGGAAAAGATCCAATAGGTGAAAAAGAACGTTGGATAAAAAATTTAAAATGACGTTTGCCAGTTCCAATTCCAGCTGTCATTCAATTATATAATGATAAAATGGGAGGGGTTGATATAGCAGACCAAATGATGGAGTATTATCGGATGCAAATGAAAACAAGAAAGTGGCCAGTTAAGGTATTTTTTCATTTTCTCGATCTAGCCGTTTACAACAGTTGGAAAGAATACAGGAGAGATGCAGAAATACTTCATATTCAAAAAAACAAGCTTAAGAAGTTTCTCAGCTTCAAAATGGAATTAGGAGGTTTTGGCAAGGTACAAAAATGTTCCACCAGAAATTGAAACTTTCCAGTTGCCCGAAGGATATTATGGAAGTAAATATCGCCCCCATAACACGCCAGACGACTTAAGGTATGATCGGTTTGATCATTGACCGTAATTTATAGATGGTACAGCCACGCGATGCCGAAATGCTGGTTGCGAAAGCGCTCAAGGGGAAGATGCCAAAATGCAAGATTCATTTATGTTTGGCAAATGACAAATTATGCTTTAAAGAATATCAGCAACACCAAATTTTACAGTCTTCCATTTATACCAAATCTAACAGAAAACAAACACATAACAACACTAATAAAAGATGACGAAGTGACATTAGCATATAGATCAAACAAAACATTAAGCGATCTATATACGAAAATTAAAACGAAAGTTGACAAAAAAGAGCAAAGCAATGTTGTGTACAGTGACGGCATCTTAATGCTTTTCGGATATTTTTTGGAGCTTTTTGCCTCTTCATACTCGTTTTTAAAAAGCGGGTATTTATAGTGCTTTTCACAATTTCTCACAGTGCCTTTTGTGCTTTTACGTGCAACTGAAAAATGTTTTTAGTTATAAAAATTGACTAAAAGAATTAATCGAAAATAGTACTTTTTAAGCAACCATGAATTTTTTCCGCTAAGGTTGATAGAACATTCAGTTTGATGAATTTATTTAATAGAAAAATTAGAAACCGGTTATCGTTTGCAGTAAATGCGTTACTGCATATTAAATATGGTTTAAAATTTGAAAAGCATGTTGAAGCAATTTTCAACTGCCTTTAAATGTTTGTAGCAAAATAAATTCGAACTAGTCATAACAAAAATCTCAATATTTTATTACAACTTTTTTGTCGCCTGATTACGAAGATGAAATGGATATTTTTGATAGCAAAATAAAAGAAAATGAAACGAAAAATCGATTGAAATGCTATTATGAATTTCATTCAACTTTGAATTCCCTTTTTTAATCGATTCCTTATAATTTAGCATTCACAGAAATTTTTAAAACTACACATCGCTCCTTTAATGCAACATGATCATAGCTTAAAATAACCAAAACTTTTAAATTACTTACAAAAATTAAAATGATCTTGAAGGTATTTCTTTATATATAAAAATTTTTCAGTAGCATACATATGTATGATTAATCCAAATTAATAGTATACCCACTAAAAAGCCAAAAAGACACCATAATTATTGACAAAAATATTGACATGGATACACTTAACCCCATGCTTCCTTGAGGGAAACTATTCTATTTTGTTACGTTTTTTATTTTCATTAAATCAATTGTGATGTTATTTTAATTAATATTTGGATAAATTCTGCTATTTGATCTCCATCTCAAGTCCTTCATTTATTTTGAAGCAAAAACTTTAAATTGTATTTTTTGGGTATTTACTTTCTTTAAAATTGCTTATTATTTTTTGGCATCATAATAATAATTTTTAATATATTTTTTATGGTGCTTTTTACCTTTTTTCTCTTTTTTGCGATTTTTACCTTTTTTGGAACAGCTTACCGGTGCTTTTCTTTTTTCTAGATATACCAACAGAACTTGTGTAGCAAGTACAATGCTTGGGAAATGCATACATATGAAAGCTGTGCTAAATTCTATATCGGGACAACAAAAAGCTTAAACACAAGAACGAGCGAACATAAAGCATACATTAAAAAACAAAAACATGCAACCGCTTTAGCACAACACTGCACTGAAAACTGTGGTAAAACATAGAAGTCATAAAATGTACGCCCCTAATGTAAAATAATTATACGTCGTACTTTTGCATGCAACCATGTAAATCTGGTACTTTGGCATGCAACTAGGTAAATCTAGAACATTCGTTTGGCTTCCTTTTTTTATGACATACCTGGCTAGATGATAAGCAATTAATGAAATAAAAAAGATTTGTAATTTGAACCAACTCGTGTGTCTTTTAATTAATGGGCAATAATACATGGTGGCAGCGGTAAAAAATAAAAAATAAATAAAATAAGAAACAAAAGTTTAGAAAAAACCAACAAAAAAAAAACATAAAGTTAAATATATGTACATACATATGTACTTAGCCGAGTTGTGAAATAGTGAGGTTAAGCAGAAATCACATGTCGACATCAAAGGCAAGTTGTGCTGACAAAGAAGAAAAAATGGAAAACAGGTTGGCAGCAAACATCGCCCCTCCAGATCAATTTAATTTTTTGGCACCAGAACAGTGGGTCTGAAAGGTACGTAAGTGTATCCGGCCAATCTGCGAAACCCCAACATGAGCAAATGGACTTGCTATTTTACATAATGGGTGAAAAAAGTGAAGAGGTACTGTTGCAGTTCAAACCTGCTCCGACAACCTTACAAGAAGCTCTTAACAAATTCGACACCTACTTCAACCCAAAGAGAAATGTTATATTTGAAAGATTCAAATTCAATTCCCAAGACGAAACTATTGACAGCTTTATAACAGACTTACACGCCCTAGCAGAAAATTGCGATTATGGGAGTCTGAAGGAGGATTTGATTCGTGATCGAATCGTTGTTGGCACGCTAAATACTAAAGTTAGTGAACAGATGCAGTTGAAACCAGACCTGACGCTAAAAATTGCAACCGATACAGATACAGTTATAGTTATCAAAAAATTATGTGTAATTATTGTGGCTATGGTTCACATGAGCGAAAATATTGTCCAGCAAGGGAAAAAAATTCGCAAATGTATGTAACAAAAAAATTAAAATAAAAATGAAATAAGAAAGTCAAGAAATATACGTTCAATAGAACAGGAGAACCAAGGTTTGACGAATCACGAAGGTTTCGAATATATGATCGGTACATTGAATGAAGTTCAGGTTGATAATATCATGAGGGTAGGGGTGGACCCCTGGTATGTAAAGTGCGTAGTCGTAGAACTGAATAATTCGATAGATTTTCTTGTAGACACCGGGGCAGACTGCATCTGCATACCAAAAAACCTTATAACTGCGGGGAGTAGACTGTCTATATCGGGGACGAATACGTGTTTAAAGGGACCGGATAACAGTTTGCTAAAGGTGTTAGGCGTTGCTACGGCAACTTTGATACACAAGGATAGAAAAATTGTGGAAGAAATTTATATTGTCAATAATTTAAGCACACCTATATTGGGCCGAAAGGCTTTAGTGGAGCTTAAGGTCCTGCAATCACCGATATTTGAAACGCTGTGCGTGTCGAATTCGGGCACTGAATACTCAAAAATTCTCGAGAAATTTCCAAGACTTTTTCGTGACATTGGGGAGTTTTTAGGAGAGATTGACATCAGACTGAAAGCCAATATAACGCCCTTTGTGCAAACGGTACCAAGAAAAGTACCAATTCTTCTAATGCCCAAACTGAAAGTTGAGATCGATCGATTGTTGAACTTGAACATTATAGAACGTATGGAAGATGTAACAGAGTGGGTTAGCCCCATAGTAGTTGTCCCGAAGCCCAACAACGAAATCAGATTATGTGTTGACTATACACGGTTGAACGAAGCGGTAATTAGGCCGTATTTTCCAATGCCAAAGATAGAACTTTCGTTAACGAAGATTGGAGAGGCTAACATTTTTTCATAAATAGATGCGAATAAAGGGTTTTATCAAATCAAGCTAAGTCGGGAGAGTCAACTTTTGACTTGCTTCATTTGTCCATTCGGACGGTTCATATTTAAACGTTTACCCTTTGGCATTTCCTGTGCACCTGAGTATTTTGTAGCAAAGTTTAGTAAAGTGTTGGATGGAATAGAAAATTGCATTTCTCATGTTGACGATATTTTAATTTTTGGAAAAACCCGGGCGGAACATGACGCTACGCTAACAAGGGTCTTAACCCGACTTGACAAGGAGGGAATAACCATCAACAAAAAAAATCACGTTTTGGTGTGAATCGGGTAACATATTTGGGTTACGTAATCTCTCCAAGCGGTATTTCAATTGACCCGGAAAGAATTCGGGCAATTCTAGACTACCCTAGACCTGAAAGCAAAACAGAGATTCAACGGTTCTTGGGGATGGTGAATTTCGTGGCAAAATTTATTCCAAATCGTTCGGAAATATTGGGACCAATAAACGTGTTGTCAGGTAAGGCCGAATTTCAGTGGGACAGAATTCAAGAGAAGGCGTTTTTGGAGGTTAAGACCAGTTTGACTAAAGCACCAACTTTGCCTTTTTATGACCCGTAAAAAAAAAATCATTAGTTCAGACGCATCCTGCTATGGCATTGGTGCATGTCTCCTCCAATCAGACACACGAGGTATCAGACAGGTCGTTTCATATATTTCAAGGACCTTGACAGACACCGAGAGACGTTATGCTCAGATTGAACGAGAGGCATTAGGTATAACCTGGGCCGCTGAAAAATTTTCAGAGTATATAAGAGGCATTCATGTAGTTTTTGAAACGGATCATAAACCCTTAGTGCAGATCCTGCAATCGAAGAATTTACACACGCTAACACCGAGACTACAAAGGTTTAGAATGCGCCTTATGCGTTACGACTATTCGGTGACATATGTCCCCGGGAAGGACCTGACGATAGCGGATGCATTATCCCGTAGTCCGATAGCAGGCGACGTGAATGAGCCCCAAGAGATGAGTGTGGAAACGGACGCATTCGTAAAATTTGTGGTTAGTAATTTGCCGGTAAGGGACTATTACATGGAAAAAATAATTGAATGTCAGAATAAAGACCCGGTTTGCAAACTTTTGATTCAGTACGCGGGAGATGGGTGGCCGGCCCGTAACAAGCTACCAGATTTCATGGTACCTTATTATCAGTATCGTTTCGATATTTCGTTTTCGGAAAATATGGTACTGAAAGATACTCGAATAGTCATCCCGCCAGAGTTGCAAAAAGAGGTCCGGGGGTTTATACATTCAGGTCATCAGGGCATTACAAAGTGCCGCAGGTTGGCACAAACTTTCGTTTGGTGGCTCGGTTTAAGCTCTCATTTGGAAAATTTAGTAAAAAGTTGCAGCAACTGCATTGAGGAACGAACAAACAACAGGGAAACTCAAGTACGAACAACCGCCGACCCGCCCAATGGAAAGAATAGGGGTTGACCTTTTCAAAGTAAATAGGTGGTACCTTGTCATAACAGACTACTATTCGCGATATTTCGAATTCTTCCCGCTGAACTCTATGACTGAAGAGGATGTAATAGAAAAAGTTAAAGAATTTTTTTCCCGTTTTGGGATCTGCTCTGTATGTAGAAGTGATAATGGTCCACAATTTCAAACAAAATTCAGGCAATTTGCTAGGGCATTTAATTTCCAACACGTCACAAGTAGCCCCTATTATAGTCAATCTAATGGTACTGCAGAGGCAGCAGTGAAGGCTTCAAAACTGTTAATTAAGAAATCCAACGATATTTACGAAGGTCTTTTAAATTACCGTTCAACACCTTTGTCAAATGGATTCTCCCCTGCGGAATTGATGTTGGGTAGGAAGGTTAAATCTTTAGTTCCAATACTACCTAGCTTACTGGAAACAAATAATAGTAAACAAGTTTTTGAAAAAGAAACGGAAATTAAAGAAAAGCAGGTGAAGGTCTACAACAAGCGACATAGGGCTAAAGACTTACCTGAGTTAAGAAAGGGAGATAGGGTATGGATAGTAGACTTGAAGAAGTATGGCAAAATTGCAAAAAAGCTGAACGAGCCCCGGTCCTATCTAGTTCAGAGGAACGAGGGAAATTATCGACGAAATAGGCGGCACCTGATATTATCACCGAACTCCTGTGCCGAAAACTTTAGTGATTCCGAAGATCTTTATGATCCAATTGAAAACATTATTGTAAATCATAATATAGATAATAAAATAACAGAATGTATTGACAATCAAGTGGAACAAAGCTCTCCAGAGGAACCACCTTCTAATGCGGAAACACCCAGAGGTCAGCCTCAGGTAGAAACAGAAAAAAATCTAGAAGTTGGTCCCCCGTCAAGAGTTAAACGAAAAACAGATAAACCATTATATTTAAGAGATTATATTCTAGAATAAAAAAAAATAATAATAATACATCAATAAACACAAATCAGGTTTTAAAGCCTTGCATGAATTCGTAATTAGTTAAAACATTATTAAAGAGATCAAATAGCTGGTAGTTATTTAAGTACTAAATGTATTGACTGAAAAAAGGGGATGTGGTAAAACAATGAAGTCATAAAATGTACGCCCCTAATGTAAAATAATTATACGTCGTACTTTTGCATGCAACCATGTAAATCTGGTACTTTGGCATGCAACTAGGTAAATCTAGAACATTCGTTTGGCTTCCTTTTTTTATGACATACCTGGCTAGATGATAAGCAATTAATGAAATAAAAAAGATTTGCAATTTGAACCAACTCGTGTGTCTTTTAATTAATGGGCAATAATACAAAAACAATCACACAGCTGACTTGACAAACATTAAAAGATTGCATAAAGAGAGACGAGAGAACAAACGATGTACACTGGAGAGCCTCAGAATACAACAAAAAGGGAACAGTGCAATAAACAAAAAGAGGACAAAGACAATACAAACGCAAATTATTCGATACTTTTATTTTAGTTTTCTGTGATAATTGTAAGGAAGTTTGGTTTTAAAGTTATTTTTAATTTGACTTTGTTTTTTGTTTGTTTTTTTTTTGTATTTTATTTTTATAGTGTGAAAACATAAGTAAATTTAATTATAAATTAAAATGAAGATTAACTGCCTGTTTGTCGATATCGAAAGAAAAATTTCTTTCGAATTATTACATTTGAAATAAAAGCAACTTTTAAAATTTTGTTTTTGTTTTAAATGTATTTAAATGAAAGTAAATTTTCTTTCGGTATCGACGAACAGGCAGTAAATGTAAGTAAAATTTTTGTTTGTTTGTATAAAGCTTTTATATTTTTGTTAGTTGCTTACTTATTTACACAAACTTATATTGTATTTTTATTAAAACGTTACCATATTAAGTAAAAAACATCCCTGAGGAAGTTGGGAATTTCCAACGAAACGTAGGTTGAAATATAAAAAATAAATAATCTTTTATTTTTAAATATCATGACCTTAAAAGCCCAATAGAGAAAATTACAAGATATTAATCCCTATTAAAAATTAATATTTATACGTAATTGTTGAACTGTTTTAGGGTATATATTGAAATGAATTTTTTATGGCTTGAGTTCAAATCTGAGTTTTACCCATATCTTCTTAATTTAAGAAATTATTTTTGGATATATTCATTATTTTATTAAGAGAGTACTTTTTATTTGAAACAATTTATTCATCAGACCAGCAGAACAGATCAGTACTGATTTCAAGGTCGCTACACCATCTCATCAGCGTTCTTTTGTTAGATTTTACCACTTTTGACGGTGAATACTAGTGACTAGGAATATCCACTATATAACCGTATTATTCAACGAATTAGAATACGAAAAGTACAACTTATTCATTTCTTACTAGTTAAATAAATTTTGCTTAGTACGAAATTCCATTTTGATTTTTAATTGTTCCAAATATTCCATACTCTCGCTTTTTCCAAAGCCATTGGCTTTGAGATCAAGCAGTTTTCCATTTTTGTCTTGTAGTTGACTTTCTTAGTATTCAACCACCTGTGACAATGTAAACATGGAGGTTTATGACGGGTGCCTTCGTTTTTAATAATTACTATTTATACGTAATTGTTGAACTGTTTTAAGGTATATATTGAAATGAAATTTGTATGGCTTGAGTTCAAATAAATTGTTTCAAATAAAAAGTACTCTCTTAATAAAATAATGAATTTACCAAAAAATAATTTCTTAAATTAAGAAGATATGGGTAAAACTGAGATTTATTGTCACCCAAAGGGCGCATAATTGTATAAAGGTTGTAAAGAAAATAAAATAGATTCATATCGAATATAATTTGTTTGCATCCCTAGTTGCCACCGATACCGATACATCGGCGACATTTCAGGTTTGCTGATATATCGATATCGGCGATATTTTAGTGTTGATACGACGATACTTCTTAAATTTTAATAGAGTTTTTTTCAAACAAGCAATTTAATTTTCAAAGTCCTTTTTTGCATAACAACTAAGAAAAATAAAACATTAAAAGCAGGGATGCAGAATGAAATTTTCAAATTGTACTAAGTTTTAAGAAAAAGTATACTTTTTTCAGTCCGATTGTACTTTATATTTCTTAAATACTTTTTATTAGCAATTAACTAAACACGTATACAGTATATTATTGAAATTCATTTGTACAAAGTAATTTTATGTTATGTAGACAAAGTTAACAATCAAATTTAATGCTTAATCTTAAAGGGTACACATAAGGCTATCAGTTATTGAGATCTGAATATAAAATTATACTTAATGATACACAGTGTAGATACGATAATCCGGACTCCACTAATCCGTAATATTCGGTAATCCGGACAGAATTTTGCAGTTCATTGCGTATTCTATAGTCCGGATTGATTGCAACTTTATAGTGCGGATTGAATAACAACCGTTTTTATTTATTTTTTATTCAAATCACAGCATGCTTTGAAAAATACATTTAGAATAGTGTGATATGGGCAAGGTGTCTTTAACTAGGTGACAGCATTAGGAAAACAATTACAACAATACAAGAACAACAGGCATTTTTGTTTGTGTAGTTTCATTGCGTATGTCAAAAACCTAACCCGTAAAACAAGGAAAACAGATACAGAAAAAAAGACAAAATTATTTTGTATGTATTTTGACATTCGCAACGAATAGTCAGCTGCTGTAATGCTATCACCTGGTTAAATACGCCTTGTGATATGAGTATGTTTGGGAACGTTGCACATGTGTTTTTAGTTTAGTATTGATGCAAGATGCCTTCAGTGAATAGAGCACACAAGACTTTATCTATTTTAGATAAAGTAAAAATTGTTGAAGAACTGTACAAATTAATATTTATGTTTAATTTTGCTATTAATTATTACAATTTTTAATAAATACATAAATGCGTAGTAATCCGGCTAATTCGCTACTACGGATTGGGGTCTGCAATCAATTATCCGGATTATCGAATTTTTACTGTACATACTTCTTGCTAAAAACTTTTAGTCAAATCTAAATTGTAGCAACACGAATTAGATGACTTCAGCGGATCCTCTGTTTGGATTAGATAAAGACAATCGAAACAAACAACCTGTTCCTCTCTTTTGTTTTTATTAAATTTTGAAACGAAAATAAATCTTTCCAAATTTGCAGAAGAATGTGGGATGGATAATATTCCTGTAGCAATTGTTGAAATATCAGTAAACATCGGTTCATTTAGTTGATTTTCAATAGCTGATACCTTCGGCCAAAACAAGGCGTATTTAAAAAGGTGTTCTACTTTTTTATACAAATTAGAGGCTCGTATTTAAAAATTTTTATATGTTAACATAGGTGTTGAGATGTCACTTGTTATTCTAATGTTGTACCTGTTGTAGAATTGCCACCATCTGTAGAATTCCGCCTTGGGTATAAAACAATTTACAACGGATGGGTAATATGGAATTGTCATATAAAAATAGGATAACAATTTAAAATACTTTCGTGTAATGAAATAAAAATATGAAAATTCTGAAATAGTACTAAAATAGGCTAAAAATAGTGCTAAAAAGTACAATTGTACCAACTTTTTTTAATTCAATAGCAGAACATAAAATTAAAATAGAATAATGAAAGTGTTTCTTTTAATTCTTAACCGTTTTGCTTTGCACCATAATAGTGAAATCTTACCACATTGCCTAATATTGTCTGTGTTTTTGAACGTATTAAAATTTTTTAATGGGCTTTAATACAAGTGGTGGTAATCCAACGTTTTTAAAGATGATAAAGTAAATGAAATGATTACCAAAACAAGGTCTATTATAGGATATGTGAGCCATTCCACAAGCAACAATAAAAGTTTAAAAGAAATGCGAGATGCACAAAAATTTCACTAAAAAATCTATTTTTTAAACTAATTTTTGTATTTTCTGCCAACATATTTTTCCATATCCAATGTAATCACTACTATCACTACTGTCTTGATTGTTATAGAATTTAAGGAACAAATCCAACTCCAAAAAAAAAAAAAATTAAAATTACATGGGGGGGTAGAATATGGAAAAATGAGAAAATATTAAATAAAAAAATTGCGAAACGTATAGCTTTCGAGTTATGGGCCTCAATAGTAACTTTACACCAGAAGGTAAAAACATAAAAGAAACTGTACAACTGATTTATATAACTGCTTGTAAAAGATTACACTTTGCAATAAATTTTTGTGGCGACTTGTATTTATGTGAAATGTATTGGAATCACTGAAAAACTAAATTTCGGAAAAATACGAGTCAGGGTCTCTCTACTTGAGGCCATCGATATACATATATGTATATGTGATCTTACACTACATTTCTTAACGTATATGGCCGATATTGGTACACTCAATATAGTTTATATACAAGTATGTAGTTCATGAATGAAATGATTTTCTCCTATATGTTCTACAAGCACCGGCTTCGCTAACTAAAGCGTTTTTGTATAGCCGGGCTTAAGGATTTTCTCCTCTATGTATAATAAGTCTTTTTGCATAGCCGACCGTCATTATTAAATAGCAGAAGACAGCTCGCTCGATTAAATTACAGACAGCGAATAGTAATAGTTAATAATTTTTTTACAAATTTCTAAAAAGATCTACTCAAAAGCTTTAAAATGATAACAATATTGGCTATATAAGTTTAGATATGGAGTAAAAGATCATATATATGAAAACTTTAGAGACCCATAACTCGAAAACTATGCCTTCCACCCATTTTTTATTTTATATTTTGTTTTTATTTTTCCATTTTCTACTCTCCTATACATTTTTTTTCACTAAACTGGACTTAAGCCAAAAAATATTTAATTTAGCCAGTTATAACTCTGTACTCGATTTTTAAAGCTAATATTTTTAAAGATTTTCAAAAACTTTTGTTTGTAGCTTGTCTATATACATGCATTTCATTGGTGCTAATGCCTAATTATCAGTAGACCTTAAACATTTTCTTTTAAAGTTTCAAACCTATTATATACAAAAACTTTTAAAAAGCCAATGAGAATTTCAAAAATAACAAAAGTATAAATAAGCATAGTAGGCTTTGAAACGTATTCAAAGATCCCAACAAACAAATTATATTTTTCGATATGAATCTATTTTATTTTCTTTACAACCTTTATACAAAAGTTTTTGAAAACCTTTGAAAAAAGATAGCGAGGCAATCTCGATTAATAAATTTTAAAAAAATAGTTAATATTTTTAATTAAAACCTAAAATGTATTCTATCTGCATTAAATAATAATTATGTCCGACAGCGCGCCGCAGAGACTGTCATCTGCCGCCGACCGCGATTTTGAACACGCCACAGACTCTACAAAAACACAATTCACAATAAAGTTGAAAAATTGTTTTACACTAAAATGAAGTACAAGATAAATGTATTTTATATATTTATTGATTATCAAAAGATTTTCTTTTCATAATTTTTTATTAATTTGATAATGCATCAATTTAGTACATAATTGTTTATTTTAAATATGAAAAATAGAGTTGTGAGTAGGAAGAGACGCGGAACCTAGTAAACAGATATTAATGCATTGAATTTGTGATATTTTTAAGTTAGTTAACTCTTTTATTCACTTCTTTGATAGATGTTGACTTTTATATAAAGTTTTAGGAACTTTTTAAGCACATACAGATTAATTTACATATCTCGTTTTTCACATGCAAAAATTTCATTATTTTTGATTAGTTATTTAATTATTTTTTGTTGTCATTTATTCTACATTCCATCTTCCTCTCTCGCCCTTTTCATTTTATTATTCCATTTTGATACATTGCTCCACCTCAAGGCGAATTCAACTCAAGAAAACACAATCAGATAGACACACATACACAAAACAATACAAAAACTAAGATTTTCACTGCTAGCTCACGTATTTTTATAATTATTTACTTTACAAACACAAACAACATATAATATATTTATTTCCCGTTTGATTTCCGAAAATATTTAGCCATTTCTGTGCAATAAATAGTAAAACAAACGTGTCGAAAAGTATCGACACCAACAAAAAGTTTCCAACTGTAGTTGTTCAGTTTAGTGGTGAAATTTTAAGCGAGGAGAGCACGACGTCGAAGGAAATTGACAGCAGGCGGCGGCAGACCAGTAAGTACGCTGAATCGCTTGACGCAAGGCAAAATTAACCAGGTGTCAGCATTACAGCAGCTGACTATTCGTTACGAATGTCAAAATACATACAAAATACTTCTTTTTTTTGTATATGTTTTCTTTGTTTTATGGGTTAGGTTTTTGACATACGCAATGTAACTACACAAACAAAAATGCCTGTTGTTCTTGTATTGTTGTAATTGTTTTGCTAATGCTGTCACCTAGTTAAATAACCTTGGTTTGACGGGAGAAAATATCGATTCCGATAGTATTCTGCGTTCTTTTGAAGTTACCGTTTTTCTTTACATTAATATTAATGCAAGGGTATTATTGAAATATGCAAATAAATAAAAACTTTCACATGTTACCCGCAAAGAGCGTTGCCACTTTGGTTACTTTTAACTTTAATTTCCATTGGGCCGAGTAAATCAAAAGGTAGCTAAAGCTAATACTAACAAATTTGAGGTTTAAACTAGCTTTGAGGTGAATAAAAATTTAAGTTAAAGCTAGTACTTTATACTGACTAGTAAAAACTAGTTTTTCCAGTGTTCGCTTAAAAAATGTGTGAATAAGAACTAGCGAATGCTTATAAATACTAGTTTGTTCCCTTTTACATATGCGAAATTTCATGTCGCACATTTTTTAATTCTCTTTTGTTCTTGCCTGAAGCTTTTACATATTGGAAATTAATAGCCAAACAGAAATTTTTTCATATTACTTTTTCATCCATTTTCGCAGTTTGTTTACTTATTATTACATATTTATTTTATTCTATGGTTTACTTAAATTACCAAAAACATATAAAACCATTTTTTATAAAAATTAAATTTGATTAAAAAAAAGAAAAACTAGTTTATTGAACAAAATTGGCATTAGAAGATTCTCCCGAAGAAGACGACTTGGGCTTGAGAAATATCATATAAAGGAACAAGGTGAAAATTGCGAAAATAACAAAAGAGAAACAAAAAATGTCCGGTACAGAGGGTCGTGTACTACACACTCTGCATCTTCGCCTCTTCTTCAACAAACTTCGTCTGTCTGTCTTTCAATTGCCGATATGTGAAAGGGGACTTTATGCTTTGATTTTTTTAAGCATGTGAAGGTGAGGTCCTGGAAGTTTTTTTTATTTAGTTGCTTTTATTAGCGTTCTCCAAAGGACAGAATACCGCACAGGACACATTCTCATGCAGCCGATTACTTGAATTTGTATAGATTTCGGGTAGAAAATGTAAAATGGCTTTTTTTATTTTTGATTTTTTGATTCAGCTATTGGCCTACCGCGTTTTATGTAAATAAAAATGCAAGTTTTTATTCCATGTTGTCCCAACGTTTCGTGAATTGTAAGTTCACTTTTTCAAGGGATTTTTGTCTATTTTATTAAAAAGAGAAAAACACCAACAAAGTTGCAATAATATAATATTTACAATTAATGACTTACAATATGAATAAACGTCACATAAATATTATTTAAAATTTTTTTTATAAAATTGTTTATATTAATTTAATTGAAATACTAAATTTTATTTTTAAGGCACAAAATTTTTTTTATTTATTTTGAATCACAGCTTTTTTTTAACTTATTGCCATTTTATAGTTCTCACTCAAATTATCGGTATCTTCTTTAATGTTCATAGTTTTGCTTATTTTTTGTTGGATTCTTAGGGCCAATAATTGACTTCGCATTTAAATGCCATTTAGCTAATTGCCACTTAAATTTAAGTTGCATTTAAATGCAGTTTGAGTTTTTCAGTGTGGAATTATTGTTTGTATTTAATTACGATAAAAATATGGCAGCCTCACGAAATTCTCTCAATTTTCTTAGAGAAACAGCTGTTGAACAAAATTAAAGAAAAATTTCTAATGTGGATTCTTTTTCAGGCTGAAAATAACAACAATGATAGGTTGCTGCAATGTTTTAAAAGTTTAAAACAATTTTAAAAACCATAAAAAAGAATAATATTAATAAAAGAAGTCCAAATTTCACTCCAAAAGATGTTGATTTTTCAATGGCCGCAAATTGTTTGTTTACTTTGTTGCGCGAAACACCAACACGCAAGCAAAACCATATGTTTGTGTATGTATGTGTGCGAAACTTAAATGGACTTTAAATGCAGAAGAATGGTCATTTAAGTTTCATTTAAATGTCACATAATTTTGTGCTGAAAAAATGAAATTGGTACTTAAGTGGCATTTAAAGATAAATGACACTTAAATGAGTAGTCAATTATTGGGCCTTAGACTTTCTGTTATAAATCGCTTTTTCATGTTGTTTACTTTGTCCAGTATTTTTATATTGACAAAGTCTGGTTTGTGATTTGTATGTTGTGATAGTGCAGTGTTTACTTTATTTTTGCTTATGTCAGTTTTATGCTCATTTACTCTTGTTTCCAAACTTCTTTTTGTTGCATCTATGTAAACAAGATTACAGCTGTTATTGTCTATGCCTTTACACTGTATTTCGTAAACTACGTTGTTTTGTTGTAATTTCTCTATTGGTGTTTTTACTTTTGTGAATATCGTATTTATTGTTTTATTCGATTTATAACCAAAATTTATATCATTATTAGCTATTGTTGTTTTTATGATTTTTTGTCGGTAAGACCTGTTATGTATTTAATACTGCAAAAATGTTTATCTTGGTTAGGGTTGCCATGACCGTTGTGGGTTTGTAGGATTTTATTAGGGATCTTATTAGTCCCATGGGAAAACTATTTTTTATTAATATATCCGTAATTTTATTTTTGTTCTGTACGTGAAACCGCTTGTCACTAATGTTCAGTACCCTTCGAATAACGTATTTTGCAGTGTTTATGATTTGCGTTCTTGGTTGGGTTGAGTTGAAATTCATGATTCTGTCTGTTGTTGTCTCTTTTGCATACCAGTCAAATACTATTTTACTTCCATATACTATGTATAATTTTGTGTCAAGGTATGCTAGTTCCCCTTTATACTAAAAAACGGAGAAAAGGAGGAAAAACATGAAAAATTATTAAATTAGCCTATGTGGGCACCTGCAATTTTCGATACAAAAAATTTTGGCAATAGATTATTCAAACAAGAAATTTCGTTTTCAACGTAACCCAAGGAATTCAGTGGCTAGTGTTCAGCCGATTAAAACCCCCTTGATTTTCAATGATGTTCTGAATTAAAACATTGACCAGTGTCTGCAAAGAATTCAAAATTATCATTCAAATGCGAGAAACAGCTGGCAAACACACCCTTCAAAGAGTTCATGCAAAAACAGTTGATTGTAATTTTAATTTTAAACGTCAAACTCCATACAAAAATCGTAATTCAAATGAGAAACGAGCACACCCTTCAAAATATTGCTATTGAACAGCGTAGTATTTTTCAGTACAATTTAGAGAAAACCATAGTTGTACCACAAGATTTTGAGTAGATTTCGTCAAAATCTATTGACGAAGTAGATTTTGCTTTGCATGGGAAACAAGATTTTGCTCGAAATCTCGTAAGTACTAGATTTTGGTCTGGTGTAAATGCCATATAAGAGTTTTCTCTAAAAAATTTCAAATTCTTTCATAGCCGTAGGTGATATAGGAAACCAAGTCGAAAAAACATATACAATACTTATGCCCGCACCAAAAACTAATAACATACATGTAAAAAATGACAGTTTCAAATGGCCTAAAATGTGTGAACAGTAAAGAAAGAAATAACTATAAAATAAAAATACTAGGTATAAAGAGATGTAAGCAAAAGGAAAATAAAAAAATTTGTGCACGAAAAATGCTTTTATATCCATGAAAGTTGAGAGTTTTTTAATTTGTAGTGAACTAAGAAGTTATTAATAAATAATTAGTGCGGTTATGTGTTAGTGTTTTATCTGAGACGGTTTTTCCGCTGTCAAAGTTAACTTTGCAAAGTTTTAATTCAGCTGAGAAAAAGACAGAGAGAGACGAATATTTTCTTATTCTGTCTTTCTCCCAGCTGAATTAAGCAAAGCCCCGGTTCACACACTTCAACTTTTGTTGCTAAATTCGTAATTCAGCTGTGAGAAAGATGGAGAAGGAAATACAAATATCTATTTCTTTATTACAGCTGAATTACAAGTTGAGCAGCAAAAGTTGAAGTGTGTGATCCGGGACAAAGTAAACTTTCACGGCTTTTCCACAGTCAAAGCTTACTTTGCAAAGTTTAATTCAGCTGGGAGAAAGATAGAATAAGAAAATATTCGTCTCTCTGTCTTTCTCTCAGCTGAATTAAAACTTTGCAAAATAAATTTTGACATTGGAAAAGCCGTCTTAGATATAGATATCCATCACCACTGCCGTTCAAATGACCGGTCGTTTGACTTTCACTGTTTTTGCTGGGTTGCTTTGATAACAATTTTGAAAGTTGCAGGAAAATGTTGGTATTTTATGTTATTCAATATTGTAATACTACAGGTTTTGATCCACTAACCAAAAACATATTAATTTGATACTTGATTAATTTAATTGTCTGATTGTATGGTCTTTTCTTCGCTACTCCAAGCGTTTTTGCTGACCACTGTGTCCAACTGGAACTTAAAGACATTAAATGGCGCACTGCCATCAAAACAAGGTGTTGTTATTCTGCTAGAATGTTCTGGAACAACACGCACTGTTCTTCCTTGGCACTGTAGATAATTAATTTTTGTTTCCATATCCAAGCCACTTATTTCAACATATATAATTTTTTTCTCAAAGTCAATGCCAAAATTTCTTGAAGTTTCTCATTTGTAGCCCTAGACGTTTCTGCAACTCAGCCTTATTACCTATTGTCGGCAGGTCCCGCTTGCTCATTTCCTTCTTGAGTTGTTCCACTCTTAGTTCTTCGAACTTAATGGTCCCTATAATTAATTAATTTTCAGTTATTCTTTATTTTATTTTTGAAATTTCACTTCTGACACCAATTGTTATGTTTCGACCTTTTCGATAACCGCTGTATCTTTTACAACTGATCTACGAGGGTGGATCAATAAGTCTGTGCGAAACACAGTTTGTCCAAACTAGTTTGGACAATAACTTATTTTACATTTGTATAATTAATATTGAATTTATAACATTCACATTGAATTTAAGTTAAATAACTTATTTGAATTTGAAAACATTTATATCCCTAATATTTCACTTGAATTTACAAAGAAATACTTTGGTATCTTGAATTATCTGAATGTAATATCGTAAATTTTTCTATTAGTTGATAGCACTTAAGTACTGGAAAGATGTGAAAACGTAAATAATGAAAAATCCGCGCTTTTCTGAAAAACCGAATGCTTGAAAATGTAATAATGTTCGGTAAATGGATTATTCGTGAACCATCATCAAACACAGACCGTCCGTCAATTCTCAACCTTAGTGCGACCTTATTGCATCTTAAATAAAATATACAAATCTATAACTAATTTGTTGACTTTCCTCTTTTTTTTTATTGGAAACCCAAGGTGAGCAACCGTAAATCCACTCCTCCTTCAGAAACATAAAACATTGTAATACTAACACCCAATTACTTTCTTTTCTCTAACCATTAATTATAATTACGTTATATCGTTATTATCATCAAATTTATAAATTGGCCACTACCTCAAAACTCATCCCCCGGAATTTAGCCAACTATAAGGTGATTTTAATGATCCATCAGCAGATAATTCAAAGTTTTTTTTGCAAAACAAAAATTTATTTTTCAACATAATTTCCTTTTAACTCAATACACTAGTCCAACGTTTCTCCACTTTTTGTATCCCTTCCAAAAAATAGGATTTTTCGAGGTCCTTAAAATAGGCATTTGTTTGGTCAATAATTTAATCATTTAAATTTCGATATTTAATAATTTAAATTTCTTTCCACCGAGCCATTTCATTAGGTTTGAAAATAGGAAGTAGTCGCTAAAGGCTAAATCCGGAGAATACGGCGGATGGAGTACCAATTCGGATTGCGGTTAAACAACTCCAAACAATCCTTTGAAGTTGTCACACGTTTACGTTTATGGTCAATTCGGAGCAAACACGGCACCTATCTAAAATTGAAACCACACTGCCATATGAAATGCCTATGGCATTAACAATCTCACGCACTTTCACTCTTCGATCGGCCAACCAACCATATCGTGGATTTTTCGACATTTTCTGGTGTAAAGTAAATGACGATACTTTCTCACAATTTGACAGTAGTCTATTAACAGGTGGTACTTGATGGGAACAGTGCACCCGGATGGCCGTGAAAAAACTCCTGAACAACGTCATCAAAGAAGAAAACGTTTTGATACCACGCATTGCAGTGATTTAGACCGACAAGCCGGTTTCCGGTGAGGCTTGCATTCGCAAGGACAATAAACAAATAACTAGGATAGTCATTGAGTGTTTGATATGTATACGAGGGCGGATTGATATTGAAGCTACCTAGTGCTAGATGGCAGCACAAACATAAAAATATTTTTTTTAGAAATTGCGATCTGTCAAACGTCAGCTGTTGAAATTTTACCCAAATGCATCGATTAGTTTATTTATTGTAGATGTTTGAAGTAAGCAAATTTTTTGTTTCTTGAAAGTGGAAAAAAATGAATTTCGTGCAGTGATTAGGCACTATTATTTGAAAGGGAAAGCGGCGAAAGAGGCAAAAGAAAAGCTCGATAAACATTACGGTGAGTCTGCTCCGTCCGATTGCATGGTAAAATATTGGATTGCTGAATTTAAACGCGGCCGAACAAGCACTGCAACAATACCATCAACAGGAAGGCCAAAAGAGGTGGTTACTGAAGAAAATATCAAGCAAATCCTCGATATCGTTACGTGAGATTGTTGAAATTGTAAATGTATTATTCTTTGACTATGATTTAGTTTAAACAATCCATCTATTTGAACATTTTATTCCATACATGTGGAAAACACTTCCTTATGTATCTCTCTAAGTATAATTACAGGGCTACTTATTATGTATTTAATATAGTGTTACCATTAGCTTACACTACATCCCCCTCTTTCAGAGGGTCACATAATCCTTCATATAAGAGGGTGAATTTATCTTTCTACCAATCCTGGAAATAGTTGACGAAGACCTACGCATGTTCTCGTTTCATTCATTCAGTGCATCGCCTGTATTCCCGTCAACATTTTGTTCACTATGAACACAATTTTCCCTATTCCCAGTATTACAACCTTTTTATCTTACTTCTAAATTTACATCATGAATATTTTCATTGTTAACCTGAACTGGGCAATCGTAATATTGATGTTGTTCAACTGCTGCGGGCATCAAATGCCAACGATTTCTTCGGTATCTTCCATTGTCTGTTTGAACCAAAAAATATCGGGGTAGTGCGACCGATTTATGTCTTCTGTTGTAATTAATTTCATTTCTTGTTTTAATCTTTTTTTTGTGCTCCATGACTTGTTTGTTGTTGACTTCTAATAATTCTGGCAAGATTGGTAGATGTCTTTTGATTTTTCGTCCCATCATGAGTTCGGCTGGTGAAAATCCATTTTCCAATGGGGTGGCTCTATAACTGAGTAGAGCTTCATAAAAGTTGTTCTTATTCTTGTGCAGCAAAGTTTTTGCTACCTTAACAGCAGATTCCACTGCCCAATTGGATTGACTGAAGTATGGGCTATTCGAGTTGTGGGTGATATTTTAATCTTTATAAAACTTTTTGAAATTGTATGAGTCGAATTGAGATCCGTTATCGGATCTCCAATTGTAGCAAAATATTTTTTCAAGTTCTAAATGATCCTGAGATCTGTCAACGATTCTAATCTATAAATTTCGAAGTATCTTGAATAGTAGTCGGTAACAATTAAATACCAAGAATTGTTGTGTTTGCTTTTAAGTAGGTCTGCAGCCGCTCTTCCATAGGCCTAGAAGGGATTCTATCTCTAAACAGATGCTCCTTTGGGTTTGTTCGATGTTCTATACACACATTGCAATTTTTAATTAAATTTTCTAACTGACTGGATAATCCTAACCACCAAACGCACATTTCTGCTCGACGGTGCACAGTGGCTGAAAATCGTTTTTCATTGGCCAAAATTCTGTAACTTTTGAACCGATCAAAATATTGAAGTAATTTTTATTTTATTGGATAGATATTTAGTTCAGCTTGACTTAGTTTAAATTACATTAAAATTGATTGAGGACTTTTTAAGGAATTCTAGGTCAAAGTTGAACTTTTGAATTTTTTTAACTTTTAAAGTGAAATATGGGTTTATTATTTTTTTATTTATTAAAAAATTTAATATTTGGAAATTAATAATAATTATAAATATTTTTTGTAATAATGGAATTTTTTTAATGTTACACTTAAAAAAAATTTTACACTGAAAGAAATAGTAAAATCAACTGGAGATTTTGCTATTACAGAAAAATTAAAAATTTTTTGCTGACAAATTTGCTTACACTCAAAGAATAGTTACAGTTAAAAAAAACGTGAATAATATTATCTAAACATATTGCTATTACTACAGAAAAATTTATTATTTTTTGCTGTCAAATTTGATAATTTTAAAAATAAAAACTGCAATAAATTTTAATAGCATTTGCAACAATGGTAGGTTCTATTTATTATTATTTTTTACTAATACTATGTTTTTCGTACTTAAATAACAATGAAAGGCAATTATAATTATTATTCATTTGACTCAAATATTGATTGCAAATATTCCATATTTTGTTCTGTGCTATCTTTGTTCTTTAGTAGTTTTTTGGCTTCTTCATCTAAATCCCGATGTTCCACTTTCCATTGATTTCTAATACTGGAGATAAACGGATCTGACGTTGCCAATAATATATTAAATAGATCTTCATTTGTTGAATTTCGTGAAATTTTTCTAGTATTGTAATCATTGTTCCTTTTTTCCTGAGCCTCCTCTGATAGATCTCCAAGTGGCACCAAATGCTCCATAAGTCGTATTCTTACATGTAGTGGTGATAATCCAAATTCATATGCATCGGTATTATCTAATGATTTTATCGGGATTTGGTTTAATTTTGTTGATATTGCTTGGCATATAATGCAGCTGGATTGAGCCTTCGTGTTAGTCAAAGCCTGACTAATTGTCAGCACTAATTGGTGACTTACTTCGATTTGCTGCCCATCTAACTGTAATTGTAATGGCTGTAGTGTTGCAATTTGGGCCTTAATATCACTAACTTCTTTGTTAATGGCATCATTTGTTTCTAAAATACTCTTCCGCCAGTTCTTTATAACTGAAGCTCTCCATATTTTTCTGAATATTTTTATTTGCGTCTGTTATATTTTACCCGTACACCTAGAGGATTAACTTATTACTGAGTAATCCCTTATCGAATCCGTAGTTTTATACATTTTTAGATACATGTTATTCACACATTGATCTTTAATAGCAGGTAGTGCTTAAATTGCACAAAACTGCACATGTTGTCCAGACCTTAATATCAGGTAAAACTGATTAGTATCTCGCCAATATTTGTTGTTGTTGTTGGGTTGTTTTTATTTTTAGTGGTTTAATGTCCCGATTATTGTTATAAAATTGCTTATGACTTTGGTTGACCCTAACATTTGATAACAGGTAAATTTAGAAACAGATCATATGTTTACTGTAGAATTTTGTGATAATTTGTGATAATTTTATTACCAATTTCTGGCTGATCAAAACAAAGCCATTAAACCCTTTCGCAGGTATTATATTTAATTTTTTTAGTTTTACGTAGTCTAAAGTAAAAAACATAAACTTTTAGGCAAAAAAGTGAAAATTATATACACCATTGTATACGAGTACTTTGGAGTAATTTCATTAAAATGAAAAAAGTGTTCTACACACGGCTCGCCACGGGTGCAAAAGTATATATAGCGGTAAAGAGGACACTTTCACCTTTCTCCGGGTGGTATACATTTCTTGTTCCCTTTTGTTCCCTAGAAGTTCTATTCCACTAAAGTTTAAATTTGAGAAAAATATAGTAGTTTCATAAATATTCCGTAACGGCCTTAATATTAAACGCTAGAGCTCTGACCACTTACAACAACTAAAGACTATAATCCTACCAACATTATAAAAAAGACCGCAGGCCATTATCGATGATAGCTTGCGAGTAGTAACCATTTATTTTTGATAAAAAACAAAATAAAAACATCTTTTTCTGAAATTAAAAAAACAGTTGAGTTTGACCGCATACCACGCCCACAATAATCAATAGTTTAACCTAATTTTTTGGCTACCTTAATGTGGATATATTAGCTGCAAAAGGGCGAAAAAATTTTAAAAATCGGTGACAAAAAAAAAGACTTTTGGCCAATGAAAAACGATTTTCAGCCACCGTGCGACGTCAGTGAAGACGACACACCTAAAATAATCAGATATAAACACACTCTCTGCCAACAAAATATTTCTCTGCCACGATTCCATCAGCAACACACCAAACAGCATAAACACACACACTCCGATATGACGTCAGTGATGACGACGCACCTAAAACAATCAGATATACACACATTCTCTGCCAACAAAAAATATCTCTGCCTCCATACCAACATACTGTGACGTCAGTGATGACGACGCATCTAAAATAATCAGATATACACACATGCTCTGCCAACAAAAAATTCACTGCCTAGATACCAACAGAAACACACTCAACAACTTAAACACACAACCAACCAATATAGCACAGACAAGCAAAAGAACATACACACGCACACACACAACCAACATAGCACAGGCAAGCTAACGAACATACACACACACGCAAACACACACAACCAACATAGCACAGGCAAGCAAAAGAACATACACACGCACATACACAACAAACATAGCACAGCAAGCAAACGAACATACACACGCACACACACAACCAATATAGCACAGGCAAGCAAACGAACATACACACACACATATAAAAAAAACTAGAGGATGGCAACACTGGCTCGTTCAAAAGTAATGGTGGCAATAGACATGCGCGACTGCGCTGCCGGCGCAACCAAGGATGATATACATACCTAAATTTGCAAAAACTTATAGATACCCTTATGTTCATAAAGAAAAAATAAATAGACAGATACAGGAAATACTAGATAGCAATGTAATAAAACCGTCAAATTCACTATATTCTACTCCGATATAGATACATAGTACCTAAAACAAGTAAGAGAGATATATTCGGCTGTGCCGAATCTTATATCCCCTTCACCATAGTATGGTGAAAATTACATTAAAGCAAAAAAAATTGCCACTCACCGTCTCACGGACGCACCCTCACGTGATGAAAACAAAAAATTAATCACGATCACACATTAAGTGTTGTGTTTTCTTCCGACGGGGTTTGATGCAATTTGGAATGAATTTCCGTCATCCCACGTCAAATTTGTTTGATAAACAGACCGGTTTCGGCTATGTGCCATCTTCAGTGTTCTCCCAATAACTAATCGTTTTTTGTGTTGTCCCTTGTCTTTTGTATAGTTTCCTTGTGTACCTAACTTCTTTTCCAAGAGAGAAAGAGAGGAAAAGAAGTTAGGTACACAAGGAAACTATACAAAAGACAAGGGACAACACAAAAAACGATTAGTTATTGGGAGAACACTGAAGATGGCACATAGCCGAAACCGGTCTGTTTATCAAACAAATTTGACGTGGGATGACGGAAATTCATTCCAAAGATCACACATTGTTGGTTCTAATCTCTATTTCATAGTATAGGCTGATTTCATAAACACAGCTTGCAAAGCAACACTGGAAGCATGAGTTTACAAGGCATTCTAGTGTTGCTTTGAAAACTGCGTTCATGAAGTCAGCCATAAATTATGAATTTCGTAACAAATTTGTAACACTTTCTTGCCTGGGGTGCATTATAAAAATATTAACGTACCCTTATTAGCACTTATATAACACTATGGAACATTTTTGGGATTATTGTCTGGGGGGTGTGAAATTCCAAGTCAGGGTGATGGTACTAGGTCAGTATAGTAAAACCCTTAAAGGGTTTGGCGTTCGTATGTGTCAGTTTTTTTTTATGACCTTTTAAATTTTTTCGTTATCTTGACGTTTTTTCGCTTAGTTGTAACATTTTGGCAAAAACGTAGTTTAACATAACTCGAGAACCACTTGTCCGATTTTGATGAAACAAATTTAGAAAAATTAAGAATTACAATTTCTCTAATCTGTTTCTATACCGTTTTCCTATATGTGCAACACTTTCGAAGTTAAAAATGAATGTATGAAGGGAAAAAAGTATTTTTTGCCTAAAAATTTAAATATTTTTTTTTTAAATTCATAAAAAATCCAAAATGGAAAAAAGTGCCAAAACTAATTACGTTCGGCTTGTGAGTGTCAATGTTTTCTCCAAATAATGTTGTGCATATCTGGAGCAAATTTTTGAAATTCATACATTTACTTAATTGTGAATAAATGAGAAACGCATGCATCGATTTTCATGATCTATGCCTTTTTTTTGCTCATGAGTTATGTGACTTTACGCGAAAGTAATTAGTTTTGGCACTTTTTTCCATTTTGGATTTTTTATGAATTTAAAAAAAAAATATTTAAATTTTTAGGCAAAAAATACTTTTTTCCCTTCATACATTCATTTTTAACTTCGAAAGTGTTGCACATATAGGAAAACGGTATAGAAACAGATTAGAGAAATTGTAATTCTTAATTTTTCTAAATTTGTTTCATCAAAATCGGACAAGTGGTTCTCGAGTTATGTTAAACTACGTTTTTGCCAAAATGTTACAACTAAGCGAAAAACATCAAGATAAGGAAAAAATTTAAAAGGTCATAAAAAAAACTGACACATACGAACGCCAAACCCTTTGAGGGTTTTACTATACTGACCTAGTACCATCCCCCTGACTTGGAATTTCTCACCCCCCGGATTGGCTGTTGTACAGTGTAATTTTTCACACATCCAAGAAGTGTTTCAACGTCTGTATCGAAAGCCAGTGGTCTTCGACTAAACAAAGAAATGATTTGAAACGTAAGAAAAGATTTAAATGAAGAAATTCTCCCAAAATTGATTAAAAAAATCACCAACTATTACATAAATCTGCTAGTCTAATAATTAAAATGTTCCAATATTATCTTCATATCAAAAAAAAAGAACGAACTTTTTCAAATAAAAAGTAAAAGTAATAAAAATAACTAAAATGTATCAAAATTAAAAAAAAAACTTAATGAATGAATGGTTGGTCAGGATTTTAAACCGTACCCTACCCGGTGGTGGCACGGTTTCGAATCCTAAGCACAACAAAATGCTATTTTTTTAGAATTTTCTATACAGTTTAGTTGTTTTTATTACTTTTACTTTTTATTTGAAAAAGTTTGTTCAGCAATTTATTTAAAAAACCAGGCACAATCTCATTTATAATATATTTTTTTAATTTTTGCGTTTTTTCCAATTTTATGAACGATAAAAGGTTTATTTTTTAAAAATATCCAATATGTTATCAGATAGGATTTTGTAAAGTGATAAAATAATTATATAATGAATTTAGTAAGTTGTCGACGTTTTTATTTGATATAATAATAACACCAAAAACAAAAATAACTTGACGGTGTAAGAAAAAATTTTAAATTATAAAATATAACAACATATTTTAATTCTTTATTTTAATTTAATTTTTTCTTTGAAACTCGTATGATGTACGTATATATGTATGTATGTATGTAAACTAGTGGTATTCTGATAGTTGTCTTTTTAAAATTTTGTTAACTTTTCCATTTACTTATCTGTATTGCGGTTGGAACAGACGATAAAGGTTTTGGTTCAATATAATCTGTATATTTCTGATATAGAAACACAATGGAATTTCAACCACAATTGATTTAAAAAATACGAATTCGGTAATTCATATTCAGCCTGCTAAGAAAACAGATGGATTTAATTAAAAACATTTTTTACTTAAATCTTCTTCTGCGTTTACTAAGTAAGACAGAGAATTAAATATGAAAAATTACGATATAATCGCAAACAGAAAGCTGTTTGCTTTCAAATCCAATCCATAATTCGGCTTATTTTCGTAATATTTAACCATTAATCTGCGTCCAATTCCGTAGTGCGTGCTATCGACAATGCGATATTCCGCAAAACTATGATTTTTTAGGTGTTTTTAATGAATGTAAGACCAGTTAATTTTATATGTATATGAAGAAATCAATTTTTTATCTCCTAAGATCTTAACTTATCATATTAAATATGAAAAAAAATACAAGTATGTATGCATATATGTACTATTTTTTCAAATTTTCGCCAAACATTCCGATCTAAAAATCCAAAATTCATATGTATGTATACGATAGGAACTGATTGTTTGAAAAATATTTGAGGAATTGCGAACTATTCTTAGAATACATTTTAATTAAGCCCACATTAAATTATTCAATTGGATAATGCAATCTAGAAGCTAAATATAAATTTGTGGAAAGTAGGTATTTGCAATACTTTTATTCAAAATACAAATGCATTTTAAATTTTTATTCCAAATACAAAATAGTTTTTAATAAAAGTAAAATTTTCACAATGGAAATGATATTTTGTAAGTTTTTTTACTCTATAATTTTGCTGTTTTTTAATCAATATTGAATCATACAATTTTCCTGATGTTCGCATATTTTTAAGAATTTTTGGCATCTTAGAGATTTTTTTCAAGATTTTTGGCTGCCGTTAGGCAATTATATGATTTTTTTAAATAAATTTTGGGAATAATTTCCGATATTGCAGTTGCAATTTTTAGGATATGCGCTATTTTCGCGGGGTTTTCAATTTTTTAGTTTCTTTGCTAATTACATTTTGGAGCTTGATATCTAATTAAATTCTTACATCAAAATTTGTTTTTATTTTATAGAAAAGGCAATTAATTGAATTGCTTTTGAAGATTAACTCACTGATGTTACACAATGAAAGAAACATTTCTTATCAAATTCTAGCCGGGAAGAGATTTTTCTGCTTTGTTATGTGTTACTAAGTATCCAAACAACATTTTAATTGTCAAAAGATTTTTTATCACATTGTACAAATACAAATATGCTCTGCACCTGAATATAGAAAATAATTAAAATTACACAAGTATAAAACAGGATATAAGCATCAATTTTGCCTTTCTTCTGAAATCACAAATAGTCATAAAAAATTAAATATTAATACATTTTCAAAGCAAAACTAAAATTCAATTTCATTGATTTTGTATATCTCTCGTACATAGTGTCTTGACGATCCATTACATTTCTTTAATATAAATAATGTAAAATATAACTATGGTTATTTATATACGAAAAGAAAATGTAAGCGATAAAAAATACTGTAATACGCATGCATAATATTATACTAATAAACGTACAAAAATAAGTTTAAAGAAACAAACAAAAACAAAACAAAAAATCTTTACTTTAAGACTGTTTAGTTTACACATGCATACACACAATGTGTACATGCGCCCATGAACGCATTACAGTATGTGTGTAATGAATGTGTGACAAAAAGGGCCAATTTACAACAACCACACCAATTTCCATCAAGAATTTGAAGTTTTAGTATTTTATAATAAATAAATTATATTTTGTACTTAAACGCGTAAACTACAATGAAAAATACAACTGCTCTGTGGTGTATAAGAAGCGCTTGTGACTGCCAACCAGTAGGTTGTTGGATTGAATCCCAACGCAACTTTTGCAACAAATTTTTAAAAGTAAAATTATTTCGAATACCATTTTTTTTGCCCATATTTTAGTCGTTAATGGACCGACTTCAATTATTTTCAGTATAAACCTTCGTACAACTCTATACAAGAGATCTGCTTCATAAAATTGACCGTAGGAGAGTTGGAGCCATAAGAAAGCAACAGAATAGGAAATATAACAAAAATAAGTCTTTTGGCTATATCTCATTGATTATTGGGCCGAGTTTCGTTATTTCAAACCGAACAATTTTATGAAAAATTCCAAGAGAATGGTATAAAATTTATGTCTCTATGTTGTGTGAGGCCTTAATTCTACTTACTCCAAAATATAGCAGACGGACATCGCTCATTCGACTTCTCTATCTATAAGGATCCAGAATATTTATACTTTATGAGGTCTTAAATGAATAATGAAGAAATTACTTACGGAATGACAAACCTACATACATATACAGTGGTGGCGAATTTAAGAAATGACTTTTTTTAGATCCATGTTATTTTTTAAAGATCCAGTAGTGTTATGAAAATGTAACGTTATTTGGTTTGGTTTTTTTTACATTTTGTTGCTATTTTTATTATATTATTGTAAAAACGAGCATTTGAAGCTGGTTACGAATTTAAAACATATTAGAAATATCTAGTTTTTAAGTGAATGTTTGGTGTTTTTTGAAGCTAAAAGGTAAGTAATGAATGTTTTATTCCATTTTATGTTGGGACATATCAAAATATTTAGTTAGAAATGGCCGGAGTCACTTGGAGTTTGGATGCCGGGCGAAAGCTGATCCAACAAATGAATACTGATGGAAAAACACTAATGGAGATTTCCAAACTACTTAAATGTTCCAGGTAAAAGATTGGAACAAATCAAGCAACATTGTACTACCAGTAATGTCAAAAAGCACCGTAGATTCCGAAAAAGTACATCCAGGGAGAATAGCTTAATTTATAAAGGACTGTTAAAGATCCTTTCACTAGCTCAAGTAAAGTTAAAAATGAAATTTAACCGTATTTTGGTAGTAATATATCGTCCAGGACAATAAGAAGACGACGTCTGAGTACGAAAAACTTACGTGGGTGTATTGCACAACGTAAACCACTTGTGTAAAAACAAATTAAATCCTGATTAGCATTTTCAAGAGAACATATTAATAAGCCGATGACATTTAGAGGGACGAGTCGAAGTTTTACCGCTTCGGTTCTGACGGAAAACATTACGTATGGCGCCCTCCAAACCTGGAGCATCACCCAAAGTACACCCTTAAAAAGTTTAAGCGTGGTGGTGACAATGTCATGGTTTGGAAAGCATTTTCCTGGCATGGTGGAAGTCCCATTCAGAAGATTATCAATAAAATGGACCAGCATATTTACAAAAACACACTGACAAGCATTATGATACCATTCGCTGAAGACAACATGCCTCTAATGTGGAAATTTATGCATGATAATGACCCTAACCACACTTCACGTTGCTTAGAGGAAAACATTATCATCCCCGGATCTCAATCAAATTGAGAACTTGTAAAACGATGTTAAGGAGCATGTACCAGCAGTAAATCCAAAAAACTCGAGCGATTTATGAAAAGAAACCCAAAAATTTATAATGTCATTCCAATGGAACGTTGTGGGGTATTAGTTGAAAGTTTATCCAGGAAAATGCACTGCTGTGATTCAAAATAAGGGATTTCCCATCAAATACTAAGATTGTTTTACAAAGCTGAACTTTACTTTAGTGAATTAACTTTTATTTTGCCTATGTCCTAAATTCATGACCAGGCTAAAACTTGTATTAATCTATATAATATGTAAATAAAAATTTCTAACAAAATATAGGTAACAAGCTATTGTTATTTCTTTTTCATAATATTACTAGGATTTTAAAAAAAATAACATGAATCTAAAATTTTTTCGAAAATGTGTAAAATTTATCAGAAATATATAAGTGAAATGTCATGTCTTAAATTCGTGGCCACCACTGTATATCCCCTTTCCAAATTTTTTGGTAAAGGGTATAAAAATATGTGAAGAAAATACGAATAGCTAATTTTTAGAGTCTCTCAATCAAATCGATTATTTATTTTCGAGGAAGATCTGAACTCAAGAAATTATAAATATACCTGTCCATTTATATATGTATATGTAAGAGTAATATCTATCCAGCGGTCAACGGCGAATCGCCTGCATTCTAGTTATTAGCCATTTACATAAATATACACGGTAAAATTCGAAAACAAAAAACATTCTAAATAAACAACTAAAATTCTCTTACTTATGTCTCTCTTTTTACAAAATACAAATAGAAAAAACTCTGTCTCATTTCTGCGCAAAGCAAATTGGACAAATACACATAGTACACACTTTGTATAAGTATGCTTGCACTGTTAGCAACTTCAAAGGCTTATAGTTCCCAAAATACTAAACCGTTTTAAATAAAATTAAGATTGGGCACATCTATGTAGCTAAAATCCCCATTAAAAACATATAAATCTTTCCGAAATCGTTTCAGTATTACGGATGTAAAAGGGATCTCACAACCCATGCTTGCCTATTAATAATATAGATATAACACATGTACATATATTACCGATTAGAAATACTAAATAAAACGGTCATAAAACAGGCATATCGTGTAAAATTTGGGAAAAGTGTACTATTTTCAATTGTTTTTACTATACCCATGTTCACCCATGGAAGAATAATACAGGTAGTAGCGAAGCGTTAACGAACTTTTTTTTGGGTTCGCATCTGTCAAAATTTGTTTATGTTTTACCAACAAAAACCTACACTACTAAAAAGCACACATGAATATTTGTATACAAATGCAATTAAGAAAAGGAAAATAAACAAAATTCTTTACAGAGCAGAAAATGCGTTGGCCATTTTTCTTTTGTGCTTTTTGACAGCTTCGAACCTAAGCAACAATAAAAAGCAATGTTGTTTTTGCTGTTGTTGGTTTGTTGTATCTTCGACACTACCTACAGTCTGTCAATATGAGTCTTCACATTAAAAATAAACACGGCTTAGTTACATAAATTATTATCAATTAAATTATAATTTTTGTTCAAAAATTATATTTTATTTATGTATATCATGAATTTATAGATATTTAAAGAGAACATGTTAAAAAAAACTAGTAATCAGTTTCAAATAAGAAAGAAATACAACAAAAACAAATTTATACTTAATTTCACATTGTCAAGAAACTCTTTGCACAAAATTATTTTATTTGTATTACTGTTAATATACTCTTTGCACATCTTGCTTTTTTATATCCTTCATCAAAAAATTTGGAAAGGGGATATATAGGTTTGTCATTCCGTATGTAATTTCTTCATTATTCATTTAAGACCCTATATTCTGGATCCTTATAGATAGAGAAGTCGAATGAGCAATGTCCGTCTGTCCGTCTGCTACATTTTGGTGTAGTTAGAACTAAAGCCAAAACACAACATAGAGAAATAAATTTTATACCATTCTCTTGGAATTTTTCATAAATTTGTTCGGTTTGAAAATAACAGAACTCGGTCCAATAATTAATGAGATATAGCCAAAAGACTTTTTTTGTTATATTTCCTATTCTGTTGTTTTTATGGCCCCGACTGTCCTACGGTCAATTTTATGAAGCAGATCTCTTGTATGGATTTCTACGAAGGTTTAGACTGAAAACAATTGGTCCATTAACGACCAAAATATGGGCAAAAAAAATGGTATTCGAAATAATTTTACTTTTAAAAATTTGTTGCAAAAGTTGCGTTGGGATTCAATCCAACAACCTCTTGGTTGGTAGTCACAACCGCTTCTTGTACACCACAGACCAGTTGTATTTTCCATAGTAGTTTACGCGTTTAAGAACATAATATATCTTATTTATTATAAAATACTAAAATTTCAAATTCTTGATGGAAATTGGTGTGGTTGTTGTAAATCTTCCCTTTTTATCACATACATATGTACATACTGAAATGCGTTCATGGGCACATGTACACATTGTGTGTATAGATGTGTATATTTAAACAATTAAAAGCAATGATTTGTTGTTTCGTTTTTGTTTGTTTCTTTAAACTTATTTTTGTACGTTTATTAGTATAATATTATGCATGCGTATTACAGTATTTTTTATCGCTTACATTTTCTTTTCGTATATAAATAACCATAGTTATATTTTACATTATTTATATTAAAGAAATGTAATGGATCGTCAAGACACTATGTACGAGAGATATACAAAATCAATGAAATTGAATTTTAGTTTTGCTTTGAAAATGTATTAATATTTAATTTTTTATGACTATTTGTGATTTCAGAAGAAAGGCAAAATTGATGCTTATATCCTGTTTTATACTTGTGTAATTTTAATTATTTTCTATATTCAGATGCAGAGCATATTTGTATTTGTACAATGTGATAAAAAATCTTTTGACAATTAAAATGTTGTTTGGATACTTAGTAACACATAACAAAGCAGAAAAATCTCTTCCCGGCTAGAATTTGATAAGAAATGTTTCTTTCATTGTGTAACATCAGTGAGTTAATCTTCAAAAGCAATTCAATTAATTGCCTTTTCTATAAAATAAAAACAAATTTTGATGTAAGAATTTAATTAGATATCAAGCTCCAAAATGTAATTAGCAAAGAAACTAAAAAATTGAAAACCCCGCGAAAATAGCGCATATCCTAAAAATTGCAACTGCAATATCGGAAATTATTCCCAAAATTTATTTAAAAAAATCATATAATTGCCTAACGGCAGCCAAAAATCTTTAAAAAAATCTCTAAGATGCCAAAAATTCTTAAAAATATGCGAACATCAGGAAAATTGTATGATTCAATATTGATTAAAAAACAGCAAAATTATAGAGTAGAAAAACTTACAAAATATTATTTCCATTGTGAAAATTATACTTTTATTAAAAACTATTTTGTATTTGGAATAAAAATTTAAAATGCATTTGTATTTTGAATAAAAGTATTGCAAATACCTACTTTCCACAAATTTATATTTAGCTTCTAGATTGCATTATCCAATTGAATAATTTAATGTGGGCTTAATTAAAATTTATTCTAAGAATAGTTCACAATTCATCAAATATTTTTCAAACAATCAGTTCCTATCATATACATACATATGAATTTTGGATTTTTAGATCGGAATGTTTGGCGAAAATTTCAAAAAATAGTATATGCATACATATTTGTATTTCATTTTTTTTTTGCATATTTTCCCCAATTCAACATATACAAAATGATAAGTTAAGATCTTAGGAGATAAAAAATTGATTTCTTCATATTTATATAAAATAAACTGGTCTTACATTCATTAAAAACACCTAAAAAATCATAGTTTTGCGGAATATCGCATGTCGATAGCACGCACTACGGAATTGGACGCAGATTAATGGTTAAATATTACGAAAATAAGCCGAATTATGGGTTGGATTTGAGAGCAAAAAGCTTTCTGTTTGCGATTTTATCGTAATATAAGAATTTCTTGATTTATTCGACCTTAGTTGTAAATATGGTTTTTTTATTAATTAGGCTATGGGTCATACTATTGAAAATAAAACTTCTTTCTTTTTGTTTTATTAATTATTGTTTAACATTTTCATGTATTATTTTTGTTCGACATTTCGAACACCTTCGGTGCTCTTCTTCAGGAATTTTTTGAGTAAAGCCGCCTGTTTGTTTATAAAGAGACTTAAAAGCTTTTTTTATTTTATCGTAATTTTTCATATTTAATTCTCTGTCTTACTTAGTAAACGCAGAAGAAGATTTAAGTAAAAAATGTTTTTAATTAAATCCATCTGTTTTCTTAGCAGGCTGAATATGAATTACCGAATTCGTATTTTTTAAATCAGAAGAAGATTTAAGTAAAAAATGTTTTTAATTAAATCCATCTGTTTTCTTAGCAGGCTGAATATGAATTACCGAATTCGTATTTTTTAAATCAATTGTGGTTGAAATTCCATTGTGTTTCTACATCAGAAATATACAGGTTATATTGAACCAGAACCTTTATCGTCTGTTCCAACCGCAATACAATGGAAAAGTTAACAAAATTTTAAAAAGACAACTATCAGAATACCACTAGTTTACATACATACACTAGTACATCATACGAGTTTTAAAGAAAAAATTAAATTAAAATAATGAATTAAAATATGTTGTTATATTTTATAATTTAAAATTTTTTCTTACACCGTCAAGTTATTTTTATTTTTGGTGCTATTATTATATCAAATAAAAACGTCGACAACTTACTGAATTCATTATATAATTATTTGATCACTGTACAAAATCATATCTGATAACATATTGGATATTTTTGAAAAATAAACCTTTTATCGTTCATAAAATGGCAAAAAAAGCAAAAATTAAAAAAAATATTATAAATGAGTTTTTAATTATGCCGTGGATTTTTAAATAAATTCTAAAAAATAGCATTTTGTTGTGTTTAGGATTCGAAAACGTGCCACCACCGGGTAAGGTATGGTTTCAAATCCTGAACAACCATTCATTAATTTTTTTTTAATTTTTGATACATTTTAGTTATTTTTATTACTTTTACTTTTTATTTGAAAAAGTTCGTTCTTTTTTTAAGAATTTTTTATAGCTTTAAATTATTTTTAATATGAAAATAATATTGGAACATTTTAATCATTAGACTAACAGATTTATGTAATAGTTGCCGATTTTTTAAATAAATTTTGGGAGAATTTCTTCATTATTAAATCTTTTCTAACGTTTCAAATCATATCTTTGTTTAGTCAAAGACCACTGGCTTACGATACAGACGTTGAAACACTTCTTGGATGTGTGAAAAATTATATAAGTGCTAATAAGGGTACGTTAATATTTTTATAATGCACCCCAGGCAAGAAAGTATTACAAATTTGTTACGAAATTCATAATTTATGGCTGACTTCAAGAACGCAGTTTTCAAAGCAACACTAGAATGCCTTGTAAACTCATGCTTCCAGTGTTGCTTTGCAAGCTGTGTTTATGAAATCAGCCTATACTATGAAATAGAGATTAGAACCAACAATGCGTGATCGTGATTAATTTTTTATTATTTATTCGGTAATTTTTATTCAGCCTGCTAAGAGAACAGATGGCTTTAATAAAAAATCATTTTTTATTGAAATCTTTTGAGTTTGTAAAATTTTAATATGTAAGAAAGAGAAATAAATATGAAAAATTACGATCAAATCGCAAACAGAAAACTAATCCAACCCATAGATTCGTCTTATTTTCGTAATATTTTACCATTAATCCGCGTCCAATTCCGTAGTGCGTGCTATCGACAATGCGATATTCCGCAAAACTATGATTTCTTAGGTGTTTTTAATGAATGTAAGACCAGTTAATTTTATATAAATATGAAGAAGTGAATTTTTTATCTCCTAAGATCTTAACTTATTATTTTGTATATGTTATACTGAATAATGGTAGCGTTTCTCGACCTAATAATTAAACCAACTTTATTTATTTTAATGTAATTGATTTTATTAGTTCAATAGGAAAAATTCTTGTCACACAAATATAACTTGTTCTTTCGACCACAAGCAAAATCAAGAAGAAAGAAACAAAAGGATACAAAAAATAATTGGGGTATTCACACTGTAGTCATAAGTCATATGTCATAAAATAATAGCACACCAAAATATGACAAGTGTGAACAACCCCGTCATAATTTAGTGTGATATGTCATAATTGTGCCAGCTGATACAAAAAAAACATTTAAAAATACAATTTCATATCAAAATGCCGAAATCAAGTGAAAAAAGTAAAATAATAGCTGGTTTGTGCGAAAATTACATGTTAAACGTGATAATGGCTACCTCAAGTAAATATGAACAAAAAAATTCATGTATGTATGTATTCAAATTTAAATGCACCCTTTTCTAGGTGATGAAGAGGAGGAAGAACAAACTAATGACCAGTTTTTATTAGACGTTGCTACCTTGCTCAGAAGCCGTAGAAGTATTCACCTTGGGGTTCCAAAATCTGACACATGGGAAGTAAATGTGCTAAAAAAGTTCGACGACAGCAGATTCAATCAGATGGTTCGTGTTCGGCCAGAGGAATTTATTGTAGTCGTAATAAATTTGCCTTTTGCACGAAAATTACATTAAAATGGCGCCGGAAAATATCATGGTGTAATAATATCAGGTGTGCGCAACAAGGAATATGGTTTTTTGTGGGGTTGTGTTTTGACCGTTAAATAATCTGCAAAAAATGTTAAGTTTCACGGTCTTGTCAAAAGTTGTTTACATTTTTGGCCGCCATTATGAATATTTTTGTTTACGTTATGCTTTTTGTTTTTGCATAACCACTAAATACATACAAACCACATTTTGTTATGTTTTGTATACAGCTTTTTTTGACAATATTGTGATAATTTTACACAAACAAAATGCATGTTGTTTTTTATTGTTGTTTGATAAGAGCACTTTATATTGTTACACCATGGAAAATATGTAACAAATTTGACAGGACAGTTAATGTATAAATTCACGTGAATTCGCCACTGCAACCACCTTATAATTAATTCGCCTCCTGGTAATGAATTTGCCTTGTTTTCATTTTGTGTTATTTGTAGCGGCGGCTTGTTAATATTATCGCCGGCTCGAATAAGGAGTTACAGCTGCTCGACTAAGATTTCTACTGTTATTTTATGACAAACCAAAAACATACCTTAAAAAGTCTTATTATTTTATGACTTTTTTGCTTGAAGCACAACAACAACTTTTTTAAACCATTGTAAAATAATAAGACATTATGACAATATGACTGATATGACCACAGTGTGAACACCCCAAATATGTAAAATAAATGAGATGCCAGACAACTCTATACATAGTATTTATCGATATCAGCCAGAAATGGAGATGTAAATTATTTTATTCTAACAAACTCCTCCTTAATTTACAATATCAATTTCAGTCTATTAAATTTAATTTTTCTCTAAAGCCAACAAATTTATCCTTAGGTAGGCCCTTTGTAAATAAATAAGCCAACATTTCTTCCGTTGGACAAAATCGCACAGTCACAAGTTTCCTTTCAACGTAGTCTTTAACAAAGTATGTTTTAGTGTCTATGTGCTTTGAACGGTTGCTTAAATTTTCATTTGCTATTAGCTTAATGACACTTTCATTGTCCTCAAATATTGTGGTAGGTTGCTTACAACTCACGTGAAGATCCTCAAGTATTCGTTGTATCCATATGGCTTCCTTACAGGCTTCAGACAAAGCAATAAATTCAGCTTCGGTTGATGAAAGTGCAACACAATCTTGGCGTTTACATGACCAAATTATGACTCCGTTCAAAAGAAAAATATACCCATTATTGGATTTGCGTGTTCGCCGATCCTCTGCCCAATTAGCGTCGCACAGTGGCTGAAAATCGTTTTTCATTGGCCAAAAGTCTTTTTTTTTGTCACCGATTTTTAAAATTTTTACGCCCTTTTGCAGCTAATATATCCAGATTAAGGTAGCCAAAAAATTAGGTTAAACTATTGATAATTGTGGCATGCTGTCAAACTCAACGGTTTTTTTAATTTCAGAAAAAGGTGTTTTTCTTTTGTTTTTTATAAAAAATAAATGGTTACTACTCGCAAGCTATCATCGATAATGGCCTGCGGTCCTTTTTATAATGTTGGTAGGATTATAGTCTTTAGTTGTTGTAAGTGGTCAGAGCTCTAGCGTTTAATATTAAGGGCGTTACGGAATATTTATGAAACTACTATATTTTTCTCAAATTTAAACTTTAGTGGAATAGAACTTCTAGGGAACAAAGGGGAACAAGAAATGTATACCAGCCGCAGAATGGTGAAAGTGTCCTCTTTACCGCTATATATACTTTTGCACCCGTGACGAGCCGTGTGTAGAACACTTTTTTCATTTTAATGAAATTACTCCAAAGTACTCGTATACAATGGTGTATATAATTTTCACTTTTTTGCCTAAAAGTTTATGTTTTTTACTTTAGACTACGTAAAACTAAAAAAATTAAATATAATACCTGCGAAAGGGTTTAATGGCTTTGTTTTGATCAGCCAAAAATTGGTAATAAAATATCACAAATTATCACAAAATTCTACAGTAAACATATGATCTCTTTCTAAATTTACCTGTTATCAAATGTTAGGGTCAACCAAAGTCATAAGCAATTTTATAACAATAATCGGGACATTAACCACTAAAGATAAAAAAACAACCCAACAACAACAACAAATATTGGCCAGATACTAATCAGTTTTACCTGATATTAAGGTCTGGAGAACATGTGCAGTTTTGTGCAATTTAAGCACTACCTGCTATTAAAGATCAATGTGTGAATAACATGTATCTAAAAATGTATAAAACTACGGATTCGATAAGGGATTACTCAGTAATAAGTTAATCCTCTAGGTGTACGGGTAAAACATAACAGACGCAAATAAAAATATTCAGAAAAATATGGAGAGCTTCAGTTATAAAGAACTGGCGGAAGAGTATTTTAGAAACAAAAACCAGGAAGATGTTCTTAGTTACGTTAAACTTAAATTCGTGTAGCACCGAAATGCAAAAGCAATTATCTAATTTCGTCAAAGCACTAAAAAAAACGCTGCAAAGAAGTTCGCTACAGTAAACAAAACTTTTATATAAAAAGTGCAAACTGGTTAGAAGGCCAACTTACTGTCGCTGCAGAAACAGCAAAGCAAGATAAGGCTGGAAGACCACACAAATCATTGGACAACTGCAGCGATAAATCTAAGAGGCGGAAACTTAAAGATATTACCGGTGCAATTGGTTGTACAAATATAAAAGAATCTTTCCTACATCACAGAACGAATTAACAAAAGTGGATATCATTGAAAAACTTGATAAAACATATGAATTTGGATTATCACCACTACATGCAAGAATACGACTTATGGAACACATACTAAAAATCAGTTATGATTTGGATTTCGGGTCTTCAGGGTCAATAAGAAACAACGAAACCAACAAAGAGTTAAGAAGTTCAAAAAAGAAACATGTTCAAGATGAATATCGCAAATTTGGATTGATTATAGATCAGCCAAAACAAGGGTCAGGCAATACAAATGATAGCAATACCGCAAGAAGATTCTTTTCAGATCCAGAAACAGCATCTGAAATAACAGGAGTGGATTTAAACCTTATTTTCAGATTTAAAATAATCCTAGAAGTACTTGCGTGCAATGAAGAAATTTGGAGATTATGCTAAGGAAACTGCAAAAATATATGTAAGGGCCTCAATGGGTTAAATCTAGGTTATTCACCATACCTTGAAAGCAACAAGTAAGAATGAAGCTGTAGAAAAGAGGATTCAATTATATGCGGCAGTGAGAAGAGTGGCATGAAGAAAAACAGTTGAATATTAGATATTGCTAAAGTCGGTTACAGTCGTAAAATCTATTAAAAGTTGTCTAAAGTTTAAAGTCGTTTAAAAGTAGCAAAAGGGCAAATTCTAAAATCAATTCAAAGTTGTCTATCGTTTAATATTATTTATCATTCACATAACTTTACATTTTCAACTAAAATTAAATATTATTTTGTTTAAATATGGTTAAATTTTTGAACTATTAAAACTTTAAATAAACTGAATTATAAAACTACATACATATTTGTGTTCTCCTTTTGAATTGGACACAAACTCTTTACATTTGGGGGCTCAACCTTCGAACAAAATTGCTTTAAAAACGGCCTATATAAAACAAGTGCTTAATGGTACCTACATATAGTGTTTTTTTTTTTGGTAAAAGTTGGAAACGGTACTATTGAATATAAAAGCCATATGTACATACAGGGTACACGAAATTTCTTAAATCAAGTGTCAGTTAAAAGAATACCATAAAAAGCATGAAATATTACATACATACATATTAAAGAAGTATATAAGAAGATAGAATGTGATTAAATGATTTCAAATAACGGATCAAAAAAATCAGGCCACAGTAAAGTACATAATACAAGAGCACGAGCGAGAAGAAAAAGTGAGAGTGATAAAGGTGAAGTAGACGTAACAATACATAAAACCGATGTGGTGAAAAAATCAAAGAAAGTAAACAAAGAAGGAAAAAATAAAAAAGTGACAGAAAAAGCAGTAGTAACCGAAACAGAAAATAGTACAAATAAAGAGATCAAAACAGAAACCGGGAATATTAAACTAGCAAACATGGCAAAAAATTTTGAAGATGATTTACATTTAAATGACAATAATCAATCAGACTTGAATAGTTTAATTCGTTTACTTAAAATTAAAATACAAAAGGACGACGAATATAACAACAAAGCGAATGTCACGGTAGACAGTTTTGCCAAAATAGTGCCAGATTTTGACGGTGAAAATATCCCAGTGGAGCATTGGCTCGAAAATTTTGAACAAAATGCTGAAGCATATGACCTACATGAAAAGCAAAAATACGTTCATGCCAGAAATAAAATTGTGGGCACAGCGAAATTGTTTCTGGATACGGTTACAGTAAGTGATTTTAACACTTTAAAAGACTGTTTATTGAGTGAATTTAAAAGAAACTATAGCAGTATTGAACTGCATAAAATATTAACCAACAAAAAAAAGGAAGAAAGTGAAACTTTTCATGAGTACGTACTGAAGATGAGAAAAATAGCGGCCTTAGGCAATATTGAAGAAAAATCGGTAATTAGATACATAATAGACGGTCTGAAAATAAAAAATGAACTGAAGTATCAGATGTACACGGCAACGTCCTACAAAGATCTACGTGAAAAATACGATATATTTGAAACGATGAACGTGAATCGTGAGTTTGACTATAAATGTAATAAAAGTACAAATAATACAAAAAATAAATTTACAAGATCTGAGCATTGCTATAATTGTGGTTCTACAGAACATAAAAAGAATGAATGTAAAAGTCCGGCAAAATGTTTTAAGTGCAATGGATTTGGTCATATTGCTAAAAATTGCAATAAAATCAAAAGCACCGAAAAAATTGTACAATTTGTTGTTGATCAGTCACGTTTTAAGATGATTTATTTTAATAATATCGAAATAAAATGCTTAGTGGATACCGGATCGGACATTTCGATTATAAAGTACAGCATTTATAAAAAACATTTCGCAGCACACGCGTTAGAACAATGTAAATCAGTGTTACGTGGTCTCGGTAATACAAAAACTAAACCAATCGGAAGTTTATTTGGTACGGTCCGCGTTGATGATATAGTAACCGAACACAACTTTGTAATTATACCAGATAATAGTTTAACTTTTGACGGTATTATTGGACATGATTTTATTAAAAATTTCATTCTGATGGCAGACGGTAATGGTTATATTTTTAAAACTAAAGAAGTGACACATGATGAATTTAAAGTATATAATATTAGCGCAGAAGAGATAGATGTTGAATTCAAGTACAGAGATACAGTAAGTAATTTAATTCAAAATTTTACATTGTCAAAAGCAGCTGAAGAATGTCCTGTTAAGATGCATATAGTACCGAATGAAAAAATGAAACCTTTTAGACATGCTCCCAGTCGATTAGCACCAGCAGAAGAAGAAGCTTTAAATTCTCAAGTCGAAGAATGGCTAGAAAGTGGCATAATAAGAAAATCTTCATCAGATACAGCTAGTAGAGTAGTTGTTACCAAAAAGAAAAATGGTAGCTATAGAATATGCATTGACTTTCGTCAATTGAACGATATGGTATTAAAAGATGCATTTCCTGTCCCCATTGTTGATGAGGTTTTGCAAAAGTTGGCAAATCAAAAGTTTTTCACAGTAATGGACTTAGAGAATGGATTTTTTCACGTTCCCGTTGAGGAGTCCAGTAAAAAATATATGGCTTTCGTCACAAAAAGAGGTCTTTTTGAGTTTAATAAAGCGCCGTTCGGCTTTTGCAACTCACCAGCATGTTTTGTACGCTACGTCAATTACGTATTTCAAGATTTGATTAACGAAGATATTATGGACTTATACATAGATGACATTATTATTTATGGAAAAGTAGCAGATGAGTGCATAAAAAAGCTTGAACATGTTTTGAACACAGCCGCACGTTACAGTTTGAAGTTTAATTGGCCAAAATGCTCATTTATGAAGAACAAAATTGAATTTTTGGGACACGTCGTCGAAAATGGTAAAATATCTCCAAGTAATGCGAAAATAAAAGCAGTCTCAAAAGTACCAGTACCTAACAACATAAAAGGTATTCAATCTTTTCTAGGCCTTACAGGTTATTTTCGAAAATTTGTAGAGGGGTATGCTCAAATTGTTCGTCCTTTGACTGACCTCTTGAAAAAAGACACTGTGTTTTGCATTGGCCAAAAAGAATTAAGCGCAATAAATATGATCAAGCAAATTTTAATAAAAGAACCAGTGTTGAGGTTGTATAATAGGGAAGCTGAAACTGAACTTCATACGGATGCCTCAAAAGATGGGTTTGGTGCGGCATTAATGCAAAAATATGAAAATCAATTTCATCCTGTATTTTTTTATAGTAAAAAAACATCTCCACAAGAAAGTCGCCTGCACAGCTATATATTGGAAGTGAAAGCAGCATATTTATCTTTCAAGAAATTTCGTCATTACCTCTTAGGTATTAATTTCAAGTTGGTAACAGATTGTGCAGCTTTTAAGCAAACTATTCAAAAGAAAGACATACCACGTGATGTAGCACAATGGGTGATGTATTTACAAGATTTCACATACACAGTCGAACATCGCACCGCAAGTCGCTTAAAACATGTTGATCACCTGAGTCGTTATCCAGTCGATGTTATGTTTGTCTCGTCAGATATATCTGCTAGATTGCAAAAACTGCAAAACGAAGATGAATGGGTCAAAGCAGTGGTAAAAGCGTTGCAGACAGGTCCGTACGAAAACTATAAATTAAAAGGAAGCCTTTTGTATAAGTGTATTGACGGCAATGATTTGTTGGTTGTACCAAAAACTATTGAGTCCGAAATAATCAGAAATGCGCATATGAACGGTCATTTTGCTAAGGAAAAGACAATACATACAGTACTTCAGAAATATTTTATTCCGCATTTGGAACGCAAGGTTGAACAAATCCTAAACAATTGTGTGGAATGCATTATATACAACAAAAAGACTGGTAAAAAAGAAGGTTTTTTACACTGCATAGAAAAAGGCAATGTTCCGCTGCATACCATACATGTTGACCACTTGGGTCCATTAGATGTTACATCGAAACAGTATAAATATATATTTGCAGCTGTTGACAGTTTCTCAAAATTCGTTTGGTTGTTCGCGACAAAAACAACGAGCGCAGAAGAAGTAATTCGAAATTTACAAATGTGGTCAAATATTTTTGGTTTTCCCTGCCGAGTAATTAGCGATCGAGGTTCTGCATTTACTTCTAAAGTGTTCGAAGAATTTTGCCGTAAATCAGGTGTTGAGCACGTCGTAACTACAACGGGGGTACCACGCAGCAACGGGCAAATCGAGCGTGTGAATCGCACAATTTTATCAATCATCGCCAAACTGTCGCAAGATGAACCAGCTAAATGGTTTAAATATATTGGAATAGTGCAAAAGGCTATCAATTCATGCGTACATAGTTCGACTAAAGCAGCACCATTCGATCTAATGTTTGGTACAAAAATGAAAACTGATATCGACACCAATATACTTGAAATGCTTGAAAACGAATTGATTAATCATTTTAATGAAGAACGGCAGCAATTGCGAGCAGAAGCGAAGCGTCAAATAGAAAAGGCTCAAGAAACATACAAACGCAATTTTGACAAGAAGCGAAAGGAAGCAGTAGTTTATAAAGTTGGTGATTTAGTCGCAATAAAGCGAACTCAGTTTGTGTCCGGCAGAAAGCTGGCAAGCGAATACCTAGGTCCATACGAAGTTACAAAAGTCAAAAGAAACAACAGGTACGAGGTAAAAAAGGTAGCTGATGGAGAGGGTCCGAGTAGTACATCAACCAGTTGCGACTTCATGAAGCCTTGGAGGTCTGTGAACTACGAATCGCTATCATCATCCGAGCCGGATGATTTGCAGGATGGCCGAGTGTAAGGGCCTCAATGGGTTAAATCTAGGTTATTCACCATACCTTGAAAGCAACAAGTAAGAATGAAGCTGTAGAAAGGAGGATTCAATTATATGCGGCAGTGAGAAGAGTGGCATGAAGAAAAACAGTTGAATATTAGATATTGCTAAAGTCGGTTACAGTCGTAAAATCTATTAAAAGTTGTCTAAAGTTTAAAGTCGTTTAAAAGTAGCAAAAGGGCAAATTCTAAAATCAATTCAAAGTTGTCTATCGTTTAATATTATTTATCATTCACATAACTTTACATTTTCAACTAAAATTAAATATTATTTTGTTTAAATATGGTTAAATTTTTGAACTATTAAAACTTTAAATAAACTGAATTATAAAACTACATACATATTTGTGTTCTCCTTTTGAATTGGACACAAACTCTTTACATATATACAACCAACTACCCATGGAGAAATATGTCTGCAACAGTTCACAAAACTCTTTATCATGGAGAAGATGTCATTAAGTATCATTTGGTCCTACTTGGAGATCTATCAGAGGAGGCTCAGGAAAAAAGGAACAAGGATTACATATTTTATAGAGAGCACACAACAAATGAAGATCTATTTAATATATTATTGGCAACGTCAGATCCGTTTAGCTCCAGTATTCGAAATCAATGGAAAGTGGAACATCGGGATTTAGATGAAGAAGCCAAAAAACTACTAAAGAACAGAGATAGCACAGAACAAAATATGGAATATTTGCAATTAATATTTGAGTCAAATGAATAATAATTATAATTGCCTTTCATTGTTATTTAAGTACGAAAAATATAGTATTAGTAAAAAATAATAATAAACAGAACCTACCATTGTTGCAAATGCTATTAAAATTTATTGCAGTTTTTATTTTTAAAATGTTTTTAAAATTATCAAATTTGACAGCAAAAAATAATAAATTTTTCTGTAGTAATAGCAATATTTTTAAGTGTAACTATTCTTTGAGTGTAAACAAATTTGCAAATTTGTCAGCAAAAATTTTTTAATATTTCTGTAATAGCAAAATCTCCAGTTGATTTTACTATTTTTTTCAGTGTAAAATTTTTTTTAAGTGTAACATTACAAAAATTCCATTATTACAAAAATTATTTTTAATTATTATTAATTTCCAAATATTAAATTTTTTAATAAATAAAAAATAATAAACCCATATTTGACTCTAAAAGTTAAAAAAATTCAAAAGTTCAACTTTGACCTAGAATTCCTTAAAAAGTCCTTAATCAATTTTAATGAAATTTAAACTGAGTCAAGCTGAACTAAATATCTATCCAATAAAATAAAATTTACTTCAATATTTTGATCGGTTCAAAAGTTACAGAATTTTGGCCAATGAAAAACGATTTTCAGGTAGTACAACTTTTAATCATACTTACCAGAAAAGTATATTGACTAGTATACATTTAAAAAGCTTGTTTTTTCAAAGTGTCCTTAAATAAAAATAGTTTCAAATAATTGTTGTTAGTTTGTGCAAGTAAAGAAACTTTAAGGAGAATTTTTTAATATTAATACAAATAAAAAAAATCAATTACTATACAAAAATGAATACCAAAAGTTGCATTATTTGTAATAAAATTTTATGAACCAAATAAAATTAAATGAGCACATGGAAAAACATTCTTCGGTTGTGAAGTTTAGTGGTGATAGTGTGGGTGTGAGTGTATTAAAAAGGCATTGTGGATCCTGTAGTGAAGTGGTACAACTCTCCTCATGGAACAGCCACATTAAAACCAATGCTCATAGAAAAAGATGTCAGGAAGTTAGAATCAATGATGATCTAACTAGGAGAACAAGTGATTTTAAGGGGAGGATCGAGACATATGTATGTGTGAACAAAAATGAAGTTGTCTTGTATCCGGAGGAATTTTTCTCATCGGTCAAGAGCTCCATTGTTAGTCAAATAAATGAATGCAGTAAGATTCATACTACACTCAAGCTTAACATGGAGCTCATTTGCGATTATATGAAAATGGCAAAGGATGAGATGATCGTGTCCCCACTTGTACACATATCGAAGATGATGCTGGTGACCCTCTCTTACGATGTAGAAGAGCTGTACAAGAAACACACAGTGGAAATACGAACAAAAATGGAAGAGTTTCAGGAGAGGGAAAGCGGATGGACATTGATTTCTATTAATTCCCTTGAAATTAATATAAACAAGGCGTCCATAATAAGAGGGTCCAGTTTTATCCTTCTCACAAGAAATATTGCACTGAAACGTGCATGCATAAATGTCGTGAACTCTGATGTTTAATGCTTTAAGTGGTGCATCATTGCGGCTTTATATGTTGATAGTAATCTGGACCATAGACAGAGAAATCAATGTAGAAGCTACAACATTGAGAATATCAAAGCTAATAAAATTCTTTTAGGAGAAACTATGATAAATTTTGATGGTTTAGAGTTCCCCCTCCCACTGAAGCAGATAAAAAAATTTGAAAATCAAAATGATGTGAGCATAAATGTATTTTGGTCATAATGGAACATCACTTATAGGACCATACTATGTGACGAAGGAGGAAAAACAAATACATATTAATATGCTATTGCTCGCCTCAAATGAGAGTTTCCACTATGTACTCATTACTATGTCGTTTACTAATTATTTTGTTTTTCCGCTCTTCTAGGGTTTTTCGATCTAGCATAACATCACATGTTAATAAGTTTATTATTTGCAACACCTGCCTTTATCATACTGTCACGTTTCAATTTTTGGCTGTCACCAAAAAGGAAACTCTCACCTACTGACTGCCACACTGGTAACTAACTTTTTATGCGGCTATGGCTCGTCGGGCTTGGGCGGGTGTTCGTTGCAGTCAGCGGCGTGATCACAGGTAATAAATTGTACCAGTGTATGCTAAAAAATCCGAAATATTGTACAAAAAAAGAGGGGTGAAAAGAAAGTACCTTCACAGGAACCAATATATTTTGTTCTGTTAATTGGGAACAAAGATGTTTGTTGTCCCATGGCGGCCCTCCCCATTGATGTCTGTGATAGACACCATACCATGGTAGCGTTGATGCCATAAAAAAACTTCCGCTACCCCTAACCGAACTCTTCACCTCCAAATACCTACCTTTGTTTTCCTTTTACCCTGACATAATTAAACGATCAAACCTTCATTTGTTATTCAAGTACTAGCGTATATTCAAACAAAAATTTTATACTAATAAGTCTTTCTTACTAGTAAACGATATAATTAAGATTTAAATTCAGTTTATTCACAAACGCGTCTTAAAATTACTTGCTTAACATTACCGTACTCAAGCTGCCGACATTTTAGCGAACGCGTAGCATACGGCGAATTGAACCGTTTCTCGTAATCCGCGTGGCGAAACAAAAAAAGGATCCTAAATTAGCGCTAATTTATAGACTACCTTTCGCACTAGAACGTGTTGTCGTGACTAAAATATCGGTCACTCTGTACTTTCGTATAATAAAGACATAAACATACGTTAATTCTACGATCGCTAACATACCCTAATAATACTTAAATATATGGTGAAATAAGAAAATTAATGTTATTAACCTATACACGTGTGCCAAAGGTTATGAACATTCAGGTTTCATTGTAACAGATCTTAAACCGTTTATACCCTTCTGAATTACGGTATTAAAACTCTAAAACTTTTGTTGTTGTGCTTCGTGTCGAAAGACAAAAACAAAATGTTTAAACGATTCCGACAAAATGTCGTCTAACCCGTCCGAACATTTACCACACGTGTAAACAGGCACTTTCCTTATAAGGTTTTTCTTTTGTGGTTAAAATTAATAGCAAAAATAAGTATAGTTGTTTGAGATGACTAATCTCGAAAGTAAAAATACAATACTACGCGTTAATGCAAACGCTGATGGTTTAAACGCGACAAATTTACTAAATTTAGTCTCAAAATTATTATAAGCCGAGCTATGTTTCTAAAATAAATATAATATGCATACATACATACGGATGCTTTTGCTTTATTTAGTGACACTTATCGGGTGGTTGTTGTAGCTGCTGGTTCTACCCTTAGTTTGTGGTGGAGGAGACAGTGCTCGGTATGGCCGAGACACTGCCCTTCAACTGGCGAGGCTTTGCCTCCCCAGGAATTGCCTCACCTCAAACTACTGGTTATGTTCTGCCGGTAATGTTGTTGTTGTAGCCTGTGGTTATTGTTGTTGTTGTAGTATGGCCGGTTAATGTTGTTGTAGTTGCCGGTAATGTTGTTGTTGTAGCCGATGGTTGTTGTTATATTATAGCCGGTAATGTTGTAGTTGATGTTAAAGTTGTACAGCCGGTGGATATTGTTGTTATTGTAGTATGGCCGGTTAATGTGGTTGTAGTTGTATGGCCAGTTAATGTTGTTGTAATATGGCCAGTTAATGTTGTTGTAATATGGCCGGTTAAGGTTGGTGTTGTTGTAGTATGGCCGGTTAATGTTGTAGTTGATGTTAAAGTTGTACAGCCGGTGGTTGTTGTAAGTTTTTCTAAACGTTGGGTGTGGATTTTCTTACCTTTAATTTATTTAAAAGTTTCAAGCTGCGTGGAAAATTCGATGCCTTCTGAGTGGGATTGGCGATACGGTAGTTTAGATGTTGATAAAGTTCCCAATAAAATTTACCTCCTTTTTTGCCGTATACATACAACCATTAGCCAAATTCTACAATTCAATTGTATGGATATTGGTTGTTGATAGCCGGAGTGATCGTTGTGGAATCTGTATGATTTCCTTTTTCTATTCAGCTTAATGGTGTTGTAAGAGTTGTAAATTTTGCCTGGTTTGCTTGTAGGAAAAAGGATTGTTATAATTTGGTCCGCCTCTGTTGATGTGTTGGGGAATAGTGGTTGGAAATCCTTTTGTTGGCTTAACAGCGTGTTACGGGTGCCATACCCTTTTCCTTCGTGGCTGCCAACGAGGCGTCACCACTTATTCCTGTAAAATCCCATCAATCGCCGATTGTTTCATCCAAACAGTCGTGTTGGTTGCTTGCTGACAGCTTCCACTTTAATTATCCACCCAACGTTTTCTCGTCGCTTACTTCACTTACAACTGCACGCTGCCAAGTTTTGCCGGGAAAAGAACATTCTTTTCCTTTCTGCCGCGTACGATCTGTCAAACTTGATATGGCAACTGCATCCAACTTTACTTGTTTTTGCACATAGTCGCATTTAATGGGCATAATTTCGTAGAGCTGTATTTTTATCAGAAATACTTGCGGCGAATTTACATACTTTTTGGTGTGGGAACCGTGGGCTGTTACACTACTCTCTTTCTAGGGTGTTTGGTTTTTATTATATTCGCAAACATATTTGCGAATATGATAAAACGATAGCGATCTAGCTACGCTTTCAGGTCCTTACCATGAAAAATTCCCAATGATTTACCTTGTAATGTTTCTATTTCGTATAAACTATTTCCGACCACTCTAGCGATTCTGCACTTTAGAAATTTTCTACATAGCTTGGCGGATACTTGTTTTGTGAAATCCGACAACTGGAAGTTCCTGCGGAACACTTCCTGTCCCACTCTAAACTTGGTGATTCTTACGCGCTGATTATATCTAGTAGCATTACTCAGATAGCTCTTGTGTAAGCCCTCCTTCAGCTTATCCCTTACAACTTCTAAGAACTCATGTCTATTTTCGAATCTCATTTCGGGGTCGTCTATTACTTCCAGTTTCCTTGCTAATTTGTATGTGGAAGCATGTGTTATCATGTTTGTGCCGAAAAGGGCAAAATACGCAGTCATTCCAATCGCTGAATGCACTGCTGATCTAAGTGCACATTCTATTTCGCATAAATGCAAGTCCCACTCATTATGATTTTTCCCCAGATATGAACGAATTGCTGCTAAAATTGACTGGTTAACGCGTTCGGACGCATTAGCCTGCGGTGCGTACACTCCCGTCATACAGTGGTTAATTCCGAATGCTTTCATTAGCTCGCTAAATTCTTTACTTACAAATTGTGGTCCGTTATCCGACACTAAGGTTTCAGGACAGCCGAACTTATAAAATACTTCCTTAACAAGAAAATCTACGACGTTGCGTGCATTAGCTTTGGACATAGCCTTTAACAAGACGAATTTGGTCACGTGGTCTAGTACGATAAATATATAGCAATTTCCACGCTTCGATCTGACTTAGGGACCTAAAAAATCTACATACACGCGCTTAAAAGGTCTCCCTGCATCTGCTTCTTTTCCCATGGGAGGTTTAAGTATTGTATTTGCGGGTTTACACTCCTTACAAGTATCACATTGGTTGATATAGTTTCGAACTTGTATGTTAAGACGAGGCCAGTAAAAATACTCACGAATTCTCTTGATTGTTTTGCCAATTCCGCCGTGCGCTGCATTAGGTGGACTATGTGCATTTTGAATCACTTGTGTGGTTAATGAAGGTGAAATCCACAGTTTCCAGGTATGATCCTCTAACGCCACATCGCCATTGTAAAAGCTGGTTCGTTTGTACACCAAGTTGTCTACAACTCGCACATCGGGCAAACTTGCTTTCTCTTCCTGCACTACCCTAAGTAATTCCTTATAATCTTCCGAAGTGAACTCTGCCGATGACAAATCAACAAACGGGTTATTAATTACTTCTAATGGGTCTATAGTGAATCTTGATAACGCGTCTGGGACAACATTCTGAGATCCCTTTCGGTGCTTTATTTCGAACGTATACGACTGTAACTGTAAGCTCCAGCGGGCTAGTCTTCCGGTTAAATCTTTCTGTGCCATTAACCATTTGAGGCTAGAGTGGTCTGTTATGACCACAAACTGCATTAGCTCAATGTACGGCCGGAATCTTTTGATCGCTGACACCACGGCCAGGCACTCTCGTTCCGTCACCGAATAGTTTTTCTGGGCGGCCGTCAACTTTTTAGAATAATAAGCTATAGGATGTTCTGCTCCATCAGAATCCTCCTGGAAAATTACTGCACCTATCCCCACGTCGGATGCGTCGCATTGTATGAAAAAGGTCTTGTCGAAGTCGGGGTGTGTTAATACTGGACTCGTAATTAAGCAAGATATCAACTGGTCAAACGCCAATTTCGCTTCGTCTGTAAACTCAAATTTTTTTTCCTTTCTTTAGAGTGTCGTTTATAGGAGCAGTTATTGTGGCGTAGTCACTGATGAACCTCCGATACCAACCGGCGGTACCCATGAAACTTCTTACTTGTTTTGTTGTCGTTGGATATTTAAAATTTCGAATGGCGGCGATCTTGTCAGGATCCGGCTTAAGAACTCCCTCCCCCATGATGTAACCTAAATACTTTAATTCTTTACAACAGAATTTTGACTTTTCAACGTTTATCGTTAAACTCGCGCTTTTTAAGCATTGTGCCACTTCTTCGAGAAGTTCGACGTGCTCAGCGAAATTGGGCGATACCACTAACAAATCATCCAGGTAGACGAAAACAGGCTCGCGAAGGCGGGCTGGAATCACTTTGTCCATTAGACGGCATAACCGTTGGGCAGCGTTACAAAGTCCAAACGGCATTACCGTGAAATGGTACAAAGGCCTTCCATGTACCGTGAACGCCGTCTTTTCCCTACTGGAGACTGCTAGCGGTATCTGCCAAAATGCATCTTTTAAGTCTATACTCGAAATGAAGTGTGTGTCTCCCAATCGGCTCAACAAACCTTCTATATGGGGGAGCGGGTAGGCATCCTTCACTGTCACGTCATTCAGCCGGCGTGCATCGAGACAAATACGCACTTTCTCTCCCTTTTGAACCAATGTTACCCTATTGTTCCACGGGCTTTCACTCGGCTCAATGACGCCTAGCGAAATCATCCTGTCCAGCTCCGCATACATTAGCTGCTGAACAGCTGGTGAGACAGGGTAATGTCTTTCCTTTATTGGTGTCGCTGAACCGGTATCTATAACGTGCGTTTCTAACGAAGTCTTTCCTAGCCCTTTGCTCTTGAAGGATGGAAAGTTTGCGATTCCTTTGTCTAAAACTTGTTGCCGCTCCGGCGATAATTGGTGCCTCCTAGGAAATTCCTGAACCACTTCATCCTCAATGTCATCTGTGGATAAACCATTGACTTTGAAACGAATTAGATCAAACATTTTGATAAAATCTACGCCTAGAAAAAGTTTTTGTTTAAGAGCTGGTACCAGGTAAAAATCTATAACCTTCGAACGCCCATTAAATTCTATTGGAACCCTAATACGACCTATTATTTGACTTGCCCTGCCGTCGGCTGTTAAAATTTACGAATTATAGGGATGTATTATCAGCTTTGCACTTTCGACGAAATCCAGACATCCTTCGCCTAAGCAAGACACTGTCGCGCCACTATCCAGCAGACCTTGAATCTCAATTCCATTTATTACTATTGAGGTGTATATGCGACTATCTGGTTTCTCGATTAACCTCGCTGATGCGATTTCTCTACGCAGTAATTTCCTCTTCTGATAGCGCTGTCTTGTTTTAATTATCTTCTGCGCCGCTGCTCCGAAAATTTTCTGTCTTTCTATTTCATACTCTTGCATTCGTATGTGATATGGTTTACGAACGGGAATTTCGTAGGTGGAAAAGGTTTCGGTAGGGGTCGATTGGTCTTTAGATAGAATCTGAATTCTCAAGCTGGTTTCGTTGTTCTCCCCAGATGGCGTTTCTGTTTCGTCAGTTGTTAATATTACTGCTGTTGAGATGGTTGAAATAGCGTTGCTGCATTTTTCGAACGAGCCTCCAACCCTGTACGATGACTGTTCACCTTTCGATTTCCCTGACAGTTTGGGCATTTTGGAGTTACGGTATTTTCTAAGCCGCTTTTGTAACAAAACAAACCTCTTCTTTCCGATGCACAATCCATGAAAGTGTGACCATTCTCCTTGCAATTCCAGCATGTGAGCTTACTATCTTTTACCACTGCGTCCACTGATTTCTCGTTGATGCTTTCTTGCTCAAAATCTAATTCGTTCACCTGCTTTCCCGCGTATCTAATATTACTGGATCGTTGACTATTCAGCATGTTTTCTGCTCTTCTTCCTTCTGTCCTAAACTGACTAAAGCCAAATGGCCTTACTGCAAAAAGAAGTTGGGTCATTGCCGGTTTTAGGCTGCCTTTCATTATTTCCACTAAGTCTTGCTCTCTTATGGGATTGGTTTGTTGGTTACGCAAATGAATGACTGTATTACAGAAATCATCAAATGTCTCTTGCGGTTGTTGTCGCCTGTCTAGAATCTTTCTTTGAATATCAAAGTCACTTTCGAATCTATGAAAATACTTCACTAAGGCTCTCTTTAGCGTTGGCCAGTCACTTATATTATTATTCATTCTCCGATAATCCCAGAGCCAATCTAGAGCTGGTCCGCTAAGAAAATGGTGAAAACTACGTATAACTTCTGTCCATGAACATGAATAGTCGGACTGAAGAGTCTCTACCCTGAATACAAAATCTTCAACACTTGGCGTTTTCGACGTTCCATCGAATTTCAAACCCCATTTATCTGTTCTATGCGTCGTGTCTGCATAATTATTTCGGCCATTCCAATGGGTATCCGGTTGTTGATGGTGTGCTGGTGATGGGTGCGAAAAAGGTATAAACTGTTGTGGGTTTCCTTGAGGAGCAGGATAGTTGTAACGTGGCAAATGTTGGTTATCTGACATAGCTGCATTAGGGTTGTAGTGTGGTGGTGAGACTCTCGGAACTGAAGGTTGATGGTTTAGCGCTGCTTGATGCTCTACCCTTCGTTGCTGGTTATTCACGATATGATTACGCGGCATCGCATTCTGTGCGGCGACATTGTTTCTCGGCTGATTGTTGCTACTTCCCTGCCCTTCAGGTATCTGGGATATCGCCCTGATCGTTGCCTGTATGATACTGGGTATTAATGCTTCTATCATAGCGTCTACCGACTGTAAAAGTTCTACTTGTCGCAGCCCGGATAATGCTATTTGTTGTTCTTCACGCTGCCTTCTCAGAGGTCGAGATGGGCCAGCGGCATTCCTGAATTCCTGTCTGACTTCTCTTGCTGTTATGCTGCTGTATTCTGGTGATGGTATTGAACTATCTGAGGAGTTGTTCGCCGAATTCCCTCTAGATTCACTATTAGCCACTTGCCTGTTTGAGCCGGATGCGTGCGGTGCGTCTGAATTTTGCGTTGATGGTCTTCGGGATTCCGTTTCTGTTCTGCCTAAACCAGGTGTGGACGAAGGTCTGGCTGACGCCCTACTCTGCGTTGTCGAAGCCGTAGTAGTGGTGTTTGTGGATGTAGAAACAACCGGTTCCATCGCTTTCAAGGTTTTTAACCCGCTACTGGTTTCTACCATTACCAAAGAAGAAAAGAAAATGAAGTTCCGATCGCCTGTCTATCCCCGATTACTTCCAGTGAGTGACAAATTTCAGTTGAGTGTATATAGTTTTCTATCCGCTGCAAGTTCAAAGCAGTAGCTGAAGTATTACTTCCAAAGAGTTTAAGGCGGCCGCGAAAAGCTTAACAAAAACCAACTACACTATGTTTTTGCTGAGTCGATATCAACAGCTGACGATGAAATGTATGTAAAAGTAAGCCACTAAAACAAAAGTGTTATTCAAAGAGATTTATAAAGAACGCTTTGCTTCTTTACCTATTCGAAACAATACAAGCTAAAGCTGAAAGCGAAATCAAATTATATGTATGTGTATGTGTAACAAATATGTATCAAATATAAAACTAAATAAAAATGGAAATAATAAAATCAAAATAAATTTGCTAATCGTGACACAAGTTCTGTGTTATGCAACGATCAACATAGCACATTCGTTTTATTATTTAAATTCACAATAAACGAAGATAACTCCTAGTTATTCAATTTCCCGAAATTACCCTCTGTTGTTAATCCAGCATAGGATTTTCGATATTTATCTATGTATGTCCGAAATACTATAACTCTTAAACTGTTAGCTAAACTCAAAATTAAGATTTGTACTGAACCAAAAAAAAAATCGTTAATATCAGGAAGGTATTTGGATGGTGAAACGAACGAAAAATTAAAACACAAATGTTATTCTCCTGAGCTGAGTCGCAATTGTTCCATTTGACAATAAATTACAAAATAAACACAGAGGTCAATGTCGCAACGCGGCGTTGCTTGATGCAAACATCCGGGACTTACACTGAATTCTATGTTGGCCAGTCAATCCGAAGAGTGTTGCTATCATTAGCTCTTAATTAAAAGCTGGTGAGTCTAACCCTCTTCATCAAAACTTTGTCCTACTGAACTCTTGTCGCAAATGTACTGATCTTCTATCAGTCATGACATACACGAATTTCTTAGGACTCACTATTTAGCTTGATAAATGCGCTCTAATGGTATCACGTAACGTGCACAATTGATTAATTATTTTAACTCAAAAACAAACTTTCTATTCGGGCCCCACGTTGGGCGCCATTATTAATTACTGTCACGTTTCAATTTTTGGCTATCACCAAAAAGGAAACTCTCACCTACTGACTGCCACACTGGTAACTAACTTTTTATGCGGCTATGGCTCGTCGGGCTTGGGCGGGTGTTCGTTGCAGTCAGCGGCGTGATCACAGGTAATAAATTGTACCAGTGTATGCTAAAAAATCCGAAATATTGTACAAAAAGAGAGGGGTGAAAAGAAAGTACCTTCTCAGGAACCAATATATTGTGTTCTGTTCATTGGGAACAAAGATGTTTGTTGTCCCATGGCGGCCCTCCCCATTGATGTCTGTGATAGACACCATACCATGGTAGCGTTGATGCCATAAAAAAAATTCCGCTACCCCTAACCGAACTCTTCACCTCCAAATACCTACCTTTGTTTTCCTTTTACCCTGACATAATTAAACGATCAAACCTTCATTTGTTATTCAAGTACTAGCGTATATTCAAACAAAAATTTTATACTAATAAGTCTTTCTTACTAGTAAACGATATAATTAAGATTTAAATTCAGTTTATTCACAAACGCGTCTTAAAATTACTTGCTTAACATTACCGTACTCAAGCTGCCGACATTTTAGCGAACGCGTAGCATACGGGGAATTGAACCGTTTCTCGTAATCCGCGTGGCGAAACAAAAAAAAGGATCCTAAATTAGCGCTAATTTATAGACTACCTTTCGCCCTAGAACGTGTTGTCGTGACTAAAATATCGGTCACTCTGTACTTTCGTATAATAAAGACATAAACATACGTTAATTCTACGATCGCTAACATACCCTAATAATACTTAAATATATGGTGAAATAAGAAAATTAATGTTATTAACCTATACACGTGTGCCAAAGGTTATGAACATTCAGGTTTCATTGTAACAGATCTTAAACCGTTTATACCCTTCTGAATTACGGTATTAAAACTCTAAAACTTTTGTTGTTGTGCTTCGTGTCGAAAGACAAAAACAAAATGTTTAAACGATTCCGACAAAATGTCGTCTAACCCGTCCGAACATTTACCACACGTGTAAACAGGCACTTTCCTTATAAGGTTTTTCTTTTGTGGTTAAAATTAATAGCAAAAATAAGTATAGTTGTTTGAGATGACTAATCTCGAAAGTAAAAATACAATACTACGCGTTAATGCAAACGCTGATGGTTTAAACGCGACAAATTTACTAAATTTAGTCTCAAAATTATTATAAGCCGAGCTATGTTTCTAAAATAAATATAATATGCATACATACATACGGATGCTTTTGCTTTATTTAGTGACACTTATCGGGTGGTTGTTGTACATAGCTGCTGGTTCTACCCTTAGTTTGTGGTGGAGGAGACAGTGCTCGGTATGGCCGAGACACTGCCCTTCAACTGGCGAGGCTTTGCCACCCCAGGAATTGCCTCACCTCAAACTACTGGTTATGTTCTGCCGGTAATGTTGGTGTTGTAGCCTGTGGTTATTGTTGTTGTTGTAGTATGGCCGGTTAATGTTGTTGTAGTTGCCGGTAATGTTGTTGTTGTAGCCGATGGTTGTTGTTATATTATAGCCGGTAATGTTGTAGTTGATGTTAAAGTTGTACAGCCGGTGGATATTGTTGTTATTGTAGTATGGCCGGTTAATGTGGTTGTAGTTGTATGGCCAGTTAATGTTGTTGTAATATGGCCAGTTAATGTTGTTGTAATATGGCCGGTTAAGGTTGGTGTTGTTGTAGTATGGCCGGTTAATGTTGTAGTTGATGTTAAAGTTGTACAGCCGGTGGTTGTTGTAAGTTTTTCTAAACGTTGGGTGTGGATTTTCTTACCTTTAATTTATTTAAAAGTTTCAAGCTGCGTGGAAAATTCGATGCCTTCTGAGTGGGATTGGCGATACGGTAGTTTAGATGTTGATAAAGTTCCCAATAAAATTTACCTCCTTTTTTGCCGTATACATACAACCATTAGCCAAATTCTACAATTCAATTGTATGGATATTGGTTGTTGATAGCCGGAGTGATCGTTGTGGAATCTGTATGATTTCCTTTTTCTATTCAGCTTAATGGTGTTGTAAGAGTTGTAAATTTTGCCTGGTTTGCTTGTAGGAAAAAGGATTGTTATAATTTGGTCCGCCTCTGTTGATGTGTTGGGGAATAGTGGTTGGAAATCCTTTTGTTGGCTTAACAGCGTGTTACGGGTGCCATACCCTTTTCCTTCGTGGCTGCCAACGAGGCGTCACCACTTATTCCTGTAAAATCCCATCAATCGCCGATTGTTTCATCCAAACAGTCGTGTTGGTTGCTTGCTGACAGCTTCCACTTTAATTATCCACCCAACGTTTTCTCGTCGCTTACTTCACTTACAACTGCACGCTGCCAAGTTTTGCCGGGAAAAGAACATTCTTTTTCTTTCTGCCGCGTACGATCTGTCAAACTTGATATGGCAACTGCATCCAACTTTACTTGTTTTTGCACATAGTCGCATTTAATGGGCATAATTTCGTAGAGCTGTATTTTTATCAGAAATACTTGCGGCGAATTTACATACTTTTTGGTGTGGGAACCGTGGGCTGTTACAATACACATGATGATTATATATATAATCATCATAAAAATGTATGCTCCAGAAAGGTAATCAAAATGCCTGAAAATGAAGATGCTCTACGGTTTAAGAACTTTTACAAGCAGCTGGACGTACCATTCAACTTTGAATCCATTTTGGAGAAAGTCGATGAGAGTGTGAGTAAAACAACAACAAATATACAAAAGCACCATGCATGTGCATATAGTTATTTTATTAAGTGTAGTTTTAGTGGAGATAATAATTTACACAGATATAATTTCGGGGAAGATTCAGCAAAAATATTTGTTAAAAAAATTATTGAAGATTCAACGGATATTTATGTAAATTATCTATCTAAAGTTGTGAGCATGGTAATATCTCCAATAGAATTAGTTAACTATAATAATGCAGAAAATTGTCATATATGTAATAAAAAAATTAAATAATGATAAAGTTAGAGATCATTGTCATCTTACGGGTATTTATCGCGGAGCAGCCCATAGCGATTGTAATTTGAATTACAAAACGCCTCAATTTATACCGGTTATCTTTCATAATCTTTCTGCATATGATATGCATCTCTTTTTCAAAGAACTTTCAGGCATAACAAATGCCAGTCTAAAAGTGATTCCCCAGAGCACCGAGCGCTATATTTCTCTGTCAATTCATATTAAGTTAGACAAAAAAGAGGTGGACTAGTTCAATGCTCACAAAGATATTCTAAGGCCAACCATAAGTATTTAGAAGATTTTGATGTTACAAAACCATCTGAATATTTAATGTATTTAGATGCGAATAACTTATATGGGTGGGCAATGTCAGAATATCTTCCGTGTGGAGAATTTGAGTGGGTATGTGATCCTGATTTTGATGTGGAAAAAATATCTGATACATCACAATATGGTTACATATTAGAGGTAGATATAGAGTATCCCGACTCAATACATGATCTACATAATGATTTACCATTTTGTCCTCAAAATAAGACAGTTGGAGGATCTAAATTCAAAAAATTAATTGCAGACTTAGACCCTAAAACAAGTTATACTATACATTATAGAGTTTTAAAACAAGCCATTTTAAATGGTCTCATCTTAAAACAAATCCGTAGAATCCTTAAATTTAGACAATCCACTTGGCTTAAAAAATATATTGATTTAAATACATTTCATAGAACAAATGCTAAAAATAACTTTGAAAAAGATTTTTTTTAACTTTTAAACAATGCTGTTTATGGGAAGACAATGGAAAACATTGAAAAACGTAGGGACATTAGAATTACTTCATCATGGGAATCAACAAACAGAAATGGGTCTCAGAGCATCAATTGCAAAACCAAATTTTATGCATTTGTCAAATGCATGCGGTGGAGTTGAAAAAATGAAACCAGAGTATAATAAACCCATATATGTTGGCTTTACAGTACTAGAGTCATCCAAGTGGAGAATGTATGATTTCCATTATGGTTTCATGAAGCCTAAATTCGGAGATAACATTTCTCTCAACTATATGGATACTGATTCTTTTATTTACTCGATTCAAACTGATGATTTTTACGATGACATCCGTAACGATATTAGTTTGCATTTTGACACATCAGAATATCCTATAGATAATCAATTTCATTTACCGCTACTCAATAAGAAGGTTTTAGGAATGATGAAAGATGAAAACAAGGGAGATATAATGACAGAGTTTGTAGGTTTAAGATCAAAAATGTATTCTCTGTCGACTCTTCACTCGGAAAATGTTAAAAGATCAAAGGGGGTTAAAAAGTCTGTAATTAAAAAGTTGACCATTAATGACTACAAGAAATGTTTATTTGAAATTGAGATCTTGTCAGATGAAATGTTTTTATTCAGATCCAAAGCACATCAGTTGTATACTCAAAAACTATATAAAGTAGTGCTTAGCTCTTCTGATGACAAGAGAAATATTATGGAAGATAATATAAAAACGCGTGCTTGGGGACATTATATAGATAGAATTAATGAATCAATGGATATAGATTAATATGTTTTATTTTTAATATTACCTGTAAGATGACAATGACGATTTAATTTTATTCTGTTTTTATTAGTTTCTATTCATTTATTAAATTATTTATTAATTTATTTATTTCATTTATTTAATTTAAGTATTAATTTATTTATTAATTTAATTATTGATTTATTTATTTATTATTATTTCAATTGGTGTTCTTACCTATGCCCAAATCATTTGTAAATAAAAAGCAAATATTGTATAAAGTTTTTTCCATATTTTTATTAATTTATAAAATTTAATCTGTATTATTATTAAGATTTTTAAGAAAAAATAATAAATAAAAAAAATAAAAAAATGTTGAATTTTTTAATATAAAACAGTGAATAAACATGTGTATTTTCTTTATTTTGAAGTCTCTTTTTTAAGTAAAATTGCATTTCTTTTGGCGCAAATGTCATAGTTGCGATAGTCACAGTAGAAATCGTCTGGATACTTGCTATTCATTTGTTTAAAGTTGATGCAGGCAATATTCTCAATGTTAACAATTGTTTGATGAATCATTTCTTCCAACCATTTTTTCTTTTCTTCACCTTTAACATAGATTATAGAATATTTTAAGTTGTCTTTCAAAAATCTGCAAACGCTTTGAAATGATACTGATCCATCGTTCCAGTATAGATGATGATAGTTTTTTGTTAACCAATTTGCTTCTCTCTGCTTTTTTGCCGATAAACATAGGAAATCATATGGAGGTTTTATGATGAAATTGATGTGTTCATTATTGCTGAAAACAACTGCTACTTCTTTGGCAATAAAATTGTTTGAATTATTTTTGAATCCTTGCAAGTCTATCAAAACCTTGTTATCCTCAATATTACTAAATTTATAAGAGTTTCCGAACTTGTCCTTTTATAGGAATATATTCAATTATACGATCATGAATAAGAATACAGTAAGCTGATGTCTTTGATGGAATATTTGTGTCTGTTTCAAATTCAATTTTTATATCAATTGGTCCGTTATTGAGCGACTCGTTTTGATGGCTAACATCTAGTACAATAATCGGTGCATTATTTTTAAATTCTTGAGCGGTGAGAAGCGGCTGAGACTCTCTCATGTAGTAGCTCTGTTGAAATCTTAGATACATATCATATAGAATTGCATAACGCTCATTTTTAAATTTAATATTTAGATCATCATATGGGTATGATACTGAATTTAAATGAACTTTTAAATTGGTCAGATCACAATGAACAAACTTATTTTCTTGTTGAAAAGCAATCAATACAAAACGGGGGCGTTCTCTACTTGCGGCTAATTTAACATTCCAAATATGTCTTGTTCCTGTATTTAATTGTGGATTTACATGACAATCCCAACTACGGAATGCCATCGGTATAGAAGCAACATTGCTAATAATTTTAATCATATTCAGCTTACAAAGATCAGATAATTGAGTGAAATTGCAAGTTTTGCTTTTTCAGTAGAAACGTTTGAGTGTAGAAGATTTTCATCATTCTTATTACGTAAGTGTTTGTGCCTGAGAAACTATCAATAACCACCTCTGACCCCTTGTGAGTGTTGCCAAGTTGCAGAAAGGAGATTTGACATCGAGGGTGCGCTACTGTACTGACCTTTAGTACGTTTTGGTTTCTTGAATAATTGCCCTTTTTGATGACGTGTCGTTTTTGTCTTTTGGCGCTGATTGGGATTTCGTGAGGCAAAAAAAATTCGTTCGTCGTTTTCTACCATCCACTACAGTCCATTAAAGTTAAAATAAATAAAAGTAAAAAATTAAATAAAAGTAAAAAATTAAATAAAAGTAAAAAATTAAATAAAATTGCGAACCTTTTTGAAATTTAAAGTTAAATAATAAGCATTAACTTTGTTAAAATAATAATAAGTTGGAAAATAAAAAATTTGTGGAAAAAACCCCTACTTCGTGTGAAGTTTTATGTTACCAGAAGCTTGAGGTTTGCGAAGTCAGCCATTTGGAAGCCGACATTTGGTCCTTCGAGCCGGATTACCCTGGACTTCTTTTTTTGAATAACTTCAAGCAGAGTTAAGGTAAAACACAATTCGTTTTTCTTTTTTTACTTTTTATTATTATTATAATATCTGGTGTGAAATTTGTGTGCAATAAGATATTTGCACTGACTTAATATTTTCATTGCAAAATATTCAAGTCACACACCGAAATCAGAAAAATTGGCACAATACTGGGAAATTGTTCCCCTATTGAACATTAAGATACTGCATTACCTAGCAGAGACTTAAACCTTCGGTGGTTTTTAGTACGACGGATCACCCAGCTGTTTTGCACAACTCTGTCTTCTCGTGCCTGTCAAAATTTATTACAGCTGCTGCCAGAATTGTGAAGCTAAATTAAATTTTATTTATCAGATAAAGAAAAGTGGCTGCAAAAGTTTGAAGAAATATTGAAGATAAAATATATAAATAGTGAATATTTTAAAATGAAGTAAAAAGCGGCTGCTTGTTGTGCTGTTAACTGATTTGCTGTAATTAAAGTGTATATTTATATGAAGGGAAACAAATTTTAATCAAAAGTTTGGACAAATGACACAACAACTTGTATGAATAAAATAACAAAAAGGTATTTTTCGTATGAGAAATGTGTATATGCCAAAAAAAGTAAGAAATCTTTTTAGTGTTGCTTCGAATCAGGATCAAGAAATACCAGGAATATTTTGAATTGAATTCATCATCGTCATCATCACCAAGTGCCTCAAAAACTATACAAACTTAAAGACACAAAGAGTTCCTGTCAAGGCAATGGCTGCTAGGTTGATTAAAATTAATCCAACAATTCATTAGCAACTAATTCAGCCGACCGCCCAAAAAGGCGACCAGCTGTATACAATCTTGTTTAAGGATTCCTGCCAAATTTTCACAAGCAGCGCGCTCAATAATTAGCAAACTTTTAGAAAAGAAAAGCCATCTATTATGCATCTGTAAACTCGAAAATTTTCTTGGTGCTGTTGTCTTCTGGATGTTGTAAATTTACTGCCAAACACCCACCACAATTGTAAAATTATCAACATAAAAACAAACACCTAAATACAATAACAACAACAACTAAACTGCAAAAACTATAGTATGCGTAAGTTTAATATATTCCTAAACATTGACCTCTTCCGCACATCAAAAGATCTTCTGTGAGTTCAATATTTTTTAAATACAAAAGAGAATTTATTATATTAATATTAATTCGTATGTCAATATTGACCATGAAAGTGGAAATCTAACAACCATTTCTTCTTTGATATAATTTTTTTAATCACCTATTTAATTTAAATTTAAACTTGAAAATTATATTAAATACGACTAAATTAAAAGTATTCTTCGTTCTTAAACATTCGAAAGTTGTTCAAATTCAAATGAAAGATTTCTTTTTTTGGAATTCCGGATATTGATTGGTAAAAAGAAGCGCAAAGTATATTAGAGTCGAGTATAAATGCTTTTGTGCAGCTGCATTTTTTATATATAAACTTAAATAATAGTGTGTTTAATGGTATTTTTTTGGAAAAGAAAAAGTTGTGCAAAAGTTTTTTTTTAAACGCTATGCATTTCTGATTCTTGAGATTGAAAAAAGATATACAAATGATACAGTGTTGTTATTATTCAAGTAATCTCATAAGAGTAATTAAAAAGGTTGTTGTTTAACTTGCAAATCTTCATGTTTTAATACTATCGACCGATTTCGTATTTTAGAGTTTAATTGATTTCATTGTTTAAGAGACTCGTTTTATTTGTGTAAAAAATTAAAATAAATTTCAAAGTTTTTTTTAGTTGTTTTATGGTTATCAAAACTAACTAAAAGATTGATAAATAGTCCATTTCATAAAATTCAATTCGACTTGAAAATCTGGTTCCAGGTATTAGCTTTCAGCTAATTTTAGCTTTCAGTTCATTTAATATTATTTCTTTTTTATATAAAATTCTTTGCCTTTGTTTAAGTTTATACATTCAAACAACAAACAAAAGCCGGTTTAGTCACTGAAAAAATAAAACTAAAAGTGTAAATACCAAACAAACTTAAATTCTAAAATTAAAATTAAACCACTTTAGTCAAATAAATTACCCATGTGACCAACAAGGAAACTTTCTGACTTTTGAAAATTAAAAGTTATTGATGGTTGGTCGTATTGATTATACAACTTTCGTCGTATGTTGAACTTTAACAACACAATACATTAAATCTGAAGCTTCAGCAATTAAAATTGTATTTTAAGTTTTTACGTGGTAGAGTAAATAGCAAGATTATTGTTCTTGTAACTCAGCCATTTGCCATTAATTAATTTGCCCTCTTGTTGCTCACTCTTTCCAATCACCTGATTACCAGGATTTTTTTGTCCTTTGACCTTTGTTTCGAACCCTTGCATCGTGATTGTCTGCAATCGAATTTTGAACCCTCTCGTCGTCGTTTCTAGTGTGACAACTGCAATTATCTGCAACATCTTTGATATAATTTTCTCTTGGTTAGATAGAGATTTTTTTATTGTTGTTTCGCGTGGCATATCTATATCATTCGGATATAGTACTTTCTACCTGCAAAGATGGTGAAGTCAGATAAGTTGAAACAATTTGAGAAATATGCTGGATTATTTCTCGAGTTTGAAAGCGATTTTAATGAAACGAATAGAGGGAATCAGACAACTTTTACTACTGAGTTGGAAAGAGAAGAGTTTAAGACATTATGGGAACGTGTTAGGTTCTCGTATGAGAAATTCGCTACCGCGAGTGACAATAAGGACACTGAAGAAGATTGTGAAGAAGCGAAAACTCTTTTTAAGGAATGTAGACAGGCCTATATTACCTGTGCTGCTCTCATGGGGGAATTGTCACAGTCATTCATAAGTAGACCTACGCTTTCCTCCACGCAGTGTGTTGGGACTCCGAATGACGCTCCGATTGTTGAAGGACGTTATATTAGGCTACCACCATGTACCACTGAACCTTTTTATGGAGACTACCAATCTTGGCCCGCGTTTAGGGACATGTTCACCGCAGTGTATATTAACGGTACGTCGTTAACAGCGGTTGAACGACTATTTTATCTCAGGCAGAACACGCGCGATGAGGCGCTCGAAATTGTGAAAAAATCCCCTCTTACTAATGAAGGCTTCGAGACTGCATGGAAAAATTTGAAGGACCGCTACGAAAATAAGCGGATTTTAGTAAACCTTCAACTTAAAATTTTGTTTAATTTAGTCGAGGTGGAAACGGAATCCGCTGCTGAAATCAAAAGGTTACAGAGGGATATTAATAATTGCATCGCGGCACTTCACTTGCATGAAATCGATATCCGAAATTGGGATTCGATTTTTATATTCTTATGTTCCATCAAGCTGCCAGATTTAACTTTGTCATCCTGGGAACAATCGATACAGGACAAAACTGGTATTCCACTGTGGGAAGACATGGACAAATTTCTCACTGCCCGTTTTCAGTCCTTAGAAACTGTGTCAGGAATTAGAGCCCCCCCACCAGCGTACGTCGAATCTTCCGGTTATCGTAAAAATTTGTCAGCTGTGGGCAATTCTCAACCCCGGGGAGATCGTCGTACCGAACAGGGATCTGGTAACAATCGGCGAGTCAGGACTTACCAGGCGAGGGTAGTAAAAAGGACCTGCGCTAGCTGCTCAAGAAATCATTTGTTGAGAACTTGCCCCACATTTACGAGCTTGAACCCAGATGACCGATTTTTGGTGGTTAAGAGCCACAATCTATGCATAAATTGCCTAGGTGATGGCCATAGGGTTAGCGCTTGCCAAAGCAGTTTTACGTGTACGGTCTGTAAATTGAAGCACCATACTTTGCTACATCGGGGTGTGGTGGATAGCAGTCAGGATGACATACCGAGCACGAGCAAGGCGGCAGTTTTAAATAAGACGGTCCAGAATTGTTTTGCGGCTACGTCGCGTCACATTCTGTTGGGTACCGCAGTAGTGCCGATATTATGCCGGGGCGACATATTTTGCGCAAGGGCCCTTATTGACTCAGGGTCGCAAGCGACATTTATTTCTGAAAGCATGCAGCGGAGACTTAATTTGCCAGTCAGGAGCATCAGAGCCCAAGTGTCTGGTCTGAATGATGCATCGGCTGGCTCGGTTCAAAAAATTTGTTCGTTTGAATTGACATCACAATTGGACAGCCGCATAAGAATATCTGTTGAAGGGTTAGTTTTGCCTAGATTGACGGGGAATCTGCCCTCTGAATCTGTTGAATTTTCACAATCCACGTTATGGGCTGGATTACAGTTAGCAGATCCTAATTTTGCTAAAAGAGGTAGAATTGATTTGCTCATCGGGGCTGATATTTATGTGCAAATTATGAAGGATGGTGTTAGGCGTGATCCTCAGAAGGGTTTGATGGCCCAAGAAACCATATTTGGATGGATTTTAACTGGGTCCCTTCCTGAATTTGAACCTCGTGTGTTTAGTACGGCAGTATCCTTTTACACTGAAGTGAGTCTGGACAAACAATTGGAAAAATTTTGGGCCTTGGAAGAGCCACCTATTACCTCCAAATTTTCTCCTGACGATGAGTATTGTGAGGAGCTCTACAGGAACACTACGAGGCGGAATTCGAATGGTCGTTACATTGTTACCCTACCTTTTAAGTCGCAATACTCTATTAACAGCGGACTCGGTATATCTCGTAATAGAGCCGAGCGTCAATTTTTTAGGAATGAGGGGTCTCTGTTAAGAAAACCTGACCTTAAGACCATTTATGATAACGTTCTTTTAGAGTATGAGTCATTGGGTCATATGGATGCCATTAGGAAGGACAAAACGAGATTTGCAGAATCCTTTTACTTGCCGCATCGTGCTGTTTTTAAACCTGAAAGTTCGTCTACAAAAGTTAGGGTGGTTTTTAATGCCTCTAGTCGGTCGTCTTCGGGCCTAAGCCTCAACGATGTCTTGCATACCGGGCCCATTCTGCAGAATGATTTGACCTTGTTAATAATTAAGTGGCGTTTTTTTCGATATGTTTTCAACGGCGACATTGAAAAGATGTACCGACAAATATTAGTGGATCCAAGGCAGACAGGGTTTCAACGCATCGTTTTTCGCCGCAGTCCAACAGATGATTTAACAGACTTCGAGTTGAAAACTGTCACCTTTGGCGTAAACTGCGCACCATATTTGGCAATCAGAACGTTGCACCAGTTAGCAAATGACGTTCAAGGTCAATGGCCACTTGCGGCTAACATTTTACGGAATATGATGTATGTAGATGACGCGCTAGCTGGAGCGCATGATATTTCTGTAGCCATTACAGCTCGCGACGAGCTATTATCTGCTCTATCATCAGCTGGATTCTGTATGAGGAAATGGACCTCAAATCATAAACGTATTTTACAAGATTTGCCAGCTGATTTTCTTTTAAAGCAAGATTTTCTAGAAATTGATGGCGACAGCACCATCAAAGCACTGGGGATAAGATGTAACGCTAAATCGGACGAATTTTTCTTTTCTGCATCTCCGATTATGGCGAAAGAACATTTTACCAAACGGGAAATTTTGTCTAACATCGCCAGGCTTTTTGATCCTGCGAGTTGGCTAGGGCCGATAGTCATCGTAGCGAAAATGCTCATGCAAGAAATTTGGAGCGAAAAAACTGATTGGGATGTAGTTGTATCGGAAAAGATTTCACAAAAATGGAGGCAATTTGCAAACGATTATTGCCATATCGATCAGATAATGATCCCGCGTTGGGTAGGGTTCAAGCCCACAAGTCAGGTTCAAATCCATGGGTTTTCTGACGCCTCTGAAAAGGCTTATGGTGCTTGCGTATACATTCGCATTCAGAATGAGGAAGGCACCACCCGATCCCATTTGTTGCTGGCAAAGTCTCGGGTAGCTCCATTAAAAACTGTCTCCCTGCCACGTTTGGAACTCTGTGGAGCTTTTTTGTTGGCAGAATTGATTGCTACAGTAAAGAAAGAATTTGAGTTTGATGACCGCCGAATCGAAGTTTATGCATGGACCGACTCAATGATTGTTTTGGCTTGGCTTCAGAAACCTCCGAGCACTTGGAAGACGTTCGTGGCAAATAGAGTTTCAAAAATTGTAGAAAAAATAGACAAAGGTGATTGGAGGCACGTTTGCTCAGAGGATAATCCTGCTGATTTGTTGAGTAGGGGTATCCGACCGCAGGATTTAGTGGATAATGGACTCTGGTGGTATGGCCCATCATGGCTTTGTGCATCCTCCGACCGTTGGAAAAATGGCTCCTCTGCCGAATTGGGTACAGACGAAGAAGAACGGAAGCCTAAGGTTTTTTTTGTGTACTTTAAGGCTTTTGATGATTTGCTATAACGATTTTCTTCGTATCAACGGGCCTTACGTGTTTTGGCGCTAGTAGTAAGGGGGTGGAAACTGATCTTGAGGCAAGAACAACATTTTGCGACCGTAGAAGTTACCCCAGAGGAGATGCAAGCAGTTAAAATGAGGTTAATTGTCGTATCTCAGAAGGCTTTTTTTCCTGATGAATACTACAAATTATTCAACGATCAAGCTATATTGGAAGGAAAACTGCTGAACCTATCGCCATTCTTGGATAAAAACGGAATAATACGAGTAGGAGGACGGCTGGCGAATGCTCCCGACCTAACATATAGCGAAAAGTTTCCTATAATTTTGCATTCTGGTAGCCGATTTGCTTTTCTGTTTATTGACTTTATCCATAAAATCACCATGCATGGCGGAAAGCAATTAATGTTGAGAGTAATCCGCACCGAATTCTTTATCCCACATGTCAAGAACCTAATAAAAAGAGTTATAGGCCGATGTAAGAGCTGTACGCTGCAGAAAAGGGCAACTCAGAGCCAAATAATGGCAGCCCTCCCGACATCTCGAACCGTTATTAACCGTCTATTTACCACCACAGGGGTAGATTTTGCTGGGCCCTTTGATATTCGGAATTACAAAGGTCGATCGTGTGTCATTACCAAGGGTTACGTCTGCCTATTTGTATGTTTCGCTACAAAGGCAATTCATTTGGAAGCGGTTACTAGTCTGTCGACGCCGGCATTCTTGGCAGCTTTCGAAAGATTCGTTTCTCGACGAGGGTACCCGAAGGACATGCATTCGGACAACGGTACGAACTTTGTTGGAGCCGATCGGGTGTTAAGAACAGAGTTTCGTGAATTTTTTCGTAAGGCTGGGGATACGGTAAATAGTAGATACGGACCCCAGGGGTTGTGTTGGCACTTTAACCCCGCCGCAGCACCACATATGGGTGGTCTGTGGGAAGCAGGCGTGAAAAGCTTCAAGCACCATTTTAAAAGAGTTGCAGGTCACCTCAAATACACTTTCGAGGAATTCTCAACCTTATTAGCCCGTATAGAGTCCTGTTTAAACTCCAGGCCCTTGTGCCCCTTAACAGAAAATAGCGACTGCCTAGATGTCTTAACGCCGGGAAACTTCTTGGTTGGAGGCCCACTCTTAGCACCACCAGAGGCAGAAATTGTAGAAACACCACTGTCTATAAGTAATCGGTGGCAACGAGTCAAAGCTGTGAATCAACGCTTATGTGCCAAGTGGAAAGATGATTACTTAAAAGATCTTCATAAACGGCACAAATGGAAATTCATGAAAAGAGACCTCCAAATTGATGACCTGGTCGTTATTCGGGAGGACAATCTACCGACGAATGAGTGGCACATAGGTCGAGTCGTCAAGGTCCACGTAGGGAAAGATGGTCACGTCAGAGTTGTGGAGGTCAAAACAGCACGCGGTGTGATTAACCGACCAGTTGTGAAGTTAATACTTCTTCCAACCTACTAGTTTTCTTTTTCTTCTATTCCAGATTTTGCATCATTATGGTTTCCGCCAAAAAATATGCCGAAAATAGTTCGTCTCACAGCATGGTCTGCCGAGTGTGCTTAAAACATCACCCTTTGCGTTTTTGTCGAAAGTTTTTAGAAGTAGCGGTTCAGGAAAGAATGCAGCTGGTTTCCATCTACAAATATTGCGCGAGTTGCCTCAGCCATGCCCATACCTGGCGTACTTGCGAGAGTACAGGGAAGTGTAAGCGTTGCGGTGATATGCATCACACGCTATAAAAATGTGAAGCGCTCCCAACGGGGACCTAAATCGTCTACCCGCCCTAAGAGTAAAGGACCTCGTTCGTCCCACAACTCAGCCAGGGGACCCCGTTCGTCCGATGGTCATGAGATCGAGAGACCTAGTTCGTCTCAAGCCTTGGTTCCTGCTAGTTCACGGAACTATGAGGTAACCGCGCGAAACAAAAACGTTTGCCGGAGGAGGAATGAGCACTTCGATGCTACGATCTCCACCCACGAAATCTCGGATCGAATACTGCTGAAACCGACTGCCATCGTCAAAATCGTTACCGGAGCCAAATATATTTTTGAACGGGCACTTATCGACCCAGGTTCAGCACACACTATCGTGTCGGACGTAGTCGTTCGGCGGCTTAAGGCCACAACCGTACTCGTGGGCAATACCGAAAAGTGTTTGCTCATTTTACGAGGGAACCATGGCAATAGTGAGACAGTGGAAACATATGCTACGGTGAGGAAAAGGTTTAGCGTCACTACACCCGCCAGGTCCCTCGATGGACGAATCGTCGATGAGTTTCCGGGGTTTCAACTAGCCGATCCGCAATTTCATATTGCTGCTCCGACACACATTCAGCTGGGTTGCGATGTTTACACGAAGATCATGAGAAACGGCGTATTTGGTGGGAGCCTTGGAAAACCTTTGGCACAATTCTCCATTTTTGGATTCATCATATCCGGCTCGTGTACTCCATGAGCATAGATGATATATGACACAGGATTTTATATTTTTTATATATACATATAGACTAATTTACTTTTATATTCGACATTTAGATGACTGGTGGCTAAATGGATTCGGAAGCTGCTGGTGTCTTGATATCGCTACTCGTTTTCCTTTTAAGTTGTGTCCGATTATAAAATAAATGGAAATCCTATGAATTTCTTCGGGCTAGCAAACAATTTTGTGTTCTTCTGTTCCTTTTTTTCTATTTTTTTCGTAGGTATCGGAATTCTCTCTCTATTTAGATTGCAGTACTGCAAGGCGGCCGGAATGTTTATGCCCGAGAAACTATCAATAACCACCTCTGACCACTTGTGAGTGTTGCCAAGTTGCAGAAAGGAGATTTGACATCGAGGGTGCGCTACTGTACTGACCTTTAGTACGTTTTGGTTTCTTGAATAATTGCTTTTTTTTGATGACGTATCGTTTTTGTCTTTTGGCGCTGATTGGGATTTCGTAAGGCAAAAAAAAATCGTTCGTCGTTTTCTACCATCCACTACAGTCCATTAAAGTTAAAATAAATAAAAGTAAAAAATTAAATAAAAGTAAAAAATTAAATAAAATTGCGAACCTTTTTGAAATTTAAAGTTAAATAATAAGCATTAACTTTGTTAAAATAATAATAAGTTGGAAAATAAAAAATTTGTGGAAAAAACCCCTACTTCGTGTGAAGTTTTTTGTTACCAGAAGCTTGAGGTTTGCGAAGTCAGCCATTTGGAAGCCGACAGTAAGAATATCAATTCATGCTTTCCATTTAGTATAACTTTATTATAGTCTTCAGCGAATCCTAAAAGCATCTTAAGTGGTACATAGAAATTAAAGTAGCCATTTACAAGTTTCAAATCATCAATTTTATTCCAACCAGCATTCTGCATTCCTGTGCTAAAGAAACCAAGTTTTTTATGGTGCTTGTGGCTCCTAAATATCTTGTATGATCAATTTCAATACCATTCAGCTCATAGCGAATTTCATCAAATAGATATGCCACAAAGTTGTTTTTCAATTTGAAATTGTCTGTCGATTTGGAGGTTTTCTCATCTACAACAGATCCTTCCACATATATATAACTTTCACTAGGTAAAACATACAAATCTTGATTTTGTATTGAAATGCGTATTTCATCATTGTTGTTGTAAGATTGTAGGTATGGCACATATGTATGATAGTCCTTTTTGATTCTATTTTCATCAGATAATGGCTTATCCAATACATTTATTATTGAACTCATTTTGTCTTCAGTTTAAAATTAAGAGACTTTAGAAAATTTGTATTTGTTGTTGTCAACGTTTTTTGATGAATTGATCTTTTTAATTGTGGTTTAGGTTGTGATAATGGTTTAGGGTTGTATGTTGTTGCTGTTGTTATATTTTTCGATATACTTGAGTTGTATATCAACATTATTTAGTTGGTCTTAAATGAATTCTTATTGTTATTTCCTCTCCTCGAAAATTAATTAAATCGCCGTACTGATCAACTACTCGTAGGGTTAGTGAACCTACCTCTCTGGAGTTCACAGGTAAATAAATGAGGTTTCTAGGAATCTCAGCTATTTTATAGCCTGGAGGCACATTAATCGGAAACTCGTGTAGTGTATGCGATTTGGAATTGTTCATATATGTATTAACAGTGATACTACTTTCAATTCGTAATAGATTCACCTTGAAAATATTAACTGGAAGATCTGAATAATGATCTTCGTTTGGAGTTAGGATTTTATCGTTGAATCCTAAGAGTTTTCCCATTGTATTTTCCTTATTAAAATATATTGGATCCGTAGAGCTATTAACTTTAACCTGCATTGTGTTATTATTGGCTTCTATATAAATTTTATTTTCTCGTTTGTATTCTTCCTCTATATAATTAACTATGTCATTCAATTCATAAGATCCAATTGGTATTTCAATCACATTTTCACCTATATGAAACAAATTGTTATAGACATCAACATTTGGAATGCTATTTTACGAATGAAAATCAGTTAGAGCACATTCATATGCCCCATTTAACTCAATAGGAGGGAAGTAATTAGCAGATAACTCTGATGAGTTGGAGCTCAGAGAAGTGTTATTGACATTATGCCTGCTTGATTGTAAATGAATAAAGTTTAACACACAATATGGTTTATAAAAAGCATTTTTATTTTAATTTAATCTTTTTTGTTTTGAATTTACATTATAATTTTTAATACTAAATGCAATAATTCTTAATACAATAATTCTAAATATTTTGTTTCAACTATTATATTTCATCTTTACTTATCCAAGAATTGTGTTCATTAGTAAATCCTAACCACTTAATATACGCTTTATCTCCTTTAGTTTTAATAATCTTTTCAACTAGATATGTATTTGGAAATCTAGTTTTTGAGAGTTCTTCATCGTAAAATCCACCTTGAATGAGATTACCACGATAATCCTCTAATATGTATGTTGCAGGATATGTATTTTGAATTGTTTTAATAGTGAAAATTTCTGTTGTCCGATTTGGAGTATAACCTTTTTCAAATGTATGTTTGTATTTGCTTATACGCACATGATATCCAACATTAAATTTCGAGATTTTATACATCTTCAAATGATTTAATAATTTTTTCTCATTTGTTGAGTTGACTTTAATTGGAGGCATTTTGATGGTACGATGAACTTTTCTGTTTTATGCTTTTAACAAATCTTTGTAGATATCCAACCAGCTATATGAACCATTAAAACCAAGGTGTATTTAACTCGGTGACAGCATTAGGAAAACAACAATACAAGAACAACAGGTATTTTTGTTTGTGTAGTTTCATTGCGTATGTCAAAAACCTAACACATAAAGCAGATAAAGAAAAATAAGTAAAAGTATTTTGTATGTATTTTGACTTTTAAATTCTTTCCACATCATCTCTTTTAATGTTCTATTAATGCTTTCTTTGTGCTATACGTTGAATAGTGATTAATTTTGTGCTTATCCATCAATTTCGCAAAGTTTTTATTAAAAAATTCTTTACCATCGTCTGTTTGTAGGTTTTTTGGTACTCGTCCCAGTTGAAAAATATCTACCATTGCTTGTGTTGTTTCAAGTGCAGTTTTTGTTTTCAGCGGTACTGCCCATGCATATTTTGAGAATGTTTCAATTATGGTTAACAAAAAGTGATGCGAATTGATGCGAATATGTAATTTTCCAATCTATAAATCTTTTCATTTAACTTTTCTTTTGTAGGCTCTCAACAAATCTTTGTAGATAACCATCTTCCAAAAATGTATTGATTTTGGAAATGTTTTCTTCAATTTTCTTATTCTTTTCCAACTGTAATGTTGTTGCATGTTGTAGCATTTCGAGTTGAATTCTAAAAGTATCGTACATTTTATTTTTATCTTCCTTAAAGTATTTTAATAGTTTGTATTCTATTTCTTCGATTTGATTTTGCAGAAACAATTTATTGATAACATCGTTTTCCTCCACAGCCTTTGCCACATTTTTGATTCTTTTGTTTTGGACATCGATGTTGTTGTTCGTATCCATAAAGAACCCCAACAGTCTAGGGGCATTTTTCAGTGAAATTATATCCCTTGTACCATTTAGATAGTGTCCAAACTTATCAAAACAGACATACATTATATAGATTATTGTATTATATTAGCTTCGCGTAGTTCTTCAATAATTGATACAATCTCGTTATTATTATCTATCTCCCATCCGCAGATTGAGTTTAATAAAATTTATTCTACAGACATTGAACGTCTCGTACGTGAAAAAAGAAGGGCTAGAAGGGAATGGCAACAGCACAGATCACCACAAAATAAAATCAGATTTAAAGAGTGCACTAAACGACTCCAAGAGTTGCTTGCATCTGAAAAAATTGCATCTCTTAAAAATTATCTGGAGGGTCTAGATGTCACACCGGCGTCTAATTACTCTTTGTGGCTGCCAGAAAGCTTAAAACACCCGTTGAGTATAAGCCACCTCTACGCACATCTACCGGAGGTTGGGCAAGAAGCGATACTGAAAAAGGTAAAATATTTGCTGAGCACTTAAAATCCGTTTTTACGCCAAATATATGTACTGATGTTGCTGATTTGCCGAATATAGTCGCTCTACCCCCTCAACACATAAAGTTTAAGACGCGTGATTTACAAAAATTAATTGCCGAACTCAACCCGAAGAAAGCTCCGGGTATTGATGGAATTAGTAATCAGATGCTGATGAACTTGCCTCGTATTGTAATGAGAATCCTGTTATTCATATTTAATGCTATTTTACGACTGGAGTATTATCCACACAACTGGAAACTTGCCAAGGTTAAAATGATTCCAAAGCCGGGCAAAGATATAACCAAGGCTGAGTCATATAGGCCAATAAGTCTATTATCTACAATGTCAAAGCTTTTCGAAAAACTGCTCAAAACAAAATTGTCCCCAATTCTAATTAGTAGTGGGTGCATACCAGACCATCAATTTGGTTTTAGAAGTCAGCATAGCACCATTGAACAAACTCACAGATTGGTTCAATTTATAAGAAGAACTTTTGAGGAAAAAAAGTATTGTTCTGCGCTGTTTATTGACGTTTCCCAGGCATTTGATAAAGTGTGACATGAAGGCCTAATTTTAAAATTGAAGACTTACTTACCAATAAACATTTTAAATCTTTTGGAAAGTTACATTATTTCCCGTAAGTTCACTGTTGCGGAAGGAGACTTTACAAGTAGGCCTGAAACAATTTCATCTGGTGTGCCACAGGGGAGTATACTGGGACCAGTTTTATATTTAATTTATACTTGTGATATGCCTGTGAGCAGTAGTATCCATACTTCTACATTTGCCGACGATACAGCCTGCCTTAGTATGCATGAAAACCCTGATGAGGCATCCCGCAAACTCCAGGAACACATTAGCCAGATGGAGCTTTGGTTAAACTTATGGAGAATCAAGGTAAATGAACAAAAGTGTGTTCAAGTAACATTTACTTTACGAAGAGATACTTGTTCCCCCATTCGGATTAACAATCAAGTTGTTTCTCAACATTCACATGTGAAATATCTTGGTATACACCTTGATCGACGACTTACATGGAAACACCACATTGACTCTAAGTTAATTCAAATGAAACTTAAATTAACTCAAGTACATTGGCTGATTGGTCGAAATTCAACACTTAGCATAGACTGTAAACTTTTAATATACAAGTCGCTTTTAAAGCCAATATGGTGCTACGGAATTCAACTATGGGGCACTGCTTCAGCTTCAAATGTAGAGAGAATTCAACGCAGGCAAAACAAAATTTTACGCATGATAACATCGGCTCCATGGTACATCAAAAATTCAAATATACATCGTGATTTGAATATGCCACTAGTGACTGAAGAAATTGCAAAATACGCAGGCAAATATCTAACAAAACTCGAATCACATCCTAATCCGCTTGCTCGTAATATTTTGAACTTCACTGGACACATCCGATTAAAAAAGAGAGATACACGGGCCCTAATATTCAACATTACAGATGATGAAGCTGCTTGAAAACACCTTTTTCTTTTTGTTACTAATCACTACATATGTATTATTAATAACTATCACTAAACTTCTGTCCGACATTGGTCGGGCATAATAATTTTTTTTATAGATTTAAGATTTGAACACTTATTGTTAGTTCATATTTGAAGATACAATAAATAAAAACATGCATTAAAAAAAAAATGATTAGTATGACCAGCAGCTTGTGATGCTATCAGTAGACGAAGTCGATCTACCAACTCATTTGGATCGTCCCAGTATATATAGTTTGGTTTCTGGGGGTTAAATTGCACCAATCCACCACCTTTATAATTAGATGATGTCTTATTTGCTATTGCTTTTGATACAGACTGTTGGTTTTTCACTTTAAACATCTTTTTAATAATATGTTTATATTTATAGGCTTTCGTTCCCTTGATTTGACCATCAGTCTCTTCTGTACGCATTTAGAAAATAGTCCTGGTGTTAGACCCCATATTTGACCACCAACCTGTATTTTACCCTCATTTAATTTGAGGTTACTATCACCAAATTTCCATTCATTATTGAAATCTTTATGTGGCCCATAGTTAGTATCTAATTCATTTCTGCCCTCCAAGAGTGATAAGTCAGTGTAACTCTCTTCAATATTTGAATTCTGTGAGTAAAAATTATCATCATCCTTATTGTCACTACTACTTTCAGTAGAATCATTGAATGATTTGCTATTATCAAATATTGCTCCTTCTATAAGTTTTTTGGTGTGCTTGTCTCCAATTTAATTGTTGATTTATTAATGTGAGGACTGTTAGTTTCTTCAATTTCTGTTTTCATCTTATTCTTTTATTTTTTGATAATTCTATTGATATTTTTAGAACTATTTATAAATTCATTTAAGGGGTCTGTTATAGGTTTGAAAGTATCCCTTAGTTGATCACGTGTATCTATTTCACCAGTTTTTATACTACGAAGCTTTTTCTTCAAGACATTTCTCGTTGCAACCAATTCTTTTAAAACTTTCTCATCCATGTTTAGCAACAGAAAATGTCAGATCAGGTATCAGATCAGATTATCAGGTTTCAGATCAGATTATTAGGTATCAGATCAGCTTATCAGATCAGATCATCAGGTATCAGATCAGATTATTAGGTATCAGATCAACTTATCAGGTATCAGATCAGATTATCAGATCTTATTATTAGGTATCAGATCAGATTATTAGGTATCAGATCAGACTATCAGGTATCAGATCAGATTATCAGGTATCAGATCAGATTATTAGGTATCAGATCAGCTTATCAGGTATCAGATCAGATTATCAGGTATCAGATCAGATTATTAGGTATCAGATCAGCTTATCAGGTATCAGATCAGATTATCAGGTATCAAATCAGATTATTAGGTATCAGATCAGCTTATCAGGTATCAGATCAGATTATCAGGTATCAGATCAGATTATCAGGTATCAGATTATTAGGTATCAGATCAGATCAGGTTATTGGGTATCCTATTAGGTTATCAGGTATAGTAAATAATTTAATAGATATGTAGGTGTATTGTGTGTTCAAAGTCAGATTATATACTAAAGTTTTTCTTTTATGTAGAGTAATTTATATTGTTATAAAATAGTCAAATAATTTTCTATAGCGACCATTGTTTAACTCGTTATCTTTGCTTATCATCAGAAATCCATATTTTTCCTTCCAACATTCTCTACAAATTTCATGAAATTGTTCAACAAGTCGTTTAGTCATAAAAACACCTTCGTTGGAGCAGGTATAGTAGATAAAATAATAAATAATCTTCCTGTTGAACTTCATCTTCCTGGATATCAGTACTGTGGGCCTGGAACTAAACTACAAAAACGTTTAAATCGAGGTGATAAAGGAATTAATTTACTGGACTCTGCCTGCAAAAATCACGATATAACTTATTCTAAAAATAAGGATTTAAGTATTAGACATCAGGCAGATAAAATTCTTGAAAATTCAGCCTGGGATCGAGTTTTATCAAAAGATAGCAGTCTTGCAGAAAAATCATTTGCATATATGGTTACTAACACAATGAAAGCCAAAACGAAGTTTGGTATGGGTGTGGGAAAAAAGAAAAATGAAAAGAAAACCAAATTAAATGGTAAAAAATTGTTCACTTCATCAATTAGAGCTGCAACAAAAATACTAAAGAAACAAAAACCTTTAGACATTAACTCTGCCATTAGAATCGCACGTAAAACTATCAATAAATCACTAAAAGGAAGAAAATCACATGTTATAATACCACGCATAATAAGTGTTCCAAAAATTGGTGGTTTTTTACCCCTAATACCGATTCTAACTGCTCTGGGGGCAATTGGCAGTCTAGCCACTGGAGGTGCCGCTATAGCTAAGGCTGTAAATGCAACAAAGAATGCGAAAAATGAACTTGATGAAGCAACTAGACATAATAAAGCGATGGAATCTATAGCAGTTGGAAAAGGACTTTACCTAAAACCATATAAAAAGGAATAAGGTTTAGTTTATAAAGAACAGACAAAAAACTCTTAAGAATGCTACCCAACAGACCACTATCAGATGTTGACCTAATAAATTTTTCTATAAATATTCCTTATTTTAGAGGAGTATTCATGTTGGACTCACTACTAAAACGATCAAAGAAAATTGAGTGTGGAATAATCAATTTAGATTTATCAACAGGTCCTGGTACACACTGGGTAGCATATTATAAGAACATCGATGAAAAAGAGTATTTCGACAGTTTTGGAAACTTACAACCTCCTTCGGAAGTAGTCAAATATCTTGACACAAATACAAAATACAACTATAATCAACATCAGAATTTTAATACATTTATCTGTGGTCATTTATGTCTTAAATTTCTTTATGAAATAACTAAGAAAGATTAAATAAAAACACATAATCATCTATATTTTACAAAACTCTTTAATGGCTTTTTTATTTTTTATTTATAATTTACTAAACAGAATTAATTTATTTTAATGCCAAACGGGATATTGGCTATTTTGAATTAAAAATTCATCCATCTCACTCTCAAGAATTAGGCCGGACTCTCCTTCTCTGCATAGTTGAAATTATCCACTCGAGAGATCCTTAATTTCTTCATTTGTTAAACTATTATATTTTTTGGGGAGAAACATTATGTTGTTTTCCAACTCAACTTTTAGTGTTGGTCCATATTTTGTTGTTATCCGTGATATATTTTGAATAGGATATTTAACTGTTATATCCAAATCCCTAATGTGAATTAAGGATTTACTCTTCAGGGAATTAAATTTTGTTTTTAGATTTTTCACGGAGTTCATTTTTGATTGAGTTCTTGTCACTTTGAATCTTTAATTGTAATTGAACTTGAAAGTAGCTCCGATACTTCCAAGAAAATATTTATGGTGAAATAGGGAATAAGTGGGGGATAGTGATAGGGTGAAGGGGATAGAGAGAGATAATAATATAAAATTTTAATTTTAGATACCTTTTGGTTAAATATTCAGGAAAAAATCATTAGTATCGACAATTCCTTTGAAAAAGTAAGCAGAAACAAACTTAATACGGATATTAATAAAATGAGTCAAATAAGAAGGAGTCTAAATAAATTCAGAACAGATTTTGATAGCTTCAGACTATACGACCATTGGGAAATGATCAAATTTTTCCAAAATACGCTCGACGAAAATGAGGAATATGATGTAATGGAAGATGAAGACAACACAGAAGGACATTTTCAATGCTGTCCGTGGTATGATCCGAGATGTGAGGAAGGACCTGACACTTGTAGGTGTTCTATATACTTTCTACGAAAAGCAATATTAGAAAATCAATATTAGAAAATTTAATAGTCTCATACTATGAAATTTTTCAAACTTTATAATCAAAATAAATAAATAAAAAAAAAATTGTATTATTAATATAAAATATTCTCTGTCTTGTATTACTTTTCGAAAAGATAATTAGGAATCATATATTTCTGAAGAAATCAGTAGAGATTTGTGTTTGGGTTATAAAATATCATAACTTATCAGATCGTTTAAATTTTCTAGTTTTATAAAATGCTATATAAATGCAATTTTATAAGATTGTGAAATTCAAATTCCTTTGTCAAGAAAAAAACAAATAAAATCAAGATTGTGCCTGATTTAACAGTAGAGCTCAAATTATAAACAAAAATGCGTTAGTATACAAAACAGAAAAACAATAAGATTTTGAACCCATTTGTAAAATTGCGAAATTCAGATTTTTGTTAACATATGCATAAAATTATTTTTTGTGAGCTTTGCAATATAAACTTATAAATACAATTTACAGACCACCAACGAATTTGAGAAAAAAATATTTCTGTATAGAATAAACAAAAAAATTTAAGACTGCAATATTTATGTCAGATTATGACGAATAAATGTTGAAGTCAGCAGAATTATGAAAACATAAAGACAAATCAAAAACATACATATATAAAAACAGACTTAAATATATAAAAGAACAAAAAATAAAATCTAATAAACCTCATCAATACAACGATACCAAAGTGATCGCAACATACACACAGACACACACATTCAAACACACTCTCATACACACGCTATGACGTCAGTGATGATGACATACCTAAAATAATCAGATATACACAAAGAATAACACATGGTGGCAGCGGTAAAAGGAAATAATATAGACGATTTTAAAAAATAAATAAAATTAAAGGATAAGTAAAGAAGAAAAGAACGTAGGTTGAGAAGCCAACACCTACAAGCAAACACAAAAAAGTGGCTTCGGAGAACAAAAAGGTGGTTATGTTAACACCAAGTGTAAGTGTCCCGGAACCATTTGATTTTCAGCAGACGGAAAGGTGGCCGATGTGGCGAAAATGCTTTGAGAGATATGCGACAGTTTCAAAGCTAAGCAGTAATCAACAGCGAGAACAGATCGACACGTGTTTGTATTGCATGGGAGAAAAAAGTGAAGAAATTTTACTTCAAATTAATAGTCAACCCACAACTTTAGAGTCATTGATTAAAGCCTTTGACATGTACTTCCAGCCGCAAAAAATTCGCGTACTCAGAGACCAGGGGAACCTGTAGACGAATTTATAACCGATTTGCATAAACTCGCTGAAAATTGTGAGTTTCAAAACTTAAAAGACGAACGCATTCAGCAGCTGCAGTTAAAATCAGATTTAACATTGAAGACAGCTATAGACTGTGCTAGACAAGCCGAAATGCAATCGAAACAAACAAAGGTTATTCTGGAAGAGAAAGAGGTACACATGGTTCGAGGAAGTAGTGGTACATAGACGTTTGCAAAAGCCAGAGGGGAGCAATGTAATTATTGTGGTTATGGAATCCACAGTCGGGGACAGTGTCCAGCTCGTAATGAAATGTGTAATAGCTGTAAGAAAATGGGTCATTACAAGAAGGTTTGTAGAAATAACGTATTTAATAATTATAGAAATAGTAATTACAAGAGAAATAATGTAAACCTAGTGCATACAGATAAGAGATGTAACAGTTCAATATGTGAGGGCAATCGAAATGTTGAGTTGGGTGGTCATAGCGATGAGATGTCACGGGCAATGGTGGTAATTATAAGCGGTCGCGGTATGTTAAATGCTTTGTTGAGTAACTAAGCCGAGAGATTGTATTTATGGTCGACACAGGGGCAGAATGTGTATGTATTCCTTCAGATTTCAATATTGGGTCGGGAAAAATTGTAATGGAGCAGAATGCAAGGTATCCAAAGTTCACAGGTGCCGGAGGTGATGTTTTGAAAATTGTTGGCAGTACTAAATTATCTTTGAAATACATGGATAAGATCCATCGATTTAGATGCTATTTTGTGGGTAGACTGAAAGTTACACTATTGGGCTTATAAGGATGCTGGAAGTAATCTCGCCCCCAAAGCATTGTTTCATTATAACAAGCGGGGATGAATACACAGAAATGTAAAAAAAAATTTCCAAACCTTTTCAAAGAAATTACGAACCCTTTGTACAATCGGTACCCCGTAAAGTGGCAATACCACTCTTGCCAAAATTAAAAGCTGAACTAGATCGTTTAACAAAACTGGAAATTATTGAACCGATAGAGGAGGTCACTGAATGGGTAAGCCCGATTATGGTGGTGCCTAAATCCGATACAGAGATCCGTCTTTGCGTGGATTACATGCACTTAAACAAGGCTGTTATGAGACCGTATTATCCAATTGAAAAAGTAGAACTAAAGCTGGGTAGAATAAAAAAGGCAACTGTATTTTCAAAAATTGATTGCAATAAAGGGTTCTATCAAATAAAGTTACGCAAAGAGATATAAATATATAAAAGATTACCTTTTGATATCTCTTGTGCCCCATAATACTTTGTGACAAAATTCAACCAAATATTGGCAAATGCTGAAAATGTATTGATACACGTGTATGATATACTAATATGTATATGGTGACACAAAAGAATCACATGATAGGACATTGAAAATGGTTTTAGATCGCCTATCGCAGGAGGGAATCACAATTAACAGCAGCAAATCAGTTTTGGGGTTGATAAGGTGACATACTGGGGTATCAGTTATCGAAAGAGGGTATCTCTGTAGATTCGGATAGAGTAACGGCAATAATCAGATTTCCTCCCCCTACCAGTAAGGTTGAAGTACAAAGATTCTTGATAATCTTGCAAGGTTTATAAAGATGAGTTCCTCGGTGCTTGAGCCACTTAACGCCCTTACAGGTCGGAAATACAACAAAAATCGTTCCGTGAAATAAAAAATCTTATATCAAAGGCACCTACACTATCATTTTTTGATCCGGGAAAACAGATTACAATTAGTTCAGACGCTTCGAGTTATGTGCATGTCTTATGCAAATTGATAAAAATACGGAAGGGAAAGGGAAGCTTTGGCCTTATTGTGGGCAACGGATAAATTTTCCGAATATATTAATGGTATAAAGATAATTTTCGAAACAGACCACAAGCCGTTGGTGCAATTACTTAAAACAAAGTCAATTGATGATTTAAGTTTACGAATACAGATATTTCGAATGCGGCTTATAAGATATGTACGTGTATGAAATAAAATATATACCGGGAAAAGAACTTATTATAGCGGATGCCCTGTCATGGAGCCCTTTGCCAACGGAGACCAAGTCACAGGAACTAGAAGAAGAGACCGAGAGGTATGTCAATCTGATTACTGATTGTTTTCCAGTAAAAGATTATTACCTAGAAAAACTAAAAGTTTCTCAAAGTAATGACAAAATTATACGGAAATTAAAACATTATTGCCATAGTGGGTGGCCGTCAAGAAATCAAATACAGGAATTTATGATTCCATATTACCAATACAGAAACGAGATTTGCATTGCAGATAATGTGGTGTTATATGGTAGCAGAATAATAATTCCTGGCGATTTACAACAACAGATTTTAGACTTCATCCACCTGGGATGAAGTTAGACCCTGGTCTAACTAAATGCCGCCGCACGGTGGCTGAAAATCGTTTTTCATTGGCCAAAAGTCTTTTTTTTTTCGCCGATTTTTAAAATTTTTACGCCCTTTTGCAGGTAATATATCCTAATATATAGGTTAAACTATTGATAATTGTGGGCGTGGTATGCTGTCAAACTCAACTGTTTTTTTAATTTTAGAAAAAGGTGTTTTTATTTTGTTTTTTATCAAAAATAAATGGTTACTATTCGCAAGCTATCATCGATAATGGCCTGCGGTCTTTTTTATAATGTTGGTAGGATTATAGTCTTTAGTTGTTGTAACTGGTCAGAGCTCTAGCGTTTCATATTAAGGCCGTTACGGAATATTTATGAAATTACTATATTTTTCTCAAATTTAAACTTTAGTGGAATAGAACTTCTAGGGAACAAAAGGGAACAAGAAATGTATACCACCCGGAGAAAGGTGAGTGTCCTCTTTACCGCTATATATACTTTTGCACCCGTGGCGAGCCGTGTGTAGAACATTTTTTTCATTTTAATGAAATTACTCCAAAGTACTCGTATACAATGGTGTATATAATTTTCACTTTTTTGCCTAAAAGTTTATGTTTTTTACTTTAGACTACGTAAAACTAAAAAAATTAAATATAATACCTGCGAAAGGGTTTAATGGCTTTGTTTTGATCAGCCAAAAATTGGTAATAAAATATCACAAATTATCACAAAATTCTACAGTAAACATATGATCTCTTTCTAAATTTACCTGTTATCAAATGTTAGGGTCAACCAAAGTCATAAGCAATTTTATAACAATAATCGGGACATTAACCACTAAAGATAAAAAAACAACCCAACAACAACAACAAGTATTGGCCAGATACTAATAAGTTTTACCTGATATTAAGGTCTGGAGAACATGTGCAGTTTTGTGCAATTTAAGCACTACCTGCTATTAAAGATCAATGTGTGAATAACATGTATCTAAAAATGTATAAAACTACGGATTAGATAAGGGATTACTCAGTAATAAGTTAATCCTCTAGGTGTACGGGTAAAACATAACAGACGCAAATAAAAATATTCAGAAAAATATGGAGAGCTTCAGTTATAAAGAACTGGCGGAAGAGTATTTTAGAAACAAAAACCAGGAAGATGTTCTTAGTTACGTTAAACTTAAATTCGTGTAGCACCGAAATGCAAAAGCAATTATCTAATTTCGTCAAAGCACTAAAAAAACGCTGCAAAGAAGTTCGCTACAGTAAACAAAACTTTTATATAAAAAGTGCAAACTGGTTAGAGGGCCAACTTACTGTCGCTGCAGAAACAGCAAAGCAAGATAAGGCTGGAAGACCACACAAATCATTGGACAACTGCAGCGATAAATCTAAGAGGCGGAAACTTAAAGATATTAACGGTGCAATTGGTTGTACAAATATAAAAGAATCTTTCCTACATCACAGAACGAATTAACAAAAGTGGATATCATTGAAAAACTTGATAAAACATATGAATTTGGATTATCACCACTACATGCAAGAATACGACTTATGGAACACATACTAAAAATCAGTTATGATTTGGATTTCGGGTCTTCAGGGTCAATAAGAAACAACGAAACCAACAAAGAGTTAAGAAGTTCAAAAAAGAAACATGTTCAAGATGAATATCGCAAATTTGGATTGATTATAGATCAGCCAAAACAAGGGTCAGGCAATACAAATGATGGCAATACCGGAAGAAGATTCTTTTCAGATCCAGAAACAGCATCTGAAATAACAGGAGTGGATTTAAACCTTATTTTCAGATTTAAAATAATCCTAGAAGTACTTGCGTGCAATGAAGAAATTTGGAGATTATGCTAAGGAAACTGCAAAAATATATACAACCAACTACCCATGGAGAAATATGTCTGCAACGGTTCACAAAACTCTTTATCATGGAGAAGATGTCATTAAGTATCATTTGGTCCTACTTGGAGATCTATCAGAGGAGGCTCAGGAAAAAAGGAACAAGGATTACATATTTTATAGAGAGCACACAACAAATGAAGATCTATTTAATATATTATTGGCAACGTCAGATCCGTTTATCTCCAGTATTCGAAATCAATGGAAAGTGGAACATCGGGATTTAGATGAAGAAGCCAAAAAACTACTAAAGAACAGAGATAGCACAGAACAAAATATGGAATATTTGCAATTAATATTTGAGTCAAATGAATAATAATTATAATTGCCTTTCATTGTTATTTAAGTACGAAAAATATAGTATTAGTAAAAAATAATAATAAACAGAACCTACCATTGTTGCAAATGCTATTAAAATTTATTGCAGTTTTTATTTTTAAAATGTTTTTAAAATTATCAAATTTGACAGCAAAAAATAATAAATTTTTCTGTAGTAATAGCAATATTTTTAAGTGTAACTATTCTTTGAGTGTAAACAAATTTGCAAATTTGTCAGCAAAAATTTTTTAATTTTTCTGTAATAGCAAAATCTCCAGTTGATTTTACTATTTTTTTCAGTGTAAAATTTTTTTTAAGTGTAACATTACAAAAATTCCATTATTACAAAAATTATTTATAATTATTATTAATTTCCAAATATTAAATTTTGACTCTAAAAGTTAAAAAAATTCAAAAGTTCAACTTTGACCTAGAATTCCTTAAAAAGTCCTTAATCAATTTTAATGAAATTTAAACTGAGTCAAGCTGAACTAAATATCTATCCAATAAAATATTACTTCAATATTTTGATCGGTTCAAAAGTTACAGAATTTTGGCCAATGAAAAACGATTTTCAGCCACTGTGCGTCGGCATATCCAATCAGTTCACTGCCAAAGACTTTATCTCCAAGTTTTAACCGCAAGGTAGATGTCCCTTTAAGGTATCTAATCAGCCTCTTGACTTCATTCCAATCTGATTGCGACGAAGTTTTAATATTTTGAGATAGAATGCTAACCGCTGCTGATATATCTGGCCGTGTATTTGTAGAAATATATAATAAACATCCAATTGCTGCTCTGTATTTTTCGTTTGTTGCCAATTTTTCGTCATCTGGTTGTTTATGGTAAGTATGGCTAATAGGTATAATGGAATCCTTTGAATTTTGTAAGTCGAATTTATTTATAACTTCCAATATATATCTGCTTTGATCAATAAAATAGCTATTGCCGTTCTTTGAGCCTTTGATACCTAAATAATTTGATATTGTGCCCAGGTTTTCAATATCGAAATGTTGCTCAAGAATATTCTGGAAACGCTCAACTTCATTCTTGTCTCTTGAAACAATCAAAATGTCATCAACGTAGATTAATATAAACAAATTGTTCTCATGCGTATATAGACAACTGTCAGCCTTACTTTGTTGTAATTTCGCTCCTAATAGCACATTGTGTAAAGTCTGATTCCAGACACGAGCAGATTGCTTCAAGCCATAAATACTTCTTTTCAGCAAACACACCTTGTTAGGCAGGTTTTCATCAATAAAACCGGGCGGCTGCCTCATGTAAATTTCTTCTTCCAGTTCTCCGTTCAAAAATGCCGTTTTTGCGTCAAAATGATAAACTTCCATTTCATGTGTTGCAGGTCGTAATCCACTCCATATTTTTGGGTAAAGCCTTGGGCAACCAAACGAGCCTTATATTTTTGAGGTTTGCCGTCTGCGTCAGTTTTTATTTTATACACCCATTTACAGCCAGTTAAATTCTTTTCCTCAGGCAAATTTACTAAGGTCCACGTGTTGTTTTTTAGGAGTGATCTATACTCCTCCTCCATCGCCGTTATCCAATGACTACGCTTTGAACACTTGACGGCTTCACTATAATTAGATGGCTCGCCATTTACAACAACATCAATTTCTTGTATAAGGCGCTTTGGAGCAATACCTTTGTTACACCGATCAGATCTCCGTGCAGGCTCAATATTTTCAGCTTCATCGGCACCGCTATCACTAGCATTATTGTTCAGTTCATAGTTTATTTTAATAGCATCATCACTAAAGTTATGGCATTTCATGTTGTTTATATCATTCACAAATTTAACATCACGAGAAACTACGACTTTGCCGTTTTGTGGTAAAAAACACCTATACGCTTTCGATTGCTCATCGTACCCGACGAATATTGCTTCCTCTGCTTTTGGATCTAATTTCCGACGCTGGACATCCTGTCCTCGAACGAAACATTTTGAGCCAAAACGCTTTAGATTTCCGTGGTATGGTTTCCGGCCATGCCAAATTTCAAAAGGTGTTCCATTAATCGATTTCCATGGCATTAAGTTTTGTAAATTGTTTGCAGTCATTACTGTCTCACCCCAAAATTTGTTTTCCAACTTGGAATCTAACAACATACATCGTGTCATTTCCATTAGTGTTCGGTTTTTGCGCTCTGCGATTCCGTTCTGTTGGGGAGAATATGGAGCAGTACGATTGATCATTATGCCCTTCTGATTAAGATAGTTGATGAAATTTCGATCAGTGTATTCTCCACCACGGTCGGTTCGCAGACATTTTATTTTGCGGCCAAATTTATTTAATGTGTATTCGAAAAACTCTTTAAATTTTAGGAACGCTTCAGATTTTTCTTTAAGTAAATAAATTGTGGTGAAACGTGAAAAGTCGTCAATGAATGTCAATACATAGCGCTTACCTGATGGTGTGTTTGTTTGCATAGGACCGCACAGGTCGCTATGGATGAGCTGGAGTGTTTCTGTTGAACGGAACTTAGATTCTTTTGGAAAACTTAAGCGTGTGAGTTTTGCTTTAATGTATACTTCGCAATCGGATAAATTTTCACAAGTTTTTCTACATGCTGCTAACTTTATACCAGTTGCCAAATTATTTTTTTCTATCGTACGTATTGCGTCCATGCTACGATGCCCCAATATGCGATGCCAGTCATGCATGCAAAAACTTTCCTCATTTGTTATATATTTTACACAATTTTTCATTCGCAACCTATACAGGTTGTTTGTTGCATAGGCCACTAGTTGCTTACCATCTGACAGTCGTATATCACGTTTTTGTCAGTAGTTTCACTGATATTAAATTGCCTCCGATTTCGGGAACGTATAAAACATTTTCGATCTTAAGTTCGGTAGAACATCCATTAATGTCAACTGTTTTTAAGTTAACACTACCTCTACCGTATACCGTTAAAATTTGACCATTTGCCACAGACACATTTTCGGTATATGATCCATCAAAACTATCAAACATATCTCGACTACTAGTAATGTGACATGTAGCCACAGAGTCTACAATCCAGTCATTACAGTCCTTTGTGCCAACGAAAAACTACAATTCGTGAGCATCATCCTGTTCTATAACATTCGCTTCTGGTCTGTATTCTTCTTTCGATTTGTTTGCCTTCCACACAGAGTATTCCCTGCATTTACTTCGAATGTGTCCCCTTTTCTTACAAAAGAAACAAGTAATGCCACCCTCACTCTTACGTTTGAAGTTCGAAACGCGTACGGCATCTACGCCCGCAGTCATATCCGCAACTCTGTCACGCTCTTGTCGGCGCCGATACTCTTCCATAATCTTCGCACTAATCAAAGACGGCGTTAAACTTTTTTCATCATATGCCTCCAATGCTGTTATGAGGCCATCGTAACTGCTTGGCAGTGAGCCTAGTATAGTAGCCGTCTTTAAAAATTCCCATGTAACAGAGCTACCGTATGCCACAAGTTTTTGGAATAATTCGTTCATCTGGCTAATATGGGCCTCCATGTCGGTGTCGTCTTGGGCCTTTTTTGCCATTACTTCACGCAATAACCTAACTTTAACAGCCGGAGAATCCCGTGCATAGAACTCCTTAAGAGCATTCCATGCTTCCTTTGCGTTCGTCGTATTGCGTATATGGTGAATTTGATCATCCCCTATACAAAGGGCAATAGTGGCATGAGCTTTGTTATCTATGTTATCCCAGGCAGTGAAATTCGTTGATGGCCTAGAATCTGCTATGACAGTCCATAAACCCCCGCGCTTTAAAAGCATTTCAATTTTGAAGCGCCAGAGGTGACACGAACAGCATGCTATTGCTGTATCTGTCGCACAGTAACTCGTAAACAAAGAATTTTTCATGTTTTGTTGTGGTTTTGTATTCTTATTAATTTCTGACTCACTAAAAAGAGTTGCAGAAAAATATTAATTTAAGCAATATAAATGCAAAAAGTTATATAACATTAAAAATAATATAAAATAAGAATTATTCGTGATATATAGAAGAAGTAAATTGCAATACAATTCATCATTTCTTACTTCCAAAATGCTTAATTTTGTTTTGTTTATTTTCCCTCATCCTTACATTATATTGCTATCTCTTTTTAACAGTAACTAGTTGAACAAAAAAGCTGATTTGCTCCAAAACATAACCTCAAAGTTACATCTCTGATTACCCTGTGGTAATTACTGGATGTTAATTTAGGCACCTGATGACTTATAAATGAATCGGCCATCTTGTATGAAAGTATGATAAGACCACTTTAAATATAAAAAATCTCAGTAATCCCTGGGCCCATAACCTTTGTTATACTGAATAATGGTAGCGTTTCTCGACCTAATAATTAAGCCAACTTTATTTATTTTAATGTAATTGATTTTATTAGTTCAATAGGAAAAATTCTTGTCACACAAATATAACTTGTTCTTTCGACCACACGCAAAATCAAGAAGAAAGAAACAAAAGGATACAAAAAATAATATGTAAAATAAATGAGATGCCATACAACTCTATACATAGTATTTATCGATATCAGCCAGAAATGGAGATGTAAATTATTTTATTCTAACAGTATTTTATTCAATGCGATATTCCTCAAAACTATGATTTCTTAGGTGTTTTTAATGAATGTAATACCAGTTAATTTTAAATGAATATGAAGAAGTGAATTTTTTATCTCCTGAGATCTTAACTTATGATTTTGTATATGTTGAATTGGGAAAAATACGAAAATATGCAAAAAAAATAAAATACAAATATGTATGCATATACTATTTTTAGATGCGGTACAGCTCGCGAACTATTATCGCTACGCTTCAAATGTTTTGGAAATTTTCCCGAATCATTCCGATCTAAAAATCCAAAGTTCGTAGGAATTGATTGTTTGAAAAATATTTGATGAACTCCGAACTATTCTTAGAATACATTTTAATTAAGCCCACATTAAATTATTCAATTGGATAATGCAATCTAGAAGCTAAATATAAATTTGTGGAAAGTAGGTATTTGCAATACTTTTATTCAAAATACAAATGCATTTTAAATTTTTATTCCAAATACAAAATAGTTTTTAATAAAAGTATAATTTTCACAATGGAAATAATATTTTGTAAGTTTTTCTACTCTATAATTTTGCTGTTTTTTAATCAATATTGAATCATACAATTTTCCTGATGTTCGCATATTTTTAAGAATTTTTGGCAATTTAGAGATTTTTTTCAAGATTTTTGGCTGCCGTTAGGCAATTATATGATTTTTTTAAATAAATTTTGGGAATAATTTCCGATATTGCAGTTGCAATTTTTAGGATATGCGCTATTTTCGCGGGGTTTTCAATTTTTTAGTTTCTTTGCTGATGACATTTTGGAGCTTGATATCTAATTAAATTCTTCCATCAAACTTTGTTTTCATTTTATAGAAAAGGCAATTAATTGAAGTGCTTTTGAAGATTAACTCACTGATGTTACACAATGAAAGAAACATTTCTTATCAAATTCTAGCCGGGAAGAGATTTTTCTGCTTTGTTATGTGTTACTAAGTATCCAAACAACATTTTAATTGTCAAAAGATTTTTTATCACATTGTACAAATACAATAATAATACCGGGTTCTGATATACTGCAGGTACGCTCTGCACCTGAATATAGAAAATAATTAAAATTACACAAGTATAAAACAGGATATAAGCATCAATTTTGCCTTTCTTCTGAAATCACAAATAGTCATAAAAAATGAAATATTAATGCATTTTCAAAACTAAACTAAAATTCAATTTCATTGATTTTGTATATCTCTCGTACATAGTGTCTTGACGATCCATTACATTTCTTTAATATAAATAATATAAAAAATAATTATGGTTATTTATATACGAAAAGAAAATGTAAGCGATAAAAAATACTGTAATATGCATGCATAATATTATACTAATAAACGTACAAAAATAAGTTTAAAGAAACAAACAAAAACAAAACAACAAATCATTGCTTTTAATTGTTTAAATACACACATCTATACACACAATGTGTACATGTGCCCATGAACGCATTTCAGTATGTATGGATGTGATATATGTATGACAAAAAGGGAAGATTTACAACAACCACACCAATTTCCAGTTTTACTATTTTATAATAAATAAGATATATTATGTTCTTACACGCGTAAACTACTATGAAAAATACAACTGCTCTGTGGTGTACAAGAAGCGCTTGTGACTACCAACCAATAGGTTGTTGGATTGAATCCCAACGCAACTTTTTCAAAAAAATTTTTTAAGTAAAATTATTTCGAATATATTTTTTTTGCTCATATTTTAGTCTTTAATGGATCGACTTCAATTATTTTCAATCTAAAATTTCGTAGAAATCGATACAAGAGATCTGCCTCATAAAATTGACCGTAGGACAGTCGGGGCCATAAAAAACAACAGAATAGGAAATATAACAAAAAAAGTCTGTTGGCTATATCTCATAAATTATTGGACCTAGTTTTGTTATTTTCAAACCGAACTATTTTATGAAAAATTCCAAGAGAATGGTATAAAATTTAATTCTAAATACACCAAAATGTAGCAGACGGACAGACGGACATCGCTCATTCGACTTCTCTATCTATAAGGATCCAGAATATATATTCTTTATGGGGTCTTAAATGAATAATGAAGAAGTTACATACGGAATGACAAACCTACATATATATCACCTTTCCATTTTTTGGCGAAGGGTATAAAAAAAATGGCTCGAATCCCCTACTTCGACTTTGCCATGGGAAAGGGATATATGTTTCATCCCGGTCGTCCCTCCCACGTGAAAACAGCATCTATTTTAATTGTCCTCGGTGACTGCGTCTGTCTGACATCATGGTCACCCCATAGGCCTAACTTTCCCCTTTCCCAGATACCTACCTTTCTTCCTACCAAATTACCATTTTAGTATCATTTACAAGAAGAACGCAAGTTTATTTCCATTTTTCTTTTATATATATGTACAGATATAACTATGACGTAGTCAAAACAATTGCCTTATATTCTAGCTTTTCACATTCTTCAATTACTTAGGTATATGTTAAGTTGGCACATAACTTGTCATTTCTTGTTCAGTTCAAGTAATGCCCATTTTCGATCTTAGATCTAGTAGTTACAATTATTGGTTTCCGTTTTATGGAGAATTATTGATTTCGATTCAATATTGTATTTAATTAATTATGATTCTTAATTCTAGCTCGATTAATTATTATTGATTTTAATTTAATGGCTTATTGTGCCTTCTAGTTCAATTAGTCGTTATTATCTATTGTGACTCAAGTACTTATTATTGATTTTAATTCAAAGGATTATTGTGCATTTGGATTCCATTAGTCACTATTATTTACTGTAACTCAATTACTTATTATTGATTCAATTCAATGGACTTTTGTGCATTGTAATTCGATTAGTTATTATTCCTCACCTTAACCCAATTATTTATTATTGATGTTAATTCAACTGCTTGAGGCGGATTTTAATTTCATTAATTGTTCTTACTTTAGCTCAGTGAATTGTTATTGATTATAATTCTATTGATTAAGGTGAATTTTAATTCCACTAATTATTATTTTTACTTTAACTCCAATCATTTATTATTGCTCTTACTTCAACTGATTAAGGCAAATAATAATTCTATTAAATATTATAGTTACTGTAACTCAGGGAATTTATTATTGATTTTAACTCAATTGGTTAATAATTTTATTAATTATTATTACTTTATATTTATATATATTTACTTTAACTCAAATATTTATTATTGATTTTAATTCAATCGGTTAAGGTGAATAATAATTTTATTAACTATTATTCTTACTCTCGGTTGATTGTACAATTAGGCTTTCTTTCGTTTTGTTCGGATTTTGATATCCTTGCATTCGGCAAACTAGGGTTTCACTGTCGTTGGAGTTTGCTCGGGTGAACTTGGATGACGGACTTTAAACAAGCGGGTTTAAATTTCGCTAAGCAGTATACATATGTCTCATGCAGAGTAAAGATATAAACGAGAAGCGCAAGCGTAACGCGTGGGTTGAGACCCCATTAACTAAAAATTCACGACCACTACTCGTCTTATTTTTGGGCGTAAAAAATAATTAACGTTTCTCGATCTTGAGCAGAAAAGGTATTCTAAAAGACACCACAATTCAGCGATTGTGGAATCATAAACGAAAACGCGCTCGCATAACGCGTTGGGCGTGACCCAATTAATTTGGCTAATGCATTCTGGCAAACTACCCAATAAGGATACTTATCTGGCCACTGGAACTGTTGTGTATGTGATGGTTCTCGCAGCCTTTTTATCGCCGTTGCCGCTGGCGCTGTTGGTGCCTACACTGCTGCTGGTCTATTGGTGGACGTTGTCCGCTTCGGGCATTCGAAGGGAAAAAGGCAGTGCCCTGTGGTTGCGGGACACTAACCCTTCGACTGGCGAGTCTATACCCCGCCAGGAATTGCCTTCCTTCGTCTGCTGTTGTTAATACTGCTGGTGTTAATGCTGCTGGTGTTAATGCTGCTGTTGTTTTGTAGACGTTGTTCGCTTCGGGCATCCAAAGAAAAGGAGGCAGTGACCTGTGGTTGCGGGACACTAACGCTTCAACTGGCGAGTCTATACCCCGCCAGGAATTACCTTCACTCCGGCTGCTGTGGTGGATGCTGTGTTTGTGTGTAGGTGCTACTATCTGATGTTTTAAATACGGCGGATAGTTTTACTTCAGCGGCTGTGTCGCGAGGGCCAAAGTTGTTGCCTTGGCCGGGTCTCCTGTTTGTCCACCGCCTGCCACTAGCTTACTGATCTAAACAAAAATCTTCGGTCAGTATCGCAACTAACCCCAACCATTTGCACCTTAAATTCATGCAATTCGTAATTCCTTACTCACCTGTAAAGTACACCCGATTAGTATGTAAGCATCCACCTTTGACTGTCTGGGCTATTAAAATTTCAGTATTTTATTTTATTCCCCACTCGTTTTGATCCGCGACACTACTATGCACAATTAACACCACAATCAAAAGGACCGGATCTTCTCCATTACTTCCGGCTGCCAAAAAATGCATCTCACTTCACATCTGACACGAAACGCAAAAAATGCAACTCAACTAATTAGCGTTGCATTTTTTTGGGACGCAAAGCATAAGTGCATCTCCCGACTGTCCGCCTTGCCAGACATTTTTGTGTTTTGCTTTTCTCCACCTTAACACGTTACAACATCTTGGTATTTTACTGTTGCTTTCAATATAAATTCCCATAAGAAATGTTTCTTTCATTCTATGACAACAGTGACTTAATCTTCAAAAGCACTTCAATTAATTGCCTTTTCTATAAAATGAAAACAAAGTTTGATGTAAGAATTTAATTAGATATTAAGCTCCAAAATGTTATCAGCAAAGAAACTAAAAACTTTAAAATCCCGCGAAATTAGCGCATATTCTAAAAATTGCAACTGCAATATTGGAAGTTATTCCCAAAATTTATTAAAAAAAATCATATAATTGGCAATCGGCAGCCAAAAACCTTGAAAAAATCTCTAAAGTGCCAAAAATTCTTAAAAATATGAGAACATCAGGAAAATTGTATGATTCAATATTGATTAAAAAACAGAAAAATTATAGAGTAAAAAAAAACTTAAAAAATATCATTTCCATTAAAAACACCTAAGAAATCATAGTTTTGCGGAATATCGCATTGTCGATAGCACGCACTACGGCATTGGACGCGGATTAATGGTAAATTATTACGAAAATAAGCCGAATTATGGGTTGGATTTGAGAGCAAAAGGCTTTTTATTTGCGATTTTATCGTCATTTTTCATATTTAGTTCTCTGTCTTAAACGCAGAAAAAGATTTAAATAAAAAATGTTTTTAATAAATCCATCTGTTTTCTTAGTAGGCTGAATATGAATTACCGAATTCGTATTTTTTAAATCAATTGTGGTTGAAATTCGATTGTGTTTCTGTATCAGAAATATACAGATTATATTGAACCAAAACCTTTATCGTCTGGTCCAACCGCAATACAGATAAGTAAATGAAAAGTTAACAAAATTTTAAAAAGACAACTATCAGAATACCACTAGTTTACATCCATACGTACATCATACGAGTTTCAAAGCAAAAATTAAATTAAAATAATTAAAATATATTGTTATATTTTATAATTTTTTCTTACACCGTCAAGTTATTATTATATTATATCAAATAAAAACGTCGACAACTTACTGAATTCATTATATAATTATTTGATCACTGTACAAAATCCTATCTGATAACATATTGGATATTTTTGAAAAATAAACCTTTTATCGTTCATAAAATTGAAAAAAAAGCAAAAATAAAAAAAAATATTATAAATGAGATTGTGCCCTGGTTTTTTAAATAAATTGTGGAACAAACTTTTTGAAATAAAAAGTAAAAGTAATAAAAACAACTGAAATGTATCGAAAATTATAAAAAAATAGCATTTTGTTGTGTTCAGGATTCGATACCGTGCCACCGAGTAGGGTACGGTTTCAAATCCTAAACAACCATTTATTAATTTTTTTTTAATTTTTGATACATTTTAGTTATTTTTATTACTTTTACTTTTTGTTTGAAAAAGTTCGTTTTTTTAAAGAATTTTTGATAGCTTTAAATTATTTTCAATATGAAGATAATATTGGAACATTTTAATTATTAGACTAGCAGATTTATGTAATAGTTGCCGATTTTTTTAATCAATTTTGGGAGAATTTCTTCATTATTAAATCTTTTCTAACGTTTCTAATCATATCTTTGTTTAGTCGAAGACCACAGGCTTACGATACAGACGTTGAAACACTTCTTGGATGTGTGAAAAATTATATAAGTGCTAATAAGGGTACGTTAATATTTTTATAATGCAACCCAGACAAGAAAGTATTACAAATTTGTTACGGAATTCATAATTTATGGCTGACTTCATAAACGCAGTTTGCAAAGCAACACTGGAATGCCTTGTAAACTCATGCTTCCAGTGTTGCTTTGCAAGCTGTGTTTATGAAATCAGCCTATACTATGAAATAGATTTTTTTGCTTTAATGTAATTTTTTCCATTTAAATTATTATTTTTTTGTATTTCGTGGGCGTGAATTTTCGTGATTGTGACTTCTTTCGTCACTCTATACTATGGTGAAGGGTATATAAGATTCGGCACATTCGAATATACGTCTCTCTCTTGTTTTTTACTCTGGATGAATTCCGTTGTCATCTACAGCTTTTGAAATATACCCCACCGTTTTTCTTGTAAATGATCTTTATTATCATATCCAGTACGTTGGCCGTATAGGGACTATGTGTCCACCGAGCACTTTTGACCCCTTAATTATACTTTTGGAAGAACATTTTTTTATTTATTTATTAGTACATATTCTACAAAGTAAATTTGCAGAATATGGTTGAACAAAAATGGCGCCGGTAACTACACCATATGTCCATGAAGTTATTAACAGTATTTTAAAAATGTTTTTGTGACTGACTATACACGACCTATGCCTTCACATAGGAAGTAGCAACGTGGTTCTCAACGAAATTCCACAAAAGAACCGCATGACTATACGGTTATCTGTGGAAAATCAGCCAACCAGTGCGAGCGAAACGAAAAACTCTCGAAGGCCAAACAACACACGCAAGCCTGACCGCACTTAAGAAATAATTACAATGACGCGAGAGCTGTTCTTTAGCCCAGAGCTGCTTAACGATTGAAAACATTTTTATTGTCGAACGACATATCGAGCCCCGTAGACTAGTAGATAGCGTACTAGACTATTAGTCGGGGGGTCGCAGGTTCGGTTCCTGCCTAGACCCAGGGTGTTTCTGTAGACAAGCCAAAATGGCTTCGCGGTTTGTGTTTGTTCTTTAAAAAAAACCCGTCGGACCTTTTACCCGCGTATTGTCAACATAACCTGATTAGCTCAACTCTGGTGGATGGTAACCAGTTTTTTTTATTTTGTATTTTTGGACATTTCATAACAATTTACTGTTTTGGCTGAATAGCTTCTCTTTTCGTAATTTTTGATACTTGCTCATTCTTAGTGGAACTATGGAGTTCTAGGCAACTTTATTAGTTGTAATGAGTCGAGTAGATACGGAATAGCGACAATAGACATGCGCACCTGCGCTGCTAGCTGTTTATAAAAACAGCAGCGCACACATATGTATGGTGAGAATGTGTGGTGTGTGTGTGTATGTTCGTTTGCTTGCCTGTGTTGTGTGTGTGTTTATGTTGTTGGGTGTGTTTCTGTTGGTATGTAGGCAGTGAATATTTTGTTGGCAACGAATGTGTGTGTATATCTGATTATTTTAGGTGTGTCGTCATCACTGACGTCATAGCGTGAGTATGAGGGTGTGTTTCAACGTGTGTGTGTGTGTGTATGTTGCGATTACTTTGGTATCGTTGTATTAATGATGTTTATTAGATTTTATTTTTTGTTCTTTTATATATTAGTAAGTTTTTATATATGTTTTTGATTTTTCTTTATGTTTTCATAATTCTGGTTACGTCGACAACTATGAACTCTTTGGTATAGTCCTGATTAGTTGACTAATACGCGATTCTCATAAGTGCCTATAAATAAGAGGTGTAGTACAGCTTTTAATCATACTTACCAGAAAAGTATATTGACTACTATAAATTTAAAAGGCTTATATTTTCAAAGTGGCCTTAGATAAAATATAGTTTCAAATAATTGTTGTTAGTGTGTTCAAGTAAAAAACTTTAAGGGAAATTTGTTAATATTAATACAAATAAAAAATTAATTATTATACAAAAATGAATACTAAAAGTTGTATGATCTGTAATAAAATATTTATGAAAAAAATAAAATTAAATGAGCACATGGAAGTACATTCTTCGGTTGTGAAGTTTAGTGGTGATAGTATTGGTGTGAATGTATTAAAAAGGCATTGTGGATCATGTAATGAAGTGGTACAACTCTCTTCATGGATCAGCCACATTAAAACCATTACTCATAGAAAAAGATGTCAGGAAGTTAGAATCAATGATGATCTAACTAGGAGAACAAGTGACTTTAAGGGGAGGATCGAGATATATGTATGTGTGAACAAAAACGAAGGTGTCTTGTATCCGGAGGAATTTTTCTCATCGGTGAAGAGCTCCATTGTTAGCCAAATAAATGAATGCAGTAAGATTCATACTACACTCAGGTTTAAAATGGAGCTCATTTGCGATTATATGAAAATGGCAAATGATGAGATGATCGTGTCCCCACTTGTACGCATATCGAAGATGATGCTGGTGATCCTCTCTGACGATGTAAAAGAGCTGTACAAGAAACATACGGAGGAAATACGAACAAAAATGGAAGAGTTTCAGGAAAGGGATAGCGGATGGACATTGATTTCTATTAATTCCCTTGAAAGTTATATAAACAAGGCGTCCATAATAAGAGAGTCCAGTTTTATCCCTCTCACAAGAAATATTGCACTGAAACGTGCATGCATAAATGTCGTGAACTCTGATGTTTATTGCTTTAAGTGGTGCATCATTGCTGCTTTATATGTTGATAGTAATCTGGACCATAGACAGAGAAATCAATGTAGAAGCTACAACATTGGGAATATCAAAGCTAATAAAATTTTTTTAGGAGAAACTATGATAAATTTTAATGGTTTAGAGTTCCCCCTCCCACTGAAGAATCTAAAAAAATTTGAAAATCAAAATGATGTGATTGTATTTGGTCATAATGGAACATCACTTATAGGACCATACTATGTGATGAAGGGGGAAAAACAAATACATATTAATATGCTATTGCTCGCCTCAAATGAGAGTTTCCACTATGTACTCTTGAAGGATATATTAAAGTAAATTTCATTTGTGTGTTTATTAAAAATTTACTTGTTATTGACATTTACTTATTATTTTTCTTCTTCGATCTAGCATAACATCATGTGGCCATAAGATTATTATTTATAACACCTGATTTTACAGTTTAAGAACTTCTACAAGCAGCTGGACGTACCATACGTCATCTACGCCGCACAGTGGCTGAAAATCGTTTTTCATTGGCCAAAACTCTGTAACTTTTGAACCGATCAAAATATTGAAGTAATTTTTTTTTTATTGGATAGATATTTAGTTCAGCTTGACTCAGTTTAAATTTTATTAAAATTGATTGAGGACTTTTTAAGGAATTCTAGGTCAAAGTTGAACTTTTGAATTTTTTTTAACTTTTAGAGTGAAATATGGAATTATTATTTTTTTATTTATTAAAAAATTTGAATATTTGGAAATTAATAATAATTATAAATAATTTTTGTAATAATGGAATTTTTTTTATGTTACACTTAAAAAAATTGTACACTGAAAAAAATAGTAAAATCAACTGGAGATTTTGCTATTACTGAAAAATTTAAAATTTTTTGCTGACAAATTTGCAAATTTGTTTACACTCAAAGAATAGTTACACTTAAAAAAAACGTTAATAATATTATCTAAAAATATTGCTATTACTACAGAAAAATTTATTATTTTTTGCTGTCAAATTTGATAATTTTAAAAACATTTTAAAATAAAAACTGCAATAAATTTTAATAGCATTTGTAACAATGGTAGGTTCGTTTATTATTATTTTTTACTAATACTATGTTTTTCGTACTTAAATAACAATGAAAGGCAATTATAATTATTATTCATTTGACTCAAATATTGATTGCAAATATTCCATATTTTGTTCTGTGCTATCTCTGTTCTTTAGTAGTTTTTTGGCTTCTTCATCTAAATCCCGATGTTCCACTTTCCATTGATTTCGAATACTGGAGATAAACGGATCTGACGTTGCCAATAATATATTAAATAGATCTTCATTTGTTGAATTGCTTGAAATTTTTCTAGTATTGTGCTCTCTATAAAATCTGTAATCCTTGTTCCTTTTTTCCTGAGCCTCCTCTGATAGATCTCCAAGTGGCACCAAATGATATTTAATGACATCTTCTCCATGATAAAGGATTTTGTGAACTGTTGCAGACATATTTCTCCATGGGTAGTTGGTTGTATATATTTTTGCAGTTTCCTTTGCATAATCTCCAAATTTTCTAGAGTCAATTTCTTCATTGCACGCAAGTACTTCTAGGATTATTTTAAATCTGAAAATGAGGTTTAAATCCACTCCTGTTATTTCAGATGCTGTTTCTGGATCTGAGAAGAATCTTCTTCCGGTATTGCCATCATTTGTATTGCCTGACCCTTGTTTTGGCTGATCTATAATCAATCCTAATTTGCGATATTCATCTTGAACATGTTTCTTTTTTGAACTTCTTAACTCTTTGTTGGTTTCGTTGTTTCTTATTGATCCTGAAGACCCGAAATCCAAATCATAATTGATTTTTAGTATGTGTTCCACGAATTTAAGTTTAATTTTATTTTAACGTAGCTAAGAACATCTTCCTGGTTTTTGTTTCTAAAATACTCTTCGGCCAGTTCTTTATAACTGAAGCTCTCCATATTTTTCTGAATATTTTTATTTGCGTCTGTTATGTTTTATCCGTACACTTAGAGGATTAACTGAGTAATCCCTTATCGAATCCGTAGTTTTATACATTTTTAGATACATGTTATTCACACATTGATCTTTAATTTCATAGCAGGTAGTGCTTAAATTGCACAAAACTGCACATGTTGTCCAGACCTTAATATCAGGTAAAACTAATTATTATCTCGCCAATATTTGTTGTTGTTATTGGGTTGTTTTTTTATTTTTAGTGGTTTAATGTCCCGATTATTGTTATAAAATTGCTTATGACTTTGGTTGACCCTAACATTTGATAACAGGTAAATTTAGTAACAGATCATATGTTTACTGTAGAATTTTGTGATAATTTGTGATAATTTTATTACCAATTTTTGGCTGATCAAAACAAAGCCATTAAACCCTTTCGCAGGTATTATATTTAATTTTTTTAGTTTTACGTAGTCTAAAGTAAAAAACAAAAACTTTTAGGCAAAAAAGTGAAAATTATATACACCATTGTATACGAGTACTTTGGAGTAATTTCATTAAAATGAAAAAAGTGTTCTACAGGCGGCTCGTGGCGGGTGCAAAAGTATATATAGCGTTAAAGAGGACACTTTCACCTTTCTCCGGGTGGTATACATTTCTTGTTCCCTTTTGTTCCCTAGAAGTTCTATTCCACTAAAGTTTAAATTTGAGAAAAATATAGTAGTTTCATAAATATTCCGTAACGCCCTTAATATTAAACGCTAGAGCTCTGACCACTTACAAAAACTAAAGACTATAATCCTACCAACATTATAAAAAAGACCGCAGGCCATTATCGATGATAACTTGCGAGTAGTAACCATTTATTTTTTATAAAAACAAAAGAAAAACACCATTTTCTGAAATTAAAAAAACCGTTGAGTTTGACAGCATGCCACGCTCACAATTATCAATAGTTTAACCTAATTTTTTGGCTACCTTAATCTGGATATATTAGCTGCAAAAGGGCGTAAAAATTTTAAAAATCGGTGACAAAAAAAAATTTGAGTTTTGGCCAATGAAAAACGATTTTCAGCCACAGTGCGCCGACATTGAATCGATTTTGGATAAAGTCGATGAGAGTGTGAGTATAAGTACAACAAATATACAAAAGCACCATGCTTGTGCATGTAGTTATTTTTTTTTTTTTTTTTTTTTTTATCTTGGACCAGCACTCAGGGGATGACCCCTACACATGCAATGCATTGTGCTGGAACTAGAGGAAAGGGATAGTGATAGATATGAAAGGAGGTTATTAAGCTTCATTCGTTTTTTACAACTCTGCTTTTTTTTTTCTGCACGTTTATTCGTAGAGCAGTGTTGCAGCGCCTCTGGTGGCGAGGAGGACATTACGAGTTTTGAAGCTGTGTTTAGTTTTTAGTAGCCACTTCTTTTTTTTTTATTAATTTATTTTACTTCGCCGTTGATTGTGCTACTCAGTACCAACGAAGGAGGGCGCTCTGATGTTACATTGGAATTAGTATCAGCTGAAGTTGGGAACTGTTCAGTGACCAGTGACCATGCCTTCGCCACTGAAACCTTCCGCCAACAACTGACACAAAGGCACAACAATGCACATCAGAGAAATGCGTGGTGTTTTTATTTCATGACTCTGTCTGACACTGGGTTTGAACCCAGGTCCTTCGGTTTGTAGTCAACGTGCTTACTACCTGAGCCAATTAGGTGTAGTGTTAGTAGAGATAATAATTTACATATGTAGATATTATTTCGGAGGAGGATTCAGCAAAAATATTTGTTAAAACATTTTTTCAAGGTTCAACGGATATTTATGAAAATTATCTATTTAAAGTTGAGAGCATGATCATGCCTCCAATAGAATTAGTTAAATATAATAATGCAGATAATTGATATATATGTAATAAAAAATTAAATAATGATAAAGTTAGAGATCATTGTCATCTTACGGGTATTTATCGCGGAGCAGCCCATTGCGATTGTAATTTGAATTACAAAACACCTCAAAAGATTTATAGACTCGTTTCGATTCATGTCTTCGAGTCTAGACACATTAGCGAAAAATCTTGATAACAGTGATTTCAATACTGTTCGATCATGTTTCACTGTTGAAAATCATTTCGAACTGATTAGAAGAAAGGGTGTGTTTCCATACTCTTACATGGATTCCATGACCAAGTTTGAGGAAACTGAACTCCCTAGTAGAGAAGAGTTCTTTAATATTCTAACAAAGGAGAATGTGCTATAGTCGAGTATGAACATGCTTAAAAATTATGGAGAGAGTTTAATTGTAAGACTCTCCTTGACTATACTGAGCTCTACCTAAAGACAGATGTTCTTCTTATACACACGTGTTTGAAAATTTCAGAAAATTTTTTAAAGGGATTTATGATCTTGATCCATGTCACTACTATACAGCACAAGGTCTATCTAGGGATGCTATGCTCAAAACCCCTCAAGTTACGCTGGAACTGATTACTGATTCCGAAATGTATATGTTCAATGCTCACAAAGATATTCGAAGACCAACCATAAGTATTTAGAAGATTTTGATGTTACAAAACCATCTGAATATTTAACGTATTTAGATGCGAACAACTTATATGGGTGGCCAATGTCAGAATATCTTCCCTGTGGAGAATTGGAAAAAATTGAATGTGGAAAAAATATCTGATACATCAGAATATGGTTACATATTAGAGGTGGATATATAGTATCCCGACTCAATACATGATCTACATAATGATTTACCATTTTGTCCTCAAAATAAGACAGTTGGAGGATCTAAATTAAAAAAATTGATTGCAGACTTAGACCCTAAACCAATTTATACTATACATTATAGAGTTTTAAAACAAGCCATTTTAAATGGTCTCATCTTAAAACAAATCCATAGAATCTTAGACAATCCTCTTGGCTTAAAAATATATTGATTTAAATACATTCCATAGAACAAATGCTAAAAATAACTGAAAAAGATTTTTTCAAACTTCTAAACAATGCTGTTTATGGGAAGACAATGGAAAACATTGAAAAACGAAGCGACATTAGAATTACTTCATGATGGGAATCAACAAACAGAAATGGGTCTCAGAGCATCAATTGCAAAACCAAATTTTATGCATTTGTCAAATGCATGCGGTGGAGTTGAAAAAATGAAACCAGAGTATAATAAACCCATATATGTTGGCTTTACAGTACTAGAGTCATCCAAGTGGAGAATGTATGATTTCCATTATGGTTTCATGAAACCTAAATTCGGAGTCCTCCATATTACTTAATTTATAAGAGTTTCCAAACTTGTCCTTTTATAGGAATATATACAATTATACGATCATGAATAAGAATACAGTAAGTTGATGTCTTTGATGGAATATTTGTGTCTGTTTCAAATTAAATTTTTATATCAATTGGTCCGTTATTGAGCGACTCGTTTTGATGGCTAACATCTAGTACAATAATCGGTGCATTATTTTTAAATTCTTGAGCGGTAAGAAGCGGTTGAGACTCTCTCATGTAGTACCTCTGTTGAAATCTTAGATACATATCATATCATTTTTAAATTTGATATTTAGATCATCATATGGGTATGATACTGAATTTAAATTGGTCAGGTCACAATGAACAATCTTATTTTCTTGTTGAAAAGCAATCAATACAAAACGGGGGCGTTCTCTACTTGCGGCTAATTTAGCATTCCAAATATAACTTGTTCTTGTATTTAATTGTGGATTCACATGAAAATCCCAACTACGGAATGCCATCGGTATAGAAGCACCATTGCTAATAATTTTTATCATATTCAGATTGCAAAGATCAGATAATTGTACGTGTGGAATTCTCCATGAGATGAGTGAAATTGTTTTCAAAAAGTGAAAAGTTTTGGTTTTTCAGTAGAAACGTTCTTGCGTACAAGATCTTCATCATTCTTATTACGTAAGAATATCAATTCATGTTTTCCATTTAGTATAACTTTATTATAGTTTTCAGCGAATCCTAAAAGCATCTTAAGTGGTACATAGAAATTAAAGTAGCCATTTACAAGTTTCAAATCATCAATTTTATTCCAACCAGCATTCTGCATTCCTGTGCTAAAGAAACCAAGTTTTTTATGGTGCTTGTGGCTCCTAAATATCTCGTATGATCAATTTCAATACCATTCAGCTCATAGCGAATTTCATCAAATGGATATGCCACAAAGTTGTTTTTCAATTTGAAATTGTCTGTCGATTTGGAGGTTTTCTCATCTACAACAGATCCTTCCACATATATATAACTTTCACTAGGTAAAACATACAAATCTTGATTTTGTATTGAAATGCGTATTTCATCATTGTTGTTGTAAGATTGTAGGTATGGCACATATGTATGATAGTCCTTTTTGATTATATTTTCATCAGATAATGGCTTATCCAATACATTTATTATTGAACTCATTTTGTCTTCAGTTTAAAATTAAGAGACTTTAGAAAATTTTTATTTGTTGTTGTCAACGTTTTTTGATGAATTGATCTTTTTAATTGTGGTTTAGGTTGTGATAATGGTTTAGGGTTGTATGTTGTTGCTGTTGTTATATTTTTCGATATACTTGAGTTGTATATCAACATTATTTAGTTGGTCTTAAATGAATTCTTATTGTTATTTCCTCTCCTCGAAAATTAATTAAATCGCCGTACCGATCAACTACTCGTAGCGATAGTGAACCTACCTCTCTGGAGTTCACAGGTAAATAGATGAGGTTTCTAGGAATCTCAGCTATTTTATAGCCTGGAGGCACATTAATCGGAAACTCGTGTAGTGTATGCGATTTGGAATTGTTCATATATGTATTAACAGTGATACTACTTTCAATTCGTAATAGATTCACCTTGAAATTATTAACTGGAAGATCTGAATAATGATCTTCGTTTGGAGTTAGGATTTTATCGTTGAATCCTAAGAGTTTTCCAATTGTATTTTCCTTATTAAAATATATTGGATCCTTAGAGCTATTAACTTTAACCTGCATTGTGTTATTATTGGCTTCTATAACAATTTTTTTCTCTACTATAACGTTTGTATTCTTCCTCTATATAATCAACTATGTCATTCAATTCATAAGATCCAATTGGTATTTCAATCACATTTTCACCTATATGAAACAAATTGTTATAGACGTCCACATTTGGAATGCTATTATACGAATGAAAATCAGTTAGAGCACATTCATATGCCCCATTTAACTCAATAGGAGGGAAGTAATTAGCAGATAACTCTGATGAGTTGGAGCTCAGAGAAGTGTTATTGACATTATGCCTGCTTGATTGTAAATGAATAAAGTTTAACACACAATATGGTTTATAAAAAGCATTTTTATTTTAATTTAATCTTTTTTGTTTTGAATTTACATTATAATTTTTAATACTAAATGCAATAATTCTTAATACAATAATTCTAAATATTTTGTTTCAACTATAATATTTCATCTTTACTTATCCAAGAATTGTGTTCATTAGTAAATCCTAACCACTTAATATACGCTTTATCTCCTTTAGTTTTAATAATCTTTTAAACTAGATATGTATTTGGAAATCTAGTTTTTAGAGTTCTTCATCGTAAAATCCACCTTGAATGAGATTACCACGATAATCCTCTAATATGTATGTTGCAGGATATGTATTTTGAATTGTTTTAATAGTGAAAATTTCTGTTGTCCGATTTGGAGTATAACCTTTTTCAAATGTATGTTTGTATTTGCTTATACGCACATGATATCCAACATTAAATTTCGAGATTTTATACATCTTCAAATGATTTAATAATTTTTTCTCATTTGTTGAGTTGACTTTAATTGGAGGCATTTTGATGGTACGATGAACTTTTCTGTTTTATGCTTTTAACAAATCTTTGTAGATATCCAACCAGCTATATGAACCATTAAAACCAAGGTGTATTTAACTCGGTGACAGCATTAGGAAAACAACAATACAAGAACAACAGGTATTTTTATTTGTGTAGTTTCATTGCGTATGTCAAAAACCTAACACATAAAGCAGATAAAGAAAAATAAGTAAAAGTATTTTGTATGTATTTTGACTTTTAAATTCTTTCCACATCATCTCTTTTAATGTTCTATTAATGCTCTCTTTGTGCTATACGTTGAATAGTGATTAATGTTGTGCTTATCCATCGATTTTGTAAAGTTTTTATTAAAAAATGCTTTACCATCGTCTGTTTGGAGGTTTTTTGGTACTCGTCCCAATTGAAAAATATCTGTCATTGCTTGTGTTGTTTCAAGTGCAGTTTTTGTTTCCAGCGGTACTGCCCATGCATATTTTGAGAATGTATCAATTACGGTTAACAAAAATCTATAATTTGTATTGTCTATAGAGTAATTTCCCATTTCAACTAAATCAGCTGGCCAGAGATCATCTATTCCTTTCATCACAACTCTGCGACGTACAAAAGATTTTCGGGCTTGTTTATGGAGTTCGTCAACTAGATTTCTTTTTGAAGACATGTTTATAATTTTAAGAATTGTTTTGGATGCGTTGTAATCTGCTTGATGAACTTTCACTTATTGATGCGAACATGTAATTTTCTAATCTATAAATCTTTTCATTTAACTTTTCTTTTATAGGCTCTTAACAAATCTTTGTAGATAACCATCTTCCAAAAATGTATTGATTTTGGAAATGTTTTCTTCAATTTTCCTATTCTTTTCCAACTATATTGTTGTTGCATGTTGTAGCATTTCGAGTTGAATTCTAAAAGTATCATACATTTTGTTGTTATCTTCCTTAAAGTATTTTAATAGTTTGTATTCTATTTCTTCGATTTGATTTTGCAGAAACAATTTACTGATAACATCGTTTTCCTCCACAGAGCCTTTGCCACATTTATATAGATTACTTTATATAGATTACTCTATTATATTAGCTTCACGTAGTTCTTCAATAATTGATACAATCTCGTTGTTATAATTAGTATGACCAGCAGCTTGTGATGCAATCAGTAGACGAAGTCGATCTACCAACTCATTTGGATCGTCGCAGTATATATAGTTTGGTTTATGGGGGTTAAACTGCATCAATCCAACACCTTGATAATTAGATATTGTCTTATTAATCATAACTTTTGATAAAGTCTCTTGCTTTTTCTCTTTAAACATCTTTTTAATAATATGTATATATTTATAGGCTTTCGTTCCCTTGATTTGACCATCAGTCTCTTCTGTACGCATTTAGAAAATAGTCCTGGTGTTAGAGCCCATATTTGACCACCAACCTGTATTTTGTCTTCATTCAATTTGAGATTACTATCACCAAATTTCCATTCATTATTGAAATTTTTATGTGGACCATAGTTAGTATCTAATTCATTTCTTGCTTGCAAAACTGATAAGTCAGTGTAACTCTCTTTAATATTTGAATTCTGAGATATGAATTCATCATTATTACTTCCGCCATTGGGGTCATTAATTGAGTTGCTGATGTCAAATATTGTTTCTTCTACAAGTTTCTTCGGTGTACTTGTCTCCGATTTAATTGATGGTTTCTTAATATGAGAACTGTTATTATCTTCAATATCTGTTTCCATCTCATTCTTTTCTTTTTTGATAATTCTATTAATACTTTTCGATTTATTTATAAAGTTGTACAAAAGGGCTGTTATAGGCTTAAATGTGTCTTGTAGTTGTTCACGAGTATCTATTTAACTAGTTTATATACTACGAAGCTTTTTCTTCAACACATTTCTCTATTAGAATTTTTTCGTTCATTCTCAGCTATCTGATTAGGCTATTAGCTATCAGATCAGGTTATTAGCTATCAGATTATTAGGTATCTGACCACGTAATCAAGTATCTGATCAGTTTATCAGGTATCAGATCAGATTATTAGGTATCTGATCAGATTATCAGGTACCGGATCAGGTTATTACGTATCCGATTAGGTTATCAGGTATAGTAAATATTTCAATAGATATGTAGACGTATTGTGTGTTCAAAGTTACATTATATTCTAAAGTTTTTCTTTTATTTAGAGTAATTTATATTGTTATAAAATAGTAGAATAATTTTCTGTAGCGACCATTGTTTAACTCGTTATGTTTGCTTATCATTAGAAATCCATATTTTTCCTTCCAGCACTCTCTACAAATTTCATGAAATTGTTCAAAGCTCATGTCGCTGCCAACATGATCTGCTTCTCACATGCAACATCATTAAATATCATAATTGAATTAGTTTTAGCTTCGTTAGGGGGAATAACTGATTCATTGTTGGCGAATGTGTAATATCCCATTCCTTTAATTGGTGAAATTATACTCTTCAAGTACTCATATTTTGACTGATAAATAGATGTTTTGAATGCGATCGTATAGTGCTACAAATAAGGGTATATTTCTATAAGTACATAATTTCTTTAAATTTATAACTCACCAAGTGTTACATCAGGTTTGATGAGGTATCTGATCATTTTTATCAGATGTCTCAGCAGTTCGATCGTCCATAAGTGAATTAAGTTCACCTTTATAGAAGAATTCATATGTTTATATAGTCATATATTTTATTTTTTAAAGGAAGCGCTTGTGTATAACTGATGACTAAAAAAATATTTCACCAACTTTTTATATAAAACAAGGCGTATTTACATTTTGGAATGAATTTCCGTCATCCCACGTCAAATTTGGTTGATAAACAGACCGGTTTCGGCTATGTGCCATCTTCAGTGTTCTCTCAGTAACTAATCGTTTTTTGTGTTGTCCCTTGTCTTTCGTATAGTTTCCTTGTGTACCTAACCTCTTTTCCTCTCTTGTTCGTGTCTGCATCTCTCTCGTTCGTATATATTCGTGTGTGGCTCTCTCTCGTTCGTATATATTCCTGTGTGCTCTATATCTACCTGCTTCTTGTTCGTTTAATTTTTCTCTTGTTAGTCTCTTGTGTTTACCGTTACAGTTTATTATTTGAGTGATCATTTGCTAGGTGTTTTATCTTTGTGTAGGTAATAGTCTGTGATTGTACGTTTTTGGGTTTCTTTTTGGTTTTGTTCGTTTGTTGTGTTGTCTGGTTTTCTTGGGTTATTGTTTTCTTTTGTGTAAAAATGTTTTAGCGGTTCAAATATTATGTCTGACGCAGTGTTTATTTGTTCGTTTATAATTCTTCCGTCAAACGTTTTTTGTTTGTATATTTCCATGTTTTCTAATACGTTCAGTCGCCGTCCTTTGTGCTGTAAATGCAGTAATTCAACTGTTTGTCTGATGTGTCTTGGTGTACATTTGTTGTTGAATATGTGGTTCGCGAAATTTGATTCTGGCGTTGCTCCTGGTTGTTTCAGTTTCTTGTTGTAGTCTCTTATGTGCTCCCGAAATCTTGTTTTTATTTTCCGCCCTGTTTGTCCGATGTAGCTATGTTTGCATGAGCAAGTCAATTTGTAAACTCCTTGCTTATCTAGGGGGTCCGTTTCGTTTGTGCTATTTCGTAGTATTCTACCCAAATTGTTTTTTGTTCGGAATGCTGTGTTAATATTGTGTTTTCTAAAAAATTTTGCTAGTTTGTATGTTGATTTGCCCATATACGTTAAAGTAGCCCAAGTTCCATTCTCTTGCTCCTGTTCTCTGTTCCGTTCTTTATTTGTTTTGATATC